>JAEQBH010001018.1:0-372121 GCA_016808115.1 Tetrastigma voinierianum
TGATGCTTCAAGGAGTTCTTTTTCTTATTTTATTCATTTTATTATCGGCTTTGCAACCATCTAACTCACTGTTTTTAGCAAACCTTAAATCAATTGAAATTCACCATTTTAAATCACTTTGCCAAATCATTTTGTGCAGAGAAAACCCGTCCACATATTTGACCTAGACCAGCATGCTGCGGTAGCTGCGCTACGTGATGGGATTTTAGGTTATAAATATTGTTGATTTGGTACACCCTCTTTGTGGCACGAATCGAATGGCGTGGATTCTTGGGGATGGTGCCCTAAGTACATTGACAAGTTGGCCAAGGAACACTTGTGATCCTCATGCAGTATGGTGAATTTCTTTGCCCTTCTTTGTCGATTTTCTATTGTTTCATTTCAAAAAAAAAAATTTGCTGTGAGGATTTTTTTTGTTGTCTTGTGTTGCCTTTATTTTGATGCGAGAATCCATGTTTATAGTGGATTAGAAATCCCGAAGAGCAAGTGGATTAAAGTCGGTGTTCTTGGGGGCTAATGCGGTGGAAGTGATTTGAGCCAATGGAATATCTAGAGGAAGAACAGCAAAGTTAGCAGCCCTTGGAGAGAAATTTAAATGCACATAAGTCCATGAGGGACTATAGAAACCCTCCATGGATGAGTATGCCTTCATACATGGTGCCTCCAACAACTACACCATATGAAGTGCCTGGAAACCTGGAGGAACCACCTAAACTTCTCATGGGGACCCGAGAATCTTTGGATTATACACCTCACAATATGCTTCTTCATCTGACCTGATCACCGCAGTCCAATCTCTCAGTAGGCAAGCCATTAAGGATCTTACCCGAGCTAATTGGGTGACTTTGTGGAAGACAAAGATATTCGATACTTGATTAAATTCGAAGGATTGATCTTTGTGGAAGCTCTCAGCCAAAAATTAGATGTGCTTAAGTGACCTTAAGAAGAAAAATTAGCATCATGCGTCAATCCATCTCAAAGCTCACCTGTGACATAGTCATCGAGAGGAAAGGGAGTCAAGAGAGTGCACAAGTGACACCATGGTAGAGAGGGAGTAGTGTCCTTGATGCCTGTGTGGAATCTTAGGACGTGTTGTCTACCTATGGGAGAAGAAGGAAGTAGTCCCCTTGTTGCTGACTGAGGAAGCAGTGAAGAACACCAAGAGAACAATTTACCCCTGCCCCCTACTGACTCAGTCCACATACTACCTTCACCTGCATCACAATCCCAACCTAAAACTCCTGCTGCTGAAACTAAGGCCATCCCACCTTTGCTACCCATACTACAAAACTTCAGGAAGTTAGTGGCCACTACTCAGATTTTTGCCACTAATCGAAGAAATTGGCAGCTGCCCATACCGCATGGCATGTTGATGGTTCAAGCCGGTTCGTACATGTAGCACCCGACTGACATTTCTCGCAAGTCCAACGCATTCCGCAGCCTCCAAAGGCTTAAGGAATTGGTTTGGGGGGAGCACAGTCTCCCCCACTTTTTGTTTTCATCTTTTCTTATTTTATCTTATTTTATTTTATTTTATTTTGATTTTATTAATTTTTCTTCTTAGATTTTCTCTAATTTTTAGTTAATCTTTGTTTTTAGATTAATTTTCATTTTTCTACATTTTTTTTTAAATTTTTCTTGTGCTTATTTTTGCAAGTTTATGGTTAATTTTTGAAGGTAATTAATGCAAAACTGAATAGCAGAGCAATTTCATGACCGTGTGAATTTCGTGCATGCAAAATTCACGCGACGCTACTAAAATTTGTTTTCGTGATAGGTTACTATTTCTTTTCTTCTCTTTATCACGTTATTTGTCTTTTTATGATATATATATATATATATATATATATATATATATATATATCCTCTTATATTCTATATCTTCTTATATATAAATTTGTCTCTAAAAAAAAAAAAAATGCCGGCGCAAAGTCCCTCCCAATTTTGGGATTAGTTGCTAGATCCACTTGAGATTCGGTTGGTTGTCTTCTGAGTCAACGTCGGGTAGATCGGGGGCCAGGTGTCGCTCTGAAGGGCCACTTGTACTTTCAGCAAATCTTGCTAAAGAGATAATAATTTTTTAAAGGTTTAGTTTAAAATCTAAATGAAGATCGGTCAAAATGGCCTTTGTTAATTCGGGTTTGTGAGAAATGAACAGGGACCTCTCCAGGTGCGGATCTGAATGGTATGATGCTTCAAGGGAGTTCTTTTTCTTATTTTTTTCTTTGTTTATTATCAACTTACCAATACTTCAAACTCCCACATTTTTAGCAAACCTTAAAATCCAGATTAGAAATTACCATTTTGAATCACTGCCGTCGTTTGTACGAAAGCCGTGCAATGTTCGGCCGCAGTATTTATCACTGCAGTAAAAAACTGCTCAGCGATGAGTTATAGGTTATAAATATTGTTGATTTCGATACACCTACTATGGCACGAATCAGCAACTCAAGCATTTCTTACTTTCCTTTCTTTATTTTTAGCTTTCTTGTTAATTTAGAGTCATTTAGTCTTTGTAAGTTTTATTTTTTTTTTTTTTTGTATTTTGTAGGTTCAAAGGCTCAAGATTATCTCAAGCATGAAGGATAATGTGTGAAGTGTATCCCTTGTGAGGGTAAGCTAGTGGATTTCTTGTTTTATAGTTGGAAATTTTCGAAAATCCCTCCCTCATGTAGCGCGTGGGCACCTCGGATCGCGATCTTAGTTCTTCAGTGATGGAATACCTCTCTACCACGTCACGACGTGACCCCTGTTTTTGAAGCCTAAATTGTTTCATTGCTATTTTGAATCAAACAACCTCTAAATTGAAATGTTGATCTCTTTTGCATCCGTTTGAGCACTCTTTTGCTCTTAACCCCTTTCAAAACTCTTGGTGATTTAAAAAACAAGCAAATTTAGACCCCACACAGTGTTGCGAAATGCCTGTTATTTAATTGTAGAGATTGCATCCTAAGCATTCTTTCTCACGAAGCTATCAGCACACATACACCATTGAGAAATTGTTTTGTGCTTAGGGGTATCATATTCTTTGAATATAGAAGATACATGGTTGAATATGATAACTTGATGAAGGGTGGCTGATATGACCTTGATTGTCATGCAACACTCAAGCGATGGCCATGATCAACTCTGATCATCAAGGAAGTCCCTTCCACCTCTCTATTTTATATGTTTTTATTACATTGAGAACAATGTAACATTTAAGTTTAGGGGTGGAAATGGGTTGCGGTTTGGTTTGATTTGTGGATGATTTGGTAGCCCTTAAATCTTTGAGCCTTATAGTGTTTTGTTTGTATTTTTGTTAGTATTGTTGTTTTTGTTGTGTTAGTTTGTTTATTTAGTTGCTTGTTAGAGTCTTTTCATGTTTGTTTGCTTTATGTTTTTTGCTTGTGATGTAGCTTTATGCATGCTTGTGTTTATGTGTGCTTCATGTGCTTTTCTTTTAGTATTTATTGTTTCGTGTTTTGATTGAGTTGAATTAGGTGACAATACCTACTCTTTGACCTGAATTTTTCAACCTCATTGAAACCATCATTTAAGTATACTTGGGTATTTGCTTGATTTAGGACTGTGAATGATTAGTTGTGGGGTGGCAGTTTGGCCACCCCCGTATCTTTAAAGCTATTTCTTGAGACATGCAAACATACACACACTTGATCTCAATGTCTTACCTTGGTTCAGGCCCCTTTGCTGAAATTGAATTTGCTTTAAGGGGCTTTAACTTTTAAGTGTTGAGACGCCTCTTTAAAGTACAGGCCAATTTACTTACAAAAAAATTTTCAAAAACAAAAGAAAAAGCTAAAAAATAAAGAAAAAAAATAGAAAAAAAAAAGAAAAAGATAAATGAGAAAAAGAATGAATAAGTGAGTTGACCTAATCGGAATCTCAAGCACAGTCCAATGGGCCTTTCAAAGCCTAATGCCCTAAGCCAACTAGCTAGGAGTCATTGACTTCCTTGCTCTTCATGGGATTAGAAAATGGATGTTCTCCTGAAGTAGGTCTTTTTGTTTCCTAGTTGAGTGTTCGGGGAGAGGCTTTGAGACTTAATGCCGCGCCGCCAACCAGCCGTTGGGGGAGTCACAGATCCCGGCTACATGGACATTTCTCTAGAAACCCTTAGCATTGCATTCTACTTTGGGTGTGTATGTTTGAATAAAAGGTGTGTTCTTATCCTTTTATAGTTATCGTCTTTCAAAAGGGTGAATTGAGTTTGAGTTCAGGGGTGTTGAAAGCTTCATATACACTTGAGATCTAAACTAAAAAATTTCACCAAGGTCATTTAGGATTTAGGGGCAACTTACTATGTTCACCATGCTAATTTTTGCCTTGTCCTTTAAAGATTGCAAATGTTTTTAGATCCCCATGTTAGTTATTTTATTTCCATAAAACTCTTTCATTATGTCCTTTTGAATTGTTGGCTAGCACTTGGTTCATCTCAATGTGTCATTTGTGTTTAGTGTGTTGTGTCTAGTTATTATGTTTAGTTTGTTTCGTTTTGTGTCTTTCCTTTGCTTAGGGATAAGCAAGGATTTAAGTTTGGGGTGTAATGAGTATATTTTATACCTATTTTATCCCTATATTTTGGTTATTATTTCATATTTTTTATGATATTAATATGTGTTTTAACACTGTTTTCATTCTTAGTAGTAATTAGGACCAAATCCAAGGCATTGAGTCAATATGAAGTGAAAAGGTCAACAAATCAACAAATTCCACATGCTGCTGCAGCTACTATATTTCAATATTTTCAATTTGTGTGATGACCTCAAGGATCGATCACCTTTGTATTTATGGATAGTATACTTCTCAAGCTTTCCGAAGAGCCCTCATTCACTCAATTTGAACTTCAAAGGATAAAGTTTTTAGAAGAAGAAAGAAGAGAAGAGTGCTTAAAATCTGACCAGTTGGAGCACTTTGTTAATTGAGTCTTTACCATCAGCTCTAAAGTGTTCTCTCTGGCCAAATAAATATTCTAAATTCTCTAAGCTTTCCAATGAGATCAAGATTGCTTAATTTAGAGTTTCGACGACAAAGTTATGGCCTCGAAAAGTGAAGAGAAAAACAGAGAGGAGCTGTGACATCGCGACATGTGGGAGTGACGTCGTGACGTCATAGAGAACTTCTCCAGCTGTTGCAGTGACATTGCAACGTGAGAGAGTGATGTCACAAAGTCGAGGGTTGGTCTTGGGTGCCTTTTAACCTAGTTTTGAGCCCAAAATTGTTGAGATAAGTGCCCTAACTAATACTTCTAAAGGAGGAACGGTTTTGGGGGTTTCCTAGGGTTTCCACCCTAGGAACCAAGTTTCTTGAAGATGAACAACTTGAAGAAGAAGAAGAAGGAGAAAGATTTGAAGAGAATAAGGACTTCATCTCCACATTAGTTTTGTTTCTTCTCCTCATCTCATTTTCCTTTGTACATCTATGGTTGTATTTCTTCCAATCATGAACTGATTTCTTTTTCTAGGGTTTTAGAAGTAGTTTGTTTATGATTTATGTATTTGAACATAGTTTTACCTTCTATTTGATATTTGAGGCACATTTCTATTAAATGCCCTATTCTATTCTTTATATTTGTTGATGATTGTACACCATTGACATATTTTGTGGTTCAGTCGAATCTAAGTGAGAGTGATTAGACATGTTTAGGGCATCACATTTCACCATTGATAAGAAATTCTCATGGTTTTTGTGTGGTAATTAGGGCTTCTCGGGTTTATTGCACTCTTATGGCTTTGGGATTGAGTAGAGATGAAAAATACCTAAGTTCTATGGGTAGAATGTGGGATATCAAGATAGATTCACATATTACAGCTAGGGAGACTTACCATTAATAGGTGATTAGATGTCGTGCAAAGGAATTAAATTGGATCATGATGCACAAGGATTAACCAAATGAAGTCTAAACCCTAGGTTTTCCATCTTTCATTTCGCCCATTTCATATGTTAGTTTAGGATTTCAGTTCTTTAGTTGTTTTCCTTGTCATTTCTACCTTAAATCCATCATACATATAAAGTTAGGATTACCCAATTTCAGTAGTTAGTAACCCTTTTCCTCATGGGATCGACACTTTTACTTTTTACGCTATATTACTTGATACAACGTGTGCACTTACGCATAATAGGTGTACATTTTATATACACGTTACGCAGTTCGCGCCAATCAAGAGTCCATCCATGTAGTTTTTGATGAATCTAATGATTCTCTTCAAAGAAGAGAAAGTGTTGATGATGATGTAGGTTTGGACTTCTCCATGGGAAGATTACAAATTGAATATAGGGTTCATCAACAAGAAAATGAGATTTATTCAATGAAGGAAGAGCAATCACCTTTGGCCCTTCCTCCACCTCCTCAACTTGAGCAAGGAGAATCATCAAGGACTTCCAAGATAATGGAAATTTGTCACAAATCATCCACAAGATCAAATTATAGGTAATCCATCTATTAGGGTAAGGACTAGATCCTCTCTTAGAAATATTTGTAATAACCTGGCCTTTATCTCTTAAATTGAACTCAAGAACTTAAATGATGTTATAGTAGATGAGAATTGAGTAATAGCTATGCAAGAAGAACTTAATCAATTTGAAAGAAATGAAGTTTGGGAATTAGTACCAAGGCCTAATGATCAAAGTGTTATTGGTACTAAATGGGTGTTTAGGAACAAAATGGATGAAAATGGAATACTAGTTAGAAACAAAGCAAGATTAGTGGCCCAAGGATATAATCAACAAGTAGGGAATTGACTATGAAGAGAACTTGTTCTGTGCCAGATTAGAAGCCATAAGAATGTTGCTTCCTTTTTCTTGTTACAAAAACTTCATTTTATATCAAATGGATGTGAACAATGCCTTTTTAAATGGTTTTATAAACAAGGATGTGTTTGTTGAACAAAAACCCGAGTTTGAAAGTTTTTATTTCCCTAACCATGTTTTTAAACTCAAAAAGGTACTTTTTAGCTTGAAACAAGCTCTTAGAGCTTGGTATGAAAGGCTAAGCAAATTTCTTTTTTTCTTTTTTATTTTCTTTTTTATGGTTACAAAATGGGAAAAATTGATACAACTCTCTTCATTTAGTCAAAGGATAATGACATGCTTATTGTTCAAATCTATGTTGATGATATTATCTCTAGTGCTACTAATGTTTCACTTTGTGAAAAGTTTGCCAAGTCTATGCATAGCGAATTTTATATGAGCATGATGGGAGAGCTTAACTTCTTCCTTGGTCTTCAAATCAAACAACTAAAGGAGGGCACCTTCATAAATCAGGCAAAGTACATAAGAGACCTCCTCAAGAAATACAATTTGGAAGAAGTAAAGGCCAGGAGCACACCCATGGGCTCATCCATCAAGAGTGACATGGATGAGAAAGGTAAGCCCATTGACCAAACTAAATATAGAGGCGTGATTGGTTCTTTGTTGTACTTAACAGCTAGTAGACCCAATATCATGTATAGTGTATGCTTATGTGCTAGATTTCAAGCATGCCCTAAAAAATCTCATTTGAATGCAGAAAGGCACTATTGATATTGGTCTTTGATATCCAAAATGTGATAATCTTGAATTGATATGCTATTAAGATGCTAACTTTGGAGGTTGCAAGATAGCTAGAAAGAGCACAAGTGGAACATGTCACTTTTTAGGTCACTCACTTGTGTCTTAGCATAGCTAGAAACAAATTTGCTTGTTTTGTCAACATATAGTTTCGAACACATTAGTCGTCGAGTTAGGATGTGCACAAGTTCTTTGGATGAAACAAACGCTTAGTGACTTTGGCTTGACATTTTCTCATGTTCCCATAAAATGTGACAACACAAGTGCCATTAGCATATCAAAGAATCCCATGCAACACTCTAGGACCCAGCGTATAGAGATTAGACATAATTTCCTTAAAGATCATGCATAAAAGGGGAATATTACACTTGAATTTGTTAGGAACTCAAGACAACTTGCTAATATTTTCTTCACAAAATCCCTTAATGAGGATCAATTTTTCAATATTAGAAGACAATTAGGGGTTATTACCTTGTAATTTTGTGATTAAAATTGTTTGAAATTTTTTCATATAAAGTGTATGAGCTTTTTTCATTCAAATTTGATCAAATAATCTCATATCCCTTAGCAAAAACATCAAAAATTATGGGGAAACAATTTGAATATCATAGGGGGAGTTTCCGGAAGCAAAATTTCAAGTTAAATGTGGAGAAATATGAATAAACAAATGAATCGTCATTTAAACGGTCGACGGCTGCAATCCTACGACTAGTTCATTAACAAAGAACGGATATAAATTCCTTTATTTTCTTCTCTTTGTCTAAACTCCTAAAATCCTTCCTTCCCTTCGACTCACTTTTGGCTGTAAAGCTTCGACTTTGCTTCCACGCCTGCTTTCCTGCTGTGGCTTCCATTTTAGGCGCTTCCAATTGCCACTAGCAAATCTTGCTAAGCACCTTTAATTTTGGGATTTAGTCGAGAAGCAAGAAACCGAATGTTGGTTGGTAGGTTATTTGACCTCAAGAGGCTTATAATTAAATTAGGCAAGAGTCACCTTGGAAAGCATTTTCAAGAGACAATAGGATGGAATTTTGGCTTAGATATAATAGAATTGCCCAATTGCACCAAATACCCTAGGATCTTATCATCTCTTGGTATCCCTTAGTTGCACAGTAAATAGTTCGATTAAGCTTTCATTAGTTTAGTTTAGTTTAATTCTATTTTGAACTTAATTTCGATCGTTTAGATATTAGAGAAGTATTCTAATTTTGGTACTTATCATCCCCAATTTCCCTGTGGATTGATCTCGGTACATTTCGTACACTATATTACTTAACAAGCCTATACTTGCGCGACTAGGCGCTTACTTCATGTTTTATCGCATATTTTACACATAATCACACTTAAGCCTATCATGTTTTTGGAGCCATTGCCAGGGAACTAACAAGTCATTGGTGCTACGCCTATCAGGTTTTTTGGCACCGTTGTCAGGGACTAACAAGTCCTTTGTGCGACGCCAGAAAAGCTTATCAAGTTTTTGGTGCCTTTTCTAGGGATTTTGCAATGTTTTATGTTAATATCAATACCAAGTACTTCTTTGGTGCTTCAAACTTTTTTTTATCCAAACTTTTGTTTTTCTTGTTTCCTTTTAGTTTGTTCTTTCTTGTCTTCTTTACTTTTCTTTTCTTTTTGTAGGTTTAATCTTTAATAATGGATCATGTCAACAGCTGACAAAACAACTAGCTCTTTTCTTAGTCAATAATCAAGAATGAGGCAATTGGCCACCTTGAGCATCGTAAAGAAAAGACAACCTCATGAGGAGTCTATGTGGCAACCTTATGCATCATCGGATTATGCTCATTATGCGGAGGTACCCCCACGGAGCACCAATTTGGATGTTCCCATCACCCAAACACCTCATGGAATACAAGCTATTACACTCTTCAAACTCCACAAATCCAAAGGTCAAGCCTAGAAGAAACCATGTCTCAATTGGAAAGAAAGTCAAGCCGAAATGGCCATGGCACAAGCTGAATTCTCAAGAATAAGGGCTGAAATGGACTCCTCTCAAGTTGGGTTGCCTAGGTTTCTTGATCAAAATGAGATCAGTCAACCTCCAAATGGGAAAATGACAAAGTTAGAGGCAACCATGGATGAATTAGAAAGAGTTTGGGTTGAATGCGCAACATCTCAAGTTCAATTCAGGGAAGTGATAAGGGCTAATGTTTAAATTCAACCCGCATCATTCAAGAGCTTGGAAGAAGAGATGACTCTAATGGTCACTTCTTGTACTCAATCCACAATTGAGAGAGAACAAACCCTACAAGAGAAGGGAATGAGCATACAAGAGCTAGTGGCCAAATACACGAATGAGAATGAGAACATAGTTGAAATGAATTTCAAAAGACGACAAGAGAGCTTGCCATCTACTCTTGAGGTGAATAAAGAAGAAGAAAACTTGAGCTACAATGAAGAAATCACCTTAAGAGGTAATGAAGAACTTAAAAATTTTCAAAGAGTGGAGAATGATGCATAAATTTTGAAAGACTTAGTTGAAAATGAGGAAGATGAGCCAACTTCTCCGGAATCACGTGAAAAGATAAAAGAAGAAGTTGTAAATACTACTCTAGAGATGGCTCCATGGGGTGAGATGCATGAGGAATTGGAAATTGAGGAAGTAACCCCTATACCCAAGGCGAAGGAGTGCACTATTCAATTGTTTAAGGAAGTGGAAGCCACCATTGTGAACAAAAAAATAGAAAATCTAAAAAAAACAATGATCTTCAACGACTATGTGCCCAAGATGCTATTGGAGCATAACTTTCAGTTCCTTGGAATGGATGGAGGTGGGAATTACAAAAATAACCGTAGTTGGTATAGTCAAGCTGGACTTTACAAAAACGGAGCAGCTTCTTAGGAGGCAACCCAAGCTAAGTAATGCTTTCTTTTTTCTTTTTCCATTTCTTAGTTAGTTTTGATGTTTGTTTTGAATAAATTTTCTTTCTTGATCTCGAGTTGTTCTTTAGTTTTGTTTTTCAGGTTTTTAGAGTTCAAAGTTGGCTATAAAAGTGGAGATTCTTGAAAAATGGAAGTTTAGAGCGTCTTGGAGGCTCAAACAAAAATATGTTTCAACACACAAAATCCATATATTCTTCCTATTTTCAAACCTCCCCTCATTTGAAAATAAAGCCTAACCCCTTTTAACACCTTTGCCTCTCTTAGTTTGTCAAGTTGCGCATTCATTGCACATTTCAAGCCATATGGAGAAGAAGACACAACTTGCATTTCATAAGCAATTCATACTCATTGGAGCTACTTCTGAAGGCTTGATCACCCTCAGGGGAGCACTCATTCAAGTTTGGGGTGGGGGGGTGGTATTGTGGTGGGGGTTGAATTCAAAATTTCAAAAATTCAACTTTTGTATCTCCTTACCTATTTTAGTTATTTCTTTTTAGTTGTTTGGTTATTTGCATGTGTTTTTCATTCTTTCTTTTATTTGTGTTTAGTGTGTCTTGAGTGAGTTGATGCCTTGTTTGCTAGTAGAAGGTCATTTTAAACACAAACAACTGGGAAAAGGGCAAGTGTAAAGTGGATTGGACCCTTAGGTTTTTGAATGATCTGGAATTGTGTGTTTGCTTGGTATGGATGACTTAGCTTAGTCACCCCCCTTGTGCTTCAAGAAGCTATTTCTCAAGGAATCTATCACACATACACACATTTTGATCTCCCTTGTATACCTTGGTACGAAACCCCTTTGCCTTGATTTCAACTATTCTTAGGGGATGATAACCACCTAAGTGATGTCCTAATCAAAAGAGGATTACTATTGAGCCCCATCCAAAAAGAGAAAAATACAAAAACAATAGAAAAAGTGAAAAATAAAGATAAAAAGAAAAAGAGAAGAAAAATGTCAAAAAAAAATATATAGGCTTGTGAATAAGAATAAGTGGGATCATCCAATCGAAATTTTAGGCACAACTGAGGGGCCTTTCAAAGCCTAATGCCCTGAGCCAACAAGCCAGGATTCATTGACTTCACTGCTCGCTACATGGGACAAAAAGATGGATCCTTCCCATAACCTAAGGCCTTTGAGTTTGGTTGAGCGCTGGGGTGAAGTTTGAAGGGAATTTAATGTCTGAAGCCCTTAACCAACTAATAGGAAGTCACCAATGGATCCCCACTACAAAAGGGACACTCATCTAAAACTTCTTGGCACTGGTTTTCTTTCATTTTTAAGTATTTTGGTATGAATAAAAACGGTGTGTTTTTATCCTTTCTTAGTTAGCTTCTTCCAAATAGATGAGTTGAGCTTAATTTTGGGGGTGCTAGGACCTTTTTCTTCGTTACTGATGTTCATTGTGATTCGGCCATGTCCTTTATAAATATATTTGTAGAGATATAACTGCCTTGATGGTCGAACATATTTCTACATTGATATGACAATTGAACTTTGTAAACAAGTATGGATTGTATAGTACAACCCACTAGTTATCCAAGTTTGTTCCTCTTATTTTGATTTTTCTATCATTGTTACGTCGTTTGTATTTTGGGTAACCTTTTTTTTCTTTGGTAGTTTGAGAACAAAGGGGTTTTGGGTACCCATTTCTACATGTACCATTTTTTTCATACAAACATTGTTTAAGTTTAAATAACCACAAGGGCCATGCATCATATGTCTAGTTACTGCTAGATACAAGATTTCACCTTAGATTATGGCAGGGATTTCAGCAAAAACGATCTCATCAAAAGATTCGGGTGCAGTAAGCTTTGCATTCGGTTTTAAAATAATTAGAAAGTGAGCATGATATAAACTTCTTTTCTAGAATTCGACTACATAGACATATGCAGCCACGGCTCCAAATATTTGTTTCTTGAATAGTTCTATTTTTAATTCCTCTAGCTTTGCCTTAAATATACGCACAATGAGATCAGGCCTATTCTGTATCTCCTTATTCAATTGTACTCCAGCCTCTAGAAAATTTGGGTTACACGTTATTGTAAGGAAGAGATGGTTTTCCAAAGCGTTGGACTAAGGTCATTGCATCCATGTATCTTTTATGCATATCTCTAGGTCCACCGATGAATGATGCTAGATATAATATGACGACCAATTTTGTTTCCTTGTATTTCGCCAGCATGAATCTTGTCTACTATGCCTTGATATAATTCAACTCGGATTTCACATTGTTTGTTACGAAGATAATCTAATCTTGATGTTCCAAATTTAATAGACATATCTACTATAAACTATTGTAGGAGACGACCAACGGATAGTAGCACTAATTTGTAGTTTTTTGTCTTATTTGTAGTTTGTAACAATAGTATTCACGACAAGAGGCTTCCGTTTTTTTTCTTCGTGCCTTTACCACTGGAGAAAGGAATAGGGAGTAGTTAGAGTATTGCATAGGAGGTTCTTATTTTCAATACATTAAAGTGAAGATGAATCTTAGATATTTGCACTTTTTTTCTCATTGTCTAATAAATCCATTGCAAAAGTAAGGGAAGAGGGGTCTATGAAAGTGTTGGTATCAAAATGAGTGTACCTATTTCTCTTGTTGATTCGTACGATCCCTTGATGCTAGCAAGTATCACCATGAGGGAATATCAAAGGATATTGCAAAGGATCATAACAACCATAGTAATGCTGCACTCTATGGCTTTCGCCGAAGTGATTATAAATAAGAATTTCTAGATCCAGGTTATTGTCAGAGAGGTGATTTCCAAAATCATTGTTTTCAATCCATATTCCAGCGACCTCTGATGTTGAAGGTGTATAATAAACTCTTTGATCTAACCCCACATTATATTTTACCGAGGTCATGTAGTTTTCTAAAGAAGGTACAGCTTTGAAAGCACAAAAGAAGTTAGCATATGGATTGAGTTTCGAAATAGCAATTAGCTTTGCCAAAATGGATAAATTAATTTTGCCTAACAAACGCATACAGTTTTGAATTTCATGCTCAGAATCGTAGAAATAAAGTTGTAGATACAATGGAGAATTATTTGAAGGCAATAATTCGTTAATGAAATGATATACTTGACCGTGTACCCGAAGTGTATGTATCCTCTACCTCTTTTATATGGATCTTTATCATATTTAACACCGAAAGATGTGAAAGCGAAATTTCTATTGTAGCTTCTAATATATTTGCAGAATTCAATTGCCTCTTCGAAATGTGACATATAGAGGTCAAAAAGTTCTCCAAGTACGTCATTTGTAACTAATGAAATCTCTCCATCCGAATAACATAATCATTTTGTTTCATTTTGGAATCTTTTTGCGTTACAATGTTTACAAGGGGCCACTATTTCTAATATATTGGGCTCAAAATTTGTATTGCCAAGAATGGATGTGCGTTTCCTATTTTTTTGGGAGTAGGATTCTGCAAGGAAGAGAAAATTTGTTTAGAGATGGAACCCCATTTATATTTGTAGGAAAATATTTTTATTTACAAGTGACCTAGTTGTTTACCTTTTATAGCTACACTGAATATGCATGAATTTCATGGCACTTTTTCTCGTCTTGATGGAGATCCTATGGATAGTTAGTGTAAGAAGTGAAAATAGTATAATTGATATATATATATATCAAAGAAGTCTAAAAATGGGGACACACTATAACTTACCAATTTTAAAAGAGCTAAACACGCTTGTTTTCTCTTTTCCCTTGCCCGGTCTTTCATTGTTTAGGGTATTTACAATGAAACAAATGATAAAAAAAAAAGGAAGAAGACGACATTTCAAAATTGATGTCTAATTGTTTTAATGATAACCAAGTAATCACAATTTCAACTGTCTACACTGTTCTAATTAAACGTGTTACTCAACTTAATAAAATCACTACACATGATATATTTCGGAATTTAACATTTTCAACTTCATGTAGCAGGTCAATATAAATACAATGTAATAACAAAACATCATTCGTGTGTGAACTAACAAAGCAAACAGTGAATAAACAAATAGGTGACATGTAGTAAGTGCAAAACATAGGTAAGTAAACATATTTGGAAGAGACAACCCTGGCTCAACGTGCAAGGAAGGCAGGGTTCTTTCCAAGTAGCAGAATGTTTACTGTTTGAGAGAGCAATTTAACCTTTGCTTTTCTTCCATGTATGCAAACATTAATGAGCATTATATGTCCAGTTCGCTTCCTAATTTTTTTCTTCTATACTTCTATATAAATGGTCAGACATCAACTAAGTTTCCTCCAAGTTTTTAGGGGCATCATTTGCACTTGTTTTTGCCCCACTACCCCCCACAAAGCAATGGATCAAAATCCCATTACAAAATTGCCTTTTACGCCCATTGCTATCACTGTTGAGTCATTAAAAATATAAGAAACCAAACCCCATAAGAAAAAAACTTAACCATAAATTATTGTTATGGACAACCATATGTGACAACCAGTAATCAAGTGAACTTCCTCCACACATCAACACAAAAAGGGAAAATAGATTAAGACCGGACTTAGTGAAATAGTGTTTCTTAGGGTTTGCGAAAAGTCAGATGCCCAAATGACCCTAGTATCTTCAAATTGTTGCTCCTCTGAAAACAACCAAAAACAAAGAAAAAAATATCTAAGGGATGAGATTTATGGTTTTTGATGTACGCCTTTCTTAGGGTTTGAAGAGAAGCAGGAAAAATGTTTTGTAAAAAAAATACAAGAGAATTAGGGAAAAAACATTACAGCATCTCCAAACTGTTCCTCCTCTGAAAAGGAACACAAAAATTAGACCCTTACATAAGAAGATCAAAACATCAACTGAGTCAACCCTCCTCCCAAACTGAATACAACGAAAACGAAAAAAAAAATAAGGGATGAGTTGGGTCATGGAGCCACACCTTTCTTAGGGTTCGAACGGAATCAGAAAAAACATAAATAAATAAAGTATGACGGGAATGTTGTAACAAAATCAGAGAAAAAATAATTGTTCTTCTTGCTGTTTTTGTGAAGAGAAAATAAAAGTTTAAAAAAAATACAAGAGAATCGGGAAAAAAGCATTACAGCAGCTGCAAATTGTTCCTACCTTGAAAAGGAACACAAAGAAATATTTCAATGCCACGCACAGAATTCCGTATTAACAATTGACAAAATTAGACCCTTACACAAGAAGATCAAAGCATAAGCAAAGTCAACCTCACCCCCATTTGATGAAGTCGAAGAAGAAATCCTCTCACCTATAGTAGTATTATGCAGCCACATTGTCCGTAAGGTAGTTTCCACAAAATCACTTAACAAAACTTTAATAGGATCCATGTAGAATAAAATTCTATACAACATTTCTGCGTGCAGCGATTCTATCTTCTATGAGGTAGCTTTCACAACATCGCTTGATGAAGCCCAAGAAGGAATCTTCTCCAATATAGTACATCATCTCTGAGATATCTAACACAACATCTTTTGGAAAAGCCAAAGGAAATACACAGGGATAGGTATTCGTGCACATCTAGTTCTTCCAAACTTGGTGGAAGTTTCGGAATTTCTTGGAGCCCCTTGCAACGCCCCAGCACAAGAACTTTCAGCTTCGAAAGTTTTGAAACGCTTGTTGGCACCATAATCAAATGGTTTCCACTCAAATTTAACTTTTCCAATGAATTAAAGCCCCAAACGAATACAACGAAAACGAAAAAAAAAAAAAAAAAGGATGACAGTTAGGGCTTTTGACTTACACCTTCCTTAGGGTTCGAACAAAATCCGAGAATCAGAAGAAAAAAAAAATTTTAAGCATGACAGGAATGTTGTAACAAAATCAGAGAAAAAAATAATTGTTCTTCTTGCTGTTTTTTATGAATCCTAAATTAAGACCACTGATGAGCAGATGTCATAACTCAATCTCAAATTTCATTTCAATGCTCTGATGGTTGATCTAATATTTCCATCAACGAAGTTAATCTTCTTAAAAATAAGTTATAATTTTTAATTAGCCGCTTCCTCATTATGAAAATTAAAGTGGCTTGAAGAAGAACAACACAGAACATAGTAGAAAAGGAAAAAACGTATACAAAATCCGATGATGGAAAGTAGTCAGTGAGGTGACGACAAACCTCTTCTCTATAAAATTTTGATCACAACCGATAGGAGATCCAACGCCATATTTTTCCTTTTTGCTTAGTCTGTTTTCTACCAGAAGCCCTAACATAAGTGGTTAGGGAAGGAGAATTTCCAAGGTTTAACGAAGCACACACAAGTATAGGCAACCGACAACATAAGAGAGAACCGAAATGTAAACAAAGACGAAGACACTTACCTGAAAGTAAGAACACCGAGATAAGTGACAAAAGGATTTTTAGACTGAAATAATTTATTTGAAAAAAAAATTTATAAGTTTGGAAACCAAATTAATTGTCAAAGTAGGCGAACGCCGCTTATCACGACAAATGAATTTACCATGAATTATTAAACGCTATCATTCATGACAACGGCAATCGATAAGCAATTTGACATAAAATGGCAAAATGTCGATGTCCATGACAACGGCAATTGGACTTAAAATTGTCATGACAGCTAGCTGCAATTGGAATAATTTCAATTGTTATTATTGTTTTTAACATTGAAACTTATTTTAAATATTTACTATTTAATAAATTACATGAACTAATGGATTCGAATATATTTGTTATATTATCATAGTAAATAATTTGTAAATCAACACAAAAGTTATTTATTTGAAAATAACTTAAATATATGTTAAAATTTTCACAACAAACACATCCAAGGTAGCCTGAAATTCCATGGAATATTCAATGAAAATTTGCATTAAGCTCGATTATGACCTCCATTCATAAACTAAATCCTATAAATATATAAAAAAAATTGTATACAAATATCAATATATAAAAATATCAACATATATCAATGAGTTCACAAGATGGCTTTATATTTAGACGACGCCTAGAATACACAGCTAGTTGATCTATAGGGTCCCGTGCAATCTCAAACGGAGCTAATGGAGCTGATGGATAAAGTACTCGATGTATACGTGGAGCACGAGATCGCCTAGCTGGAAGTGCACCCAACTCTGATACAAGGTCAACGATAGTGTCACTGATGGGAGGCAAAATGTAGGGGATGATAAAGGGTGGAATGGTAAGGTGATATCTACTGCTATAGAGCCTGGCTCTGGCGACACTGGATATGGTAAAGATGTGTAAGTGTCTAGGGGTATAGAAGGTGATGTGTAAGTCTGTGAGGGTATAAAAATCTCAGGTGATAGGTAAGTATTGGGGGGTATCAAAGTAGGCAATGTCGACTCAGTTGTACCATGACCACCCTCACCATCTCAAACATGACCTCACCCACCATCTCGACCACGACCTCGTCGATCAACTCTCCCTCTCCCTCTCCCTCTACCTCAAATGGGCTGCATGCGTACTGAAGTGGATGACACCGGAGGTCTAATGGATGGTCCATGTGATGTAGATGCCTCCTGATAGTAGCCGGTGATGCGATGCTCTTCTCCAATTTGGTCTAACATTAATCTAGTAATATGATGTAAGTCGTAAACCAAACCGGTGGTAACATAGCACGAGTGATTATCTATGTCAGTCATGGCAAGATCTAAATGAACCAACAAAAGAATTATAAATACATAATCTATTGATTCAAATTTGGAAAACACTTAGAAACTGATGAGTGTAAAACTCATCTATTTTTAATCCATTTTTCTGGCATGTTTTTAACAATTTGAGATCTATTTTTATGCCAAAATGTGGAATATTCATCACCTTTGTGTTTTGCAGGCAATTATTGAAAAATGAGAGAATCCCAGCGGAAAAGAAGCAAAAAGATGACAAAACAACAGTCTATGTCGCGACACAACATTTATATGTCTCGACACAAAATTCAAGCAGTCCCAAGGAACTATGTCTCAGCTAGCAAATCTATGTCGCATCAAAGATTGGTCAGAACTCAAGGCTTAAAAGAGCTTCCTCGGTCGTGATAGTAAAGTTTTCTGTCGCGACAGAACTTAAAGAAGATTTTGAAGAAAGTTATCGCGACAACCCTGAAATTTTGTCGCGACATACTTAAGGTCAATGGTGAAGGAATTGTGTCGCGAAATTATTTTTTATGTCGCAACATAAAAGTTGAAGACTAATGGATGAACTCTGTCACAACAAAAGACAATTATGTCACGATAGAAAATATCGCAAGAAGGGGCAAAACAAGTCAATAAGACAGTAGCGGAGGTTGCACAAAGTTTCCATCATCAAGCCAACTCGGGAAATCATGTCGCAAATCATAACAAGAATTCAAAACCAAGGGCAACAAAATCTTTTGTTTCGAAGATTACTTTCACGCGATGCACAAAACATGAATGAGGTGAATTCCCGTCGTAAATAAAAGATGTCAAGAGCAAATACAAAAAAGAATGGAAACAAAGAAACTTCTTGTCGTGACATAATCAAGAGTTGTAGGCAAAACCTGTGTCGTGAAAGAAGTTTTCTATCGCGAAAATAAAAGCTAAGGAATGATAAAATTCTGTCACGACAATAGAAAAGTAGGTCGTGACAAAAATTGAAGAAGAACTGAGAATGGCCAAGGCAATCGTGTCCCAACAAATAATTCTATGTCACGACAAACAGCTTAGCAAGTGACAAGAACCTGAGAAGAAAAGTCTGTCGCGACCAAAGAGTTTCTTGTCGCGACAGAAAATTGCTAATGACTTAAGGAAACTTATCGCTGATGCAGGCAAATTTTGTTGTGACAGTTGCCGTGCTGAAAATAATTGTTTATCGCGACAAGGAAAATTATGTCATGTAATGCACTTCGTATGACAAGGACATGGAGTCAGTAACAAGTTCGTGTCGCTAGACACAAGGAAATTCTATCGTGACAATAACAAGAATGTTGAAAGAAATTTATGTTGCGACATCAACAAAGTATATCGCAACATAAATCAAGAATGCTTCCAGCAAGAAAAGGTCGCACGTAAAAACGAGAAGTCGCAATGTAGGAAGTTAAAAATCGGGAGGTTCGGGTCGCGATGCACTTTCTATTTCAAGGACAAAGAGACCAATTTGGGCCATAATTTTGGGGATCCACAATGCAATTAATGAAGTGAGGCCCAACATTGGAAAGCCTATAAATACACACTTCTAGGGCAATGTGCACAGCTTTTCGGCAGCTCCAAGATTTCTGGGTGGTTGAAGACTCTTGTACATTTTTTATTTTTATTTTTATTTTTTTCTTTTCCATTTTAGTAGAATTAGCTTAGTATAGTTTTCTTTAGTCAGTTTATTTTCCTTTAATTTTATGGATTTGGGTATAGGATTGAAGTGCAACTTCGAGCTAGTATTTCTTTATACATTCTTCTTTTCATTAACTGTTTGATTTAAATGGATGCTGGAAGGTTCTGAAGTTCATTTATTTCAGTTTGTTTATAATTTCAGTGAATTTTCCCGATCAATTAGTCACTGATATGAGTAAACCAGTTTTGAGAAGATGAGCTCATTGGAAATGGGTCTTTGATGATAGTCTTTTTACCGCATAAGGAGGAAGGAAGCTTTAATTAGAATTCTTGAATTTATTTGATTTGTATTATTTATAAATTTACGTGTTCTTAGTACTAGTACCGTGTACCCATGCAAAGTATTGTGTCTCACTCTGATTTCCAAGAGGCCTTTTAAGTGACATAGAGATGGAGAATCCTGATAGTGTAGAACAATTCCTTGTGGGTATGGTAGACTAATACTATGGAAATAATGAACTTTGAAGGATTACTCAGATAGATCACCAACTTACTTATAAGTTGAGATAGGTTGAATGAAGTATCTGTCTAATCACTCAGAGGTTTCTCCTCTTTTTGATGAATTGATTATGATCCCGTGTTAGCTGAGATCTAATCAAGGAGATGGAGATTTGCATCAGAAGTGTAGGATGAGGTGTCAATCAAATTAGAGAAGGCTTGCAAGATCCTGTCTATGGGAGCAAGAATTCTTTAGTCCTAAAATCTAAGTATGAAGTACTGAAAAGGAAAAATACTTGATTCTTAGAAAGAGGGTTATATATTACAAGTAACTGATTAGAATCATGTCTCATAAATGAATATGAACCTTAATCGAAAAGTATTGTTAAGGAGAAATCTAAAACTATCCACTCTCAGACTGACAAACTAGCTTTCCAATAATTTACGTCAGCTAAAAATTGAAATGATGCAGAAATTGATTATACAACCAATCCAGATCCGCTTTGTCTCACTCAAAGGAATCTCACTCCCACATTTATTAAACTTTACGCTTGTATATTTAAGATTTCAGTTTAAGACTACATTTAAGTCCTCTTATTATTATATCAATGGAGTCTAGATAGTAATGATCTTGAGTAGTTGGGGTAATTAGTCTTTTGATTTATCATCCTGGTCTCATGGAATGATATTCAATTTTTAAATATCCACTTTTATTAATTTATGCGACTGTGCACTTGCAAAGTGATTGGAGACCACAAACACAAATTTTAAGTGAGTCATCTTACAAGAGAAAACAATTTCAATTTTTTCATACATATGAAAAATGGTCTTAACAAGTTTATGGCATTGTTGCCTGGGATTAGATATTATTCCTCCAGTGACAGTGTCATAAATTTGCATTTATCATTTGGTCCTATCAAGTTTTTGACACCATTGTCAGGGATAGATGATACGTTTAAATATCAATATTCAAACCAAAAAGGGATTTACTAATTTGGACATTTTTCTTTTTGATAGTATTTTTTTAAAAAATCACAAAAATAATTTTAAAAGCAGTAGCTAAAGAAGCTACTGACATTTTTCTATGAGCATAATGGAGATAACTATTTCCCACATGATTCATTTGATCTTTAGTGTGTTTTCTTTATTTCAAGAAGATTTAATGCATTAAGACCGTAAGGTATATGCTGCCTCTAGACACTGAAACTGAGAGAACACTACAGAATTTGAGAAGGATCACCAGTGCGGATCTAGAAATATGGCATACCAAGGAGACAGATTGCAAGCTATTCCAGAAGAAGAAGTATAGAGAAATCAAAGGCTTAATACTATGGAGGACTTTTAGAGGCCTATTATCTAAGAGTTAAAGACTTCAGAGTAAGACAACTCAGAATTGAAGCAACACTTTGTGCCGGGCCAGCATTGATTACTATAAAGAACACCATTTCACAAGTCACTCCTTTGAAGATCCCAATGAGCATATGGGGAGATTCATGAGAATGGCCAACACAGTCAAGATAAATGGGGTGAGACCAGAAGTAATCAAGCTACAACTCTTCCCCTTGTCACTGAGAGATGTGGCAGCAACATGGTTTGATTCATTGCCAGTGGGATCAATGAACACTTGGGAAGAGTTGGTGGAGGCATATATGAGCAGATTTTTTCCTCCAGCTCTAACTGTTGAGAGAAGATGAGAAATAATTGTTTTCAAGCAGGGAGAAGAGGAGAGTCTCTACAATGCATGGGAGAGATTCAAGAGATTGCTGAAAAGATGTCCTATGCATGGAATAGATTTGACCACTCGGATGGATATATTCTATCATATTATGAATTATGCCTCCAAGGGTATAATGGATGCCTTGTTATGGACCTTTTGAAAGAAGAAATGTAAAGCAAGCAAGGCAACTGATTGAAGACCTTGCCAAATGTACTAAGGCGTTCCATCCTAAGCTTCGTGGAGCAAAGAAGCAGACCGAGGGGAAGTGGTCTTATTGGACTAGACAGAATGACAAACTATAAAAGCAAATCGGATGCAAAGAGGAACAACCTGGGAACAATGAGAAAAGAATGCATACTGCACATGAAGTGGGATCAATAAAAGAAGGAATGAGAAGTAGTGCCGAGGGACCAGTTGAAGAAGAGCTCTATTAGGTTGAGGAGGCACACTACCTAAAGGCAAATAGGAGCTACACCTTTAAGCCTAACCCCAACCTGCCAACACACTATACACCAGCACTGAGGAACCATGAAAACTTTTCATATGGTGGAGGAGCACAACCGGGCCTAAACCTTGACAAAATTACCATCAAGCTTATGCTCGGCCTAGGTTCCAGCAGCAACAACAGCAGCAGCAGCAGCATAAGGACAATATAGGAGAATATCAAGGTCAGAAAAGGACTCAATGTTTTGAAGATTAGATGTTGTAGTTCATGGGGGGAAACAAAAGAATTTTGAATATGAATGAGAAGAGATTTTTTGAAATTGAGAATTTCCAAGCAAAACAATAACCGTGCTCGCATAAATACTAAGGCTTCATCAACAGGAACTTGAGCACCAAGTAGGGAAGTTGGCCCTCTCCTTGCAAAACCAATCTAGAAATGCATTTCCTAATAGTATTGAGATAAATCCAAAAGATCTCACACCTACTGCATTGAGAAGTAATGATGAATTGCAAGGGAACAAGAAGATAGGATAAAAGTGCTGCAATGGAAATGAACTAGTGGAAGAACAACTCAAATTTAAAAGAGAAACAAAGATGCTGAAAGGAAGTTAATAAGTAGCATATGTCTAGCTAGGACATTAAATCGAGCAAACTCCTGGGAGGCAACTCGCTTGTTGTTTTAATTTGGATAGTTTGATTATTGATGATTACTATTATAATTTAACATTTTAGTTTTAAATTGTTATAAGTATTTTTTTTTTTTTTTTTTTTTTTTGGGATAGAAAAAAGGAATTGGAATTGGAGAGTCATTAAACTGAAGAATATCTCAAACCGAATTATGCAATGAATAAATACAAGGGGGAGTATTTCTAATGCCATCAACTTGTTTTTAATGATAATGCATATCTGAAGTTTAAGGGAGTTTGATGCCAATTGCTTGAATGGATTGTTAAATATTTTGATGAATGATGTTGATGTTAGAAATAGATTTGTTCATACTTGAATTGAGGTTCTTTGATGTTTAATATGTGTTTTCACAAGTATGATCTAAGGGGAAGGATTTATTGAATGATGATTGAGTGGGTTGAATGGTTAAAAGTATGAAAATTATGTAAAATTCTTAAGGGTAATTAACCTCGTCGAGACAAAATAAGCTATGTCACGACACTAATCAACTCGTAGCGAGATATTATTGTCGCGACATGAAGTCTTATGTCACGAAAAGGTCAATCCTAAAACGGAGCTAGCAAGAGATTGTGTCGCAACATATTTTCTCTATGTCATGACAAACAGCAACATGAACCTTAGAATTTATGTCGCGACAAGATTTATCTTTGTCGCGACATAATATTGCCCAAATTTAGGAATTGGATGAAAATTTTATGTCGCGATATTGATTTTCTATGTCGCGACACAGATTTAAAAAGGGGCATAATTGTAGGTCAAAAATTTGTCGCGACAATTAAGAAGCACCACAATTCTTGGCTTAGACTAAAGAGTCATCTACCTCATCATAATCAAAACTTTCAGCCTCTCTCACCAGTTCTCTCACTCATTCAAAACCCTAAACTTCTAAACCAATTTCTTACGATGTTTGAGCCCACAACCCTGATTCCAAACCTAAACGAAATCATGGAGGAATATACAGAGTTGCAAGATCAAACAGTACAAACCACTCAGACAATGGCTGAGCAAGTTGAGGAGAGAGTTGATGTCAACGATGAACTCGAAAGCGCATTAAAGTGAAAATTCTAGGAAGAGAAAAGAGTAAAATGAAGAAGCAGAAAACAAGTGAACAAAAGGCTAGCGCAGGTCTCTAACATGGCGATATTGCTTGAGAGACGTTACAACACAAAGACTTCATCGGAGAGAGAGGCTTCAGTAAATGGATTTCCCCCTTCTAAGAGCTGATAGAAAGCAAAGAATGGCATCTTTTCTGTGAGCATAAGGCTCCCGGGTTCGTAGATGTAGTTAAAGAGTTCTACACCAAACATGGTGGGAACTAAGGACAAGGCGTATTATGTCGGTGCGCATGGGCATCCTTCAAATGTAGAGTAGATAATCAAACATTCAATCTTAAGGAGAGGAATGATGGGTCTAAATTCAGAAGACTGGTTAAGGAACCTAACTTCCAGAAGATCGTAGATCTGTTGACTGATGGCAAAGGGAAGTGGAAAGCAAGCAAAGGTTTGGTTTTACTTCTTAAGTTCAGTCATTCTGCCCTCCAAAAATTTATGCACAATCAGGGAGAAGGAAGCAGTGTTGCTCTATGACATCCTCAAGGGATACAAATTTAATGTGGGCAAGTTGATTGAAAACTCAATCCTGAGCTACTACAGAGGAGGATACAAGGGATTAATCCCACACCCAAGGCTGATATCGAGGCTGTGTATTTTGGGTGGTGTTCAAGGAGACTGGGAAGAAGAAGAAAATTGCCTTAAAACATCTCCCCTGACACTCACTGGAATCACAAAAGGGCTCGAAACAAAGGTACCGAAGTGAGTGTAGAAGCTATTTGAGCGAGAAGAACCAGCTAGACCAGTAAATGGCTACATCTTGGCAGCGTGAAACTACTGAGCCAACACAAAGGAAGAGATATGCAAGCCTAGTACTACCCTTCTCCTCTAAAGTGAGACCAGTCCAATAAGAGTATGCTAAAGGCTCTGAACCTCTAAGGAATAACTCTACAGTCCTTAAAATGCTTAATTCCATGAAGCAAGGAATGGAAGAGAGGGACAACCAACTTAAGCTCCAATTGCAACTCAGAGATGAGTATATGGAGGCTGAGTTGAGAAAAAAAGACCAGAACTTAGAAGAGGCTCTAAAACAAAGGGATGAAGAATGGAGAAGTAGATGGGAACAAAGGGAACAAGAGCTCAGTGGAGAATTAAAGGCAAGAGAAGATGCCTTTATCTTTGAGTAACTAAAAAGAGAAAATGAGTTATTCAAAATCATGAAGGAAAGGCTATGGAGAAGAACATGCTGCATAAGGAAGATGCCTTTGGGTATCTATACAAAGAACATCAGAAGGAGATTAAAGCTTTGATCGAAAAAAGGGATAAGGAATTGGAGGGCACCTTGAATTACAAGGAGAAGTGTTGGATAGAAAGCTTAGACATGATCAACAAAAACCTAATTAAGATGTACTTTGCCTAGGGTGAGTTTGAGGGAACCCTGAATTCTATTGGGCAAAGACAAAATGATATGATCAAGAAGCTAGCCCTAACCATGAAGTGGTATGTACTGAACAAAAACAGAGAAGGCGGCAAATCAAGATAGCCACAAGTCCAAATCCCTGAATTCTCTCATTCTACAGCTGGATATAAACTAGACCCAGTCAACCTACCCTCTTCCCTCAGCATGATAGAAAAAGAAAATAACTCACTCTACGGTTCCATCTCCTCATCCTCTCTGTACTCAATGTCCAATCATCAAAATAGTCAATAAAATAAAGAATTCTTTGAAAATTTTGTGTTAATTTGTGTTTTTGATGGTTTGGTTGCTGTTTTTGCTTAATTTTCTTTGTTTCATGATTGATAATTACTTAGTTGAATAATTGAGAAACCAACTACCTAGATCAAATTGTCTAATTGCTGCAACATATTTGGTTGAATTCAATTGATGAAATTGTGGTTGTGTTGGATTGTTGTGAGCTGAATGCATGATCAAAATGAACTTCTTGAATTGATTAAAACAACACAACAACAAATCTCAAGCCAAACAAAACATTGATAGATGCATTGGGGTAGGATGAAATAAATGGAAATAGAAAGTTGTATGATTATGAATAAATATTTTGAACTTCAAGAATAAGGAAGGTTTTACTAAATTGATTGAACAAATAAAACTTATAATTATATTTGATGTAAATAGTTTGGTCATAAAATCCTGATAACTTTGCACATAGTCAATAGTAACTCTGGAAAGACTTGTGCCAAGATTAGGAACATCTTCTAGGATACATCATAGTAAACTCTCCAATGTCCTAGAACTTGTTAGATTATTACTCAAGGCGAAATCCTACGCAATACCACTAACAGGAAATGTTTTAGGCCATCCTTGGAAATTTGAGCATTTCAAAGCCTATCCCTATGATATGCATAAGCATATACCCTAGTTCCTTATTTGAGCCTAAAGCCAAATTTCATTATCAACCAGCAATTGAGAAGCACAATCCCTTCCTTACATCTGATCCTACAGTAAAGAACCCTTATTTGCCCAGATTACAAGACAAAAGACATCAAAGAAAGAAAGACAAGTCTGGGGACAACATCATTTTGAGATGCGTAGTTAAGACAAAGGCGTTAAGAGAGAGAAAGTGCATAAAGATAATAAGAGATAAAAAGAAAAGATGAAAGAAGCTATCAAAAACATCAAGAGGAATGAGTAGGTCTTGTAGCCTTCCTCCTTGAAACAATTAAGTCCTTAGGGGTGTTCAACACCTATTACCCTAATGCCAACTAGTATGGGAGTTATTAACCCAAAGTTTGTTAAGGGTGGTAGAAATCTTAAAAAGACCAACATTGCACCATTCCCATAAATTAGATGAGAAATTGAAAGTGACAAAGCTTCTAAAATAAGGAGGAAAAGTATCTTCTGGGTGTGAACAATGAAAAGAGAAAATATACTGCATCAAGAATATGCAGTGATGCACTAAACCCGCTGTGGGTAAAGGTTAGAAAATTACAATCAAGAGAATAAAGGATGTATCAAAAGGCAAAAGTGTAAGCTGTCTAGAATCTGGGTTAAATTGAGCCTAAAATGTCTAATTATCTACCTCATTACTCAAGCCACGCATTACAAGCCTAAAAGACCTACTTGATTCTGAAGGTGGTATTATGCCTACATTAGTGGAGATTAATATGACAAAGAAGCATATGGAACTTTAAAAATGAAAGAGTATGCCAACTGAGTAATATCCTTGAAGATGAAACCTATCTCACAAAGAAAAGGGTAAAAAGACTTACACACACAAAAATCAGGATTGAATGATTGAATTGTTACACACTATGGATTATTGGTTGGTTTAGTGAACTTAAGTGAAAATATTCCTGAATCTAGATTGGAAACATGTTTAGAATTAATCCTACAACTAACTTATGTTTCCTGCCTACTTGAGTTGTCAATAGAAAAATGTCCTTAAAAATAAAAGTTAATATCAGGCAAAACAAAAATTCCTCATTTTTCTTTGCTTTCGAGGATAAGAAAACTTGCTTCCTGTAACTGATGAGGTGTAAAACTCATCTATTTTTAATCCATTTTTCTGGCGTGTTTTTAACATTTTAAGATCTATTTGTATGCTAAAATGTGGAATATTCATCAACTTTGTGTTTTGCAAGCAATTATTGAAAAATGAGAGAATCCCAACAGAAGAAAAAAGAGGACAAATAGGCGGGCCTCAGGTCACACACAACATTTATATGTCATGGCATTGTAAATTCAAGGAAGCCTAAGGAACTATGTCGTAGCCAACAAATCTATGTCGCAAAGAAAGATCGGGTCAACTCAAGGTCAAAAAGAGCCCTAAGTTTCCAAATCGTAGTTATGATTATCTCTCGGAGAAACTAAAGAAGATTTTCAAGAAAGTTATCGCGACAACCCTGAAATCTATCGCGACATACTTAAGGTCAATGGTGAAGGAATTGTGTCGCGACATTATTTTTTATGTTGCAACATAAAAGCTCTAAGACTATCGCACAAACCCTCTATCGCGAGCAAAAAGACACCCCATCGCTGCATACAGAAAATATCGTAAAAGAAAAACAAGTCAGCTAAGATAGTGTTTTTATGTTGCGACAAAGTTTCCATCATCAAGCCAACTCTGGGCGGAAATCATGCGTCACAACATAACACTATAATTCACAACCAGGTACGACAATCTTTGTATCGCTATTAAAGATTATTTCTGTCATGGTAGACAAAACATGAATGAGGTGAATTCCCTGTTCGCGACAAGATGCTGAAGAGCAACACAAGAAGAATGGAAACAAAGAAACTTCTTAGTCACCTATTGATACCAAGAGTTGCGCAAACCTCGTGTCGCGACAAGGAAGTTTTATGTCGCCACAATAAAAGCTATGAATGATAAAATTGTCACAAGAGAAAAGTAGGTCGCGATAAATCAAGAAGACAGAGAATGGCTAAGGCAATTATGTCACAACAAATAATTTATAATGCGATATAAATAGCTCAAAGTAAAGTGACAAGAACCCGGAAGAAAAGTTTGTTACACCAAAGAGTTTTTGCATACGTAGTACCAATGAAATCATAAAACCATCGACAAAGGCAACTCTATGACAAAGTTTCCGTAGTTGAAAACAATTGTTTGTTCGACAAGGAAAATTATGTCGCGGACATACCATAAGGACAAGTGGACATGAGAAGTCGGGTGCAAACAAGCCTGTCACGACAAGGCAATTCTCGTCAGGGCAATAACAAGATCATTAAAGAAATTTATGTCGTGACATCAACAAAGTATGTCGATACACAAATCAAGAACAAGCCTAGACAAAAGGTTGCAACAAAAAAAATAGAAGCTACGACAGAGAAAGAGACAAAGATTGGAGGTTCTGTCACGACAGAACTTTCTATGTCGCGACAAAAAGACCAATTTGGGCCATAATTTTGGGGATCCTCAATGCAATTAATGAAGTGAGGCCCAACATTAGAAAGCCTATAAATACACGCTTCTAAGGTAATGTGCGCAAATTTTCAAGAATTTCTCAGATTTCTCAGTAGGTCAATAAGACTCTCAGACATTTTTTATTTTTTATTGTTATTTTTCTTTCCATTTTAAAGAGAATTAGCTTTAGTATAAGCCAGTCGCTTATTTTCCTTTAATTTTCTGATTTCGGTATTGTACTAAAGTGTGCTTCGAAATGGGTATTTCTTTTATAAATTCTTTCGCTAATCGTTTTATTTATATGGATGCAGGAAGATTTTCGGAGTTCATTTATTTCAATTTGTTTATAATTTCGTTGAATTTTCTTGACGCTAGTCACCGATATGAGTAAACCAAGCAGTGAAGATGAGCTCAATAGAAATGGGTCTGAAGGATAATCATTTTGCTCCATAAGGAGGAAGGAAGTTGTAATTAGAATTCTTGAATTTATTTGATTGGTATTGTTTATAAATTTACTTGTTCTCAATACTAGTACCGTGTACCCAATGCAAAGTATTATGTCTCACTCTTATTTCCAGGAGGCCCTCTAATCACACGTGTAGGATGGAGAATCTGAGCGGTAGAACAGCTTTGTAGGTATGCAGGTAGACTAATACTATGGAACTAATGAACTTTGAAGATTACTCGTATAGATCACCAACTTACTTATAAGTTAGATAGTTGAATGAAGTATCTATCTAATCACTTAGTGTTTCTTCCCTCTTTATGAGCAGAATTGATTCTCGATCCCGTGTTAGTTGGGATTCAATCAAGGAGGATGGATATTTGCATCAAAAATTAGCAAGATGAAGTGTCAATCAAATTGGAAAAGGCTTTTAAAGATCCTTGTCTATGGGGGCAATTCTTTAGTCTAAAATCACGAGTATGAGCTTGAAATGGAAAAATACTTGATTCTTAGAAAGAGGTTATATATTACAATGCGATTAGAATCATGTCTCATAAATGAATATGAACCTTTAATCAGTGAAAAGTATTGTTAAGGGAGAAATCCAAACCATACTACCTTGCATATTTGACAAACTCAGTTTTCCAATTGATGGCTGAGCTAAAAATTGAAATGATACAAAAATTGATTATTATTAAATGATCTAGATCCAGTTTTGTCTCACTCAGTGAATCCTAATTCCCACTTTTATTAAACTTTACGCTTGTATATTTAAGATTTCAATCTAAGACTACATTTAAGTCCTCTTATTATCATATCAGCAACAACCGGTACACTAAGAATATTGATCAAAAGACTAACTACCCCAACTACTCAAGATCATTACTATTTGGACTCCGATATGTGATAATGAAGGAAGTTTATAAATAGTCCTGTTTAATCTTAATTATACAAGCGTAAGTTAACAAAGTGAAATTAGAATTCGACCAGTGAACAAGCTGAATCTGAATGGAGATAATAATAATTAATTTCTGCATCATTTCAATTTTTAACTCGACCATTAATTGAAGCTGAAGTTTGTCAGGTGCGGTAGTATGGACTGGATTTCTCCACTGTAATTTTCATTTAGTGAACATGATTACAATGGGTTGCGTGACTATAACTGCAGAATCAGTATTTTTCACCGATACTTCATACTCAGGGCCACAGGACTGAAATTCTTGCCCACATGAACGGATCTTCTGGCTGCTCTTGATGACGCCTCATCTACGCCCGATGCAAATCTCCATGATTAGATCTCGATAACACGGGATCGAATCAGTCATCAAGGAGAAATATACGGTGATTAGACAAATACTTCATTCAACCTATCTCAACTTATAAGTAAGTTGGTGATCTATCTAAGTAATTCTTCAAAGTTCATTATTTCCATAGTATTAGTCTACCATACCCACTAATTAGTGCCCAAAAGGTGCTATTTTGAACCCTATTTTTAATAGGTTTTGAGCGCTTTTTGTATACTAATTGTTATAATTAACCCAATAGACATGTTTGGGTCCCTATTGTACTTCTGATCGCATTATGGGGCTGTTTTTGTAGTTTTTACAGGAATTGGAAGCCAAATCATCGTGTCAATCCAATCATAACAAACTCGGGTTGATTTCCATCAATTTCATATGGTTTTCTATCAATTTCGATAAGCGAGAATGAAAGAATATCAAAGCAAGAAGAAATGGAATAGTCTGTGATGAATAATGCGACGGGAGACGATAGACGATGGCAACGGAGTGATGAACGAGAGGAAAAATTCGCTCTGGTTGAAAAATTCAATAGCGAAATTTCGTTATGTAGCGAAATTTTCTGCTTGTAGCGAAATTTTCAGCTCTTCAAACGGCCACATTTTTGGTTTTTCTTCTTTCTACCCTCATTGTAATTATACTAGTTAGGTTAGATTGGTATTTTCACCTGTTTGTAAGGCTATATAAGTTATTTTCAAAACAATTTGTAACCTAACTTTAATTTGAAGCATTCTCGATTACGGGTCCCTGTTTTTTGCCCTCATTTTCTCTCTTCTCTTTCCTCTTTCTCTCACTTTCTAGGCAACCTAACACACCCTTTGATGATGACAACTCAAAGGATGTTTGGCTAAAGCCTCTAAACCTTGAAGAAGAGGTTGCTATGAGCTTAGGAAATGAGTTTGGATTTTGTTCCTGTTTTCTCGCGACCAAGTTTGACATTTTGGTTCCCAAATTTTGCAACTCTAGGTTTAAAAGCTCTTTCATGTACTTTCTTTGGCCAATGCTTGGCAAGTTTTTGAGTTCGAGTGTAATCTTGGCTTTAGATACAACGATATCCATTAGTTGCTATTCTGAGCCACTTTGAAGTAGGTTAAGGGTTATATATTTTCACTGTAGATGCATCCTCATTATTCGATACTTATTAATCTTTTTAGGGTTTAGTGGATGCTTATTATTAGATCCACTGGAGATTCGTGTAGTTGCCTTTGAATCATTGTAGGGATGGAGTCAAGGTGATAGATTTTCACTGTGAGAACCTTCTATCAAAAGGAAAATTATTAGGGTTTAGTTTTTAAAGTTAAATAGAATCACAGTTCGGGGAATTGACTATAGGTCATCCTCCCAGCCCAGCGAGAAATGGGCAGAGGACCTCTTTAACCCTATCAACTTGACCTAGCGTGACCTTGAGATTCTTTTACACTTTATTTTTAGTTTATTTCGTTTTATTTTCAATTTCCTAACACTCCAGCTCCACACACTTTTCACGTGAATCCTAAAATCCAAAACAAATTCACCATTTGAGCCTATTGTAAATCATTTGAGTGAAGAAAGCCCATCCTGTGTTCGATCCTAGAGCGGCTATACTGCAGTGATTCTGTTATGCGTAATTTAGGTTATAAATTTTGTTGATTCATAACACCTCGTGGCACGAATCAAATGGCGCCGTTATCGGGGATGAATTGCCTAAAGTGCAAATGACCGTATGATGAGCACTATTGATCCTCATCCTAGAAGTTCTAGTGAATTTTCTTGTATATATATCTTTTAGTGTTTTCCAGTGTGTTTAATTTTGTTTCATTTTATTTCTATTTTTTTGTTTTGTACTTTACCCTTTTTGGTAGAGTTGTTTTTTTCTTGTTGGTGTTTGCCTATTTCTTTCTTGGAAACACGTTTTAGTGGAGGTAAGGGATTACGAAGGAAGGTTGATCGAAAGCCAATTTTCCCACATAACATGTCTTGGGCAGTTGTGACCAAATGGAAGAGGAGAACAATACGGTCAATACACTATGGAAGAAACCTAGAGCATACATGTCACGAGGGCCCATGAAATCCTCCATGGGTGAGAGTGCCCTCTACATGGTGCCTCCACGGTATGCACCCTTCACATCCCATGATCCAGCCTCTCAATGGAAGAAGTCATACTGAACCTCACCAAGCTAGTGGAAGGTAGCTTGTGGGAAAGCGGAGGACAATTAATGCACAATGGAATCAAAGGATTGATCACTGTGGAAGCGGTCTGAACCAAAGACTCGATGAAGTACGCAAAACTACTTTGAGCATAAATTAGGCCTGACCTACAATACTCCATTTCAAGGCTCATCAATCAGCAGCATGTTCATTTAGAGGAAGAGAATCCAGAGGAGTGTACACAAGTGACACCATGGTGGAGGAGCATTGTACATTGACGAGGAAGGCGATGGAAGGAAGCGGTGGAAAAGCCAAGCATGTTCTCGAGCCATTTTATAGAATTGAACCCAGCTACCAATGCCCGAGAGCCACCTACAAGCGCGCCGGTAACACTCTATCCTAAACCAATGTATCCAATCAACCCTGCGCACAATTCACACGAAACACACAACCGAGATAGTCCATCCCATCGCATTGCTGATACAATACTTAGTTAGTGGCCTTTGTTCATACTTTTGCCACTACCTCAAAGAAGATGGCGGCTAACATACATAGCATAATGGATGGATTTGAATGCGTTTGGTGGAGCACGAACCTCGACATTTCTAAAGCTCCACGGTTCCTCTTACTGCTGGACAGACACGAGCTCAATGGTTTAAGTGAACAAAGTTCCTCATTTCATTTTGATTTTCTTATTTTATTTTGTTTTATTCTAGTTTATTTTGATCGGGTTTGAAAAATAGGCGAGCCTACTCACTGGAAGACCCAAAGGCAAGCCTAAACACCCAAGCCCCTAGCGTCGACCCAAAGCAGCCAGGTCCACTGTACTCCAATGGAGTAGTATGGATAATTGGGGAAGAGCTCATCCTTAATCGGACTAAATCTCACAATAGAAACGGATAATTCTCCAATAATATATTATCTGCAAATCTAGTCAAATCTCACTCAAAAGGAAGGAGGATAATTCTCAATAAACTATTCCTTCAATATCTCTTTCTAAAATCCAGATAAAGCGATAATATCCCATCGATAGGAAGAGAATCTTCTACCCTCAGGTGGGAATAATATGCATCTGTGGAGGCCACCCCAGCGGTGAAAGGTACGCACTCTTAGACGCATGCTCTCATATACCTTTGTTCGCCCTCTAAGCGGTCTCTCTTTTCTCTCGAGAAAGAAGCCGGCTTAGGCATCGGGCGACCACGGGCGCCATACCATGAGCCCCCTTCTTCTTTGTTTTGCGAGGAAGGAGTGCTTTCGGCCAAGGTTTGCGGTCGGTGTTGCGGCCAGTCATACTTCAGCGAATGATCCGGACACTTTGCATCCCAGCCCACAAACAATCCGAGCTCCGGCCCAGCGACCCCCACACGCTCCAGCCCAGTTCCGGTTGAAAAAAGCATCATCAATTTTGATTTCTTTAATTTTTCTTTTTAGATTTTCTCTAATTTTTAGTTAATCTTTGTTTTTAGATTAATTTTAATTTTTCTACATTTTTTTAATTTTTTTTCTTGTATTAATTTTTGAAGTAGGAATGAAAATCATAAGCAGGAATGAAAATCAGAAAATTCACAAAAAGAGAGAGGAATTTTCGCTACGTAGCGAAAATTTTCGCTACTCTCCCCTGTTTTGCCTCCTGATTTTGTTTTAAGCATAACTTTTTCATCCGAGCTCCGTTTTAGGCGTTCTTGGTACCGTTGGAAAGATTAGAGAGTGTAGAATATAAATCTAACCAGAAATAACACTTTTAGAATTTTTATGAAGCCCAAAAGAAGTGAATAAGGTGTCGATGGAAAGCTTGCGAAGTCTCTTATCCAACAACGATCACATCTCATCAAGGAGGTAACACTTCCTTCCCTAACTTTCCAATCTGAGCCCCATTGCGGACAATGAGACATTTGGTTGGGGGGAGAGTTAGCGAAGGAAGTGGCTTCATTATATTTTTGTTACTATTTTGAGTAAACCATTTGTGATGTTGTTAACTTCTTTGGTTTCGTTTTGTATTTGTTATATATCTGGCTTATTTTTTTCAAGCGCACCATTCTTTTTGTGTTTTGCCTAACCTGTGGTTTGAAAAATTAAAACTTTGTCCAATTCTATTGATGTTAGATTGGTTCCATGCCTGGTTGAGTGAATGATTAGTTGAATTCTTATTGATTTTGACCTTTTTCTTCCACCTCTAGCTAACCACACACTAAGCACAATAGGTTTCAACAATAGTGAAAAAGCGCCTACCCTAAACATTGTAAAACCTACCTAGTTTCGTTGACCACTTGTAATAGGTTAAGGACATCCATGAATAGAAGGCGATAGTGATAACCGAAGAAAAGAAAATAAAAGAAAAGAAAAAGAAGGAAAATTGCGCTTTGCGCGAAACCCGAGCACGATCCGAGAGGGGTTTATAATGGCAACTTTAAAGCCTAGTGCCACTAAGCGATAGTTAGAGACAGGCTTAGTGTTCATTTACATGGGTGGATGGGTGGAGTTGCGAGTTGTGGAATCTTCCGGAGGAAAACAAAATCCATTCGAATTAGGGGTGAAACCTATAGAGTTTGTGGTCGAAGATCCTCATGACTTGATGCCTAAACCTTCCTTGGTTGGGAGTCGTCGGTTAATCCCCGTTACATGGACTTTGTGGTGATAAAACCTCGACATTACCACAACGCAAAAGAGTTGTGGAATAAAAGTGGGTCCTGATCTATTTAGGTTGGTTAGTGTCCTAGGTAGCGGCAGTAGCTTGGTTGGGGGGAGAGTGCAGTTTAGCAGTTTATTGTTGAGAACTGATCAAACAAACACTAAGATTTTGGTGGAAGTTTCTGGTTGATTCACCGAGATGGAGGCTCTTTTGACACTCAATTTTGTATGGCATTCATTCTCTCGAGGTAGTCATTAGGCTAAGTTTCGGTAATTTCATTGAGGGTTAGGCATTACTTCTTCACAACCTTTTTGAACTGCAACCTTGTAACATAATTTTGTTATAGTTTTATATGTTTTTTTTATTATTTTCTTCCTGCATTGCTAGGGGACTAGCAATGTGTCTAGGATCAGGAGTGTGATTAGTGCTCAAAAGTGTTATTTTGAACCCTATTTTAATAGGTTTTAAAGTACACTGTGTATACTAATTGTATAATTAACCCAATTGACATGTTAGGGTCCCTATTGTATTTCTGATCGCATTAGAAATTTGTTTTGTAGTTTTTGTAGGAATTGGAAGCCAAATCGTCGTGTCAATCCAATCATAACAAAGTCGGGTTGATTTCCATCAATTTCATATGGTTTTTCTATCAATTTCAACAAGCCGGGAATGAAGAATATCAAACGAAGAAATGGAATGGCTTAATGGGAGCAATGGAGCAGTAGCCCATAGTGATGAGCAAAGAGGAGAAGCAGCTACAAATTTGGAAAATTCGCTACATAAAGCGAATTTTTAGCTACAATCATGAGAATTTCGCTACATGTGAGAATTTTGCGCTATGTAAAATTTCCAACTCTTCAAAACTGGCCCGTTTTTGTTTTTCTCCTTTCTATATTGTAATTATCTAGTTGGAGTTAGATTGGTATTTTCTTTGTTTGTAAAAGGCTATATAGCCATTTTTCAAAACAATTTATGCTTCTTTAATTTAGGCTTACATTCTAGGTCTGGTCCACATTTTTTTGCCCTCATTTCTCTCTCTTCTACTTTCCCTCTTCTCTCCTTTCTAGGCAACCAAACACACCCAGCACATTGATGACAACTCAAGGATGTTTGTCAGCCTCTAACCTTGAAGAAGAGGTTGATAGGCTTGGGAAATAAGGTTTGCATTTTGTTCCTGTTTTTCAAGCAGGTTTTGACATTTTTAGTTCCCAAATTTGCAACTCTAGAGTTTAAGCTCTTTGATGTACTTTCTTTGGCCAATACTTGTAAGCTTTAAGAGGTTCAATGTATTCTTAGCTTTAGATACAACATTATCCATTAGTTATATTCTGAGCCTTTGGAGGTAGGTTAGGGGTTATATTTTCCTTTGTAGATCATCCTCATTGATCAATACTTGGCCAATCTTTTAGGGTTCAATGGATGCTTGTTAATAGATCCTTGAGATTCATTAGTTGCCCTTTAAGAATCATTGTAGGATGGGTCAAGGTGATAGATTTTCACTGTAGGAACCATAAATGCTAAATAAATGCTTTCTATCAAAAGGAAAATTATTAGGGTTTAGTTTTTAAAGTTAAATGAAGATCCGGTTCGAGAATTGACTATAGGTCATCCTCCCCAACGCGAGGAAATGAACTTGAGGACCTCTTTGTAACCCTATCAACCCAACCTAGCAGCCCAACACTTCAAGGATTTCTTTTTACACTTTATTTTAGTTTATTTCGTTTTATTTTCAATTTCTACAACATCGACTCCACACACTTTTCGCCAAATCCTAAAATCGAAATAAATTCACCATTTTGTTTCTTGTAAATCATTTTAGTGCAGAAGAAAACCAATCCACATGTTCTCGATCCTAGAGCCGCTATGAGTAGTTACGCTCTGACAGCGGGGAGTAATTTCGAGTTATAAATTTGTTGTTCATAACACCTCTTTGTGGCACGAATCACCCACAAGGAAATGTTCTACTATGTCGAGTTCTCCATCTCTATGTCGCCTTTAGGGCCTCTTGGAAATCAAGTGAGACCTGATAATTTAGAAGTGAATTTTCACGGTACTAGTACTGAGAACACGTAAATTTATAAACAATACCAATCAAATAAATTCAAGAATTCTAATTAAAGCTTCCTTCCTCCTTATGCAGCAAAATGACTATCATCAAAGACCCATTTCCAATGAGCTCATCTTCTCAAAACTGGTTTACTCAAATCGGTAGTAGCGATCGGGAAAATTCATTGAAAGTATGACAAACTGAAATAAATGAACTCAAACCTTCCGATCCTTTTAAGTCAGCTTAGGTTAATGAAAAGAAGAATTTATAAAGAAATACCAGCTCGAAGCTGCACTTCAGTACAATACCCAAATCCATAAAATTAAAGGAAAATAAACTGACTAAAGAAAACTATACTAAGCTAATTCTACTAAAATGGAAAAGAAAAAAAATAAAAATAAAAAATAAAAAATGTACAAGAGTCTTCAACCACCCAGAAATCCTAGAGCTGTAGAAAAGTTGTGCACATTGCCCTAAAAGCGTGTATTTATAGGATTTCCAATGTTAGGCCTCACTTCATTAATTACATTGTGAATCCCCAAAATTATGGCCCAAATTGGTCTCTTTGTCGCGACATAGAAAGTTACGCGCGTGGAGACCTCCGATGTTTTGCTTATCTATACGTAGCTTCTGATTTTTCTATCCGGCACTGTTTGGGCTTATTCTTGATTTAGTTGCGACATACTTTGTTGATGTTGCGACATAAATTTCTTTCAGAAATCTTGTTATTGTCGCCTTGATGCCTTGTCCACGACACGAGCCTGTTGCACCACGACTTCTCATGTCCTTGTCCTTCTATAGTATGTCGTGACATAATTTTCCTTGTCGAAACAAACAATTGTTTTTCAGCACGAACTTTGTCGCGAAGGTCTATACAATCATGACAGAGTTTCTTTAAGTCCTTAGCAATTTTTACGTCATGACAAGAAACTCTTTGAGTCCACTGACGGACTTTTCTTCTCGAGTCTTGTTATTTGGGATGTTTGTCGCAACATAGAGATTATATGTTGCGACACAATTCACTATGGCCATTCTCAATTCTTCTTCAATTTTAAAGGCGCAACCTACTTTCTCTTGTCACAACAAAGATTTTATCATTCCTTGGCTTTTTGTCACGACCAGAGAAAAACTTCTTTGTCGTGACCGCAGGTTTGCCACAACTCTGGTAATAATACATGACAAAGAGAAGTTTCTTTGTTTCCATTCTTCTTGTGTTGCTCTTGACATCTTGTCCACACGATAAAGAATTGCCTCCTTTATGTTTTGTCAGTCGCGGCAGAAATAATCTTTAATCGCCCATAAGGTGTATTTGCCCTTGGTTGTAAATGCATTTGTTATGTGCGACATGATTTCCTTGAGTTGGCTTGATGATGGAAACTTTATTGCAACATAAAAACACTTGTCTTAGCTGACTTGTTTTGCCTTTCTGATATTTTCTATCGCGACAAAATTGTCTCTTGTCGCGACAAAGTTCATCCATTAGTCTTCAGCTTTTATGTTACGACATAAAAAATAATGTCGCGACACAATTCCTTCACCATTGACCTTAAGTATGTATAGCGGATTTCCAAGGTTAGCCAGCAACTTTCTTCAAATCTTCTTCAAGTTAATGCATTGTGAAACTGCAGGTAAGCGACCCTAGGAAGCTCTTTTATTATGAGTTTGACAATCTTTCTTTGCGACATAGATTTGTTGGTTGCGACATAGTTCCTTTGGCTTGCTTAAATTTTGTGTTGCGACATATAAATGTTGTGTCGCGACCTAGACTGCTGTTTTGTCCTCTTTTTGCTTCTTTTCTACTGGGATTCTCTCCTTTTTCAATAATTGCCGACAAAACACAAAGTTGATAAATATTCCACATTTTGGCATAAAAATAGATCTTAAACTGTTAAAAACATGCTATAAAAATAGATTAAAAATAGATGAGTTTTACACTCATCAAATTCCCTCAAACTTAAAGTTTTGATTGTCACCAAGCAAAGAAAAGAAAATTTTGTTTGCCCTTAAACAATTTAACTTTTATTTTTAAGGACATTTTTCTATTCACAGCTCAATTGGGCGGGAAACATAAGTTAGATGTAGGATTAATTCTAAACATGTTTCCATTCTCGATTCAGGAAGATTTTCAATTAAGTTCACTGAACCAACCAATAATTTATAGTGTGTAACAATTCAATCATTCAATCCTGATTTTTATGTGTGTGCTAGTCTTTACTCTTTTTCTTTGATAGATCAATTCATATTCTGGGATATTACTTAGTTGGAATACTCTCTTTTATTTTTAAAGTCTCATATGCTTGTTTGTCATATTAATCTCCACTAATGTAGGCATAATACTACCTTCATAATCAAATAGGTCTTTTAGGCTTGTAATGTGTGGCTTGGGTAATGAGGTAGATAATTAGACATTTTAGGCTCAATTTAGCTTGATTCTAGGCGACACTTTTGCCTTTTGATACATCCTTGATTTACGATGATTATTAATTTTCTAACCTTCCCAGGGTTTAGTGCATCTCTTTGCATATTCTTGATTCGTATTTTTCTCTTTTTCATTATTCACACGGGCTCACTTTTCTCTCTTATTTTAGAAGCTTTGTCACTTTCAATTTCTCATCTAATTTATGGGAATGGTGCAATGTTGGTCTTTTTAAGCTTTCTACCACCCTTAACAAACTTTGGGTTAATAACTCCCATACCAGTTGGCATTAAGGTATTAGGTGTTGAGCACCCCTAAGGACTTAATTGTTCCAAGGAGGAAGGCTACAAGACCAACTCATTCCTCTTGATGTTTTTTTGACAGCTTCTTTCATCTTTTCTTTTTATCTTTTATTATCTCTATGAAATCTCTCTCTCAACTTACTCTCTTCTTTTCTTCATCTCAAAATGATATTCCCCCAAACTTGTCCCTTTCTATCATTGATGTCTTTTGTCTTGCAATTTGGGCAAATAAGGGTTCTTTATTGTATGATCAGATATAAGGAAGGGATTGTGCTTCTCAATTGCTGGTTGATAATGAAATTTGGCTTTAGGCTCAAATAAGGAATTTATATCTTATGCATATCATAGGGGTAGGCTTTGAAATGCTCAAACTTCCAAGGGATGGCCTAAATCATTTCCTGTTAGTGGTATTGCCTAGGATTTCGCCTTGACTAATAATCTAACAAGTTCCAAGACATTGGAGAGTTTACTGTGATGTATCCCAGAAGATGTTCCTAATCTTAGCTAGAGTCTTTCAGGTGCATTGACCATGTGCAAAGTTATCGAGATTTTATGACCAAACTATTTACATCAAACGAATTATAAGTTTTAACCTGTTCCCATCAATTTAGTAAAACCTTCCTTATTCTTGAAGTTTAACATATTTATTCATAATCTTACAACTTTCTATTTCCATTTATTTCATCCTACCCCAATGCATCTATCAATGTCTTGTTTGGCTTGAGATTTGTTGTTGTGTTGTTTTAATCAATTCAAGAAATTCATTTTGATTATGCGTTAAATCACAACAATCCTTACAACCACAATTTCATCCAATTCAAATCCAACCAACTATCTTTGCGACAATTAGACAATTTGATCCATGTAGCAGGTTTCTCAATTATTCAACTAAGTAATTATCAATCATGAAACAAAGAAAATTAAGCAAAAACCAAACCATCAAAAACACAAATGAACATAGAATTTTCAAAGAATTCTTTATTTTATTGACTATATTGATGACTGGACATTGAGTACAGAGAGGATGAGGAGATGGAACAGCAGAGTGAGCTATTTTCTATTCCTTTCATCCATCTCCTTTGCTGCTTCTATCCTTAGATATTCTTCCACCTCCTCTACTCTTAGCAGTTAGAGCTGGAGGGAAAAATCTGCTCATATATGCCTCCACTAACTCTTCCCAAGTGTTCACTGATCCCACTGGCAATGAATCAAACGATGTTGTTTCCACATCTCTCAGTGAAAAGGGGAAGAGTTGCAGCTTGATTACTTCTGGTCTTACCCCATTCATCTTGATTGTGTTAGCCATCCTCATGAATCTCCCCATATGCTCATTGGGATCTTCAGAGGGGTGACCTGTGAATAGGTGTTGTTGTACCATGGTAATTAATGCTAGCTTCAGCTCAAAATTGTTTGCTTCAATTGCAGGTTGTCTTACTGCAGAATACTCTGTTGGATAATAGGCCTCCAAAAGTCCTCCATAGTATTAGGCCTTTGATTTCTCTTTACTTCTTCTTCTTCTTCTTCTAGAATAGCCTGCAATCTGTCTCCTTGATGTGCCATATTTCTAGATTTTGCACTAGTGATCCTTCTCAAATTCTATAGTGTTCTCTCTATTTCAGTGTCTAGAGGCAATAGATCTTCTTCTAGTCTTCTATGCATTTAAAATATTCTAGAAATAGAAACACTGAATCGAATGAATCATGAAGCTTAGTTATCTCCATTATGCTCGTAGAAAATGTCGGTAGCTAGCCCGACTCTTTGCACTAAGTATTTTTGTGATTTTCTAAAATACTATCAAAGAAAAATGTCAAATTAATGAAATCCTTTTTTTGGTAAGAATATTGATCTTTAAACGTATCATCTATCCCCGACAATGAATGTAGGTGGGTTGTAGTATGGAACCTCTTATTTATCCATGATTGGTGCCCCGAAAAGTGCTATTTTGAATTCACATTTAAGATGAGTTCTAAGTACTTTGTGTATAATCATAGAGATAAGCCGATTGACACGTGTGGTCCCTTTGGTACTAATGATTGTATTCGAGGTTGTTTGTGGTAGTTTTGTAGGTTTGAACCTATTCTACCATGTAGAAGTTGGTGATTTACATCGAGTTCGTATGATTTATCTTCGATTGCATCAAGCGGCTTGAAGAGTGAAAATTTGAAACAAAATTTGGATGCAAGGCTGGAACATGCGCGAGATCTAGCGGGAGCAACATGGGAGATTCGCCCGAATAGCAAATTCGTTAGAATAGCGAAATTTCGCTATGTCTTCTCATAATTCGCTACATAGCAATTTTAAGCTATGCTAAGCGAGGAATTTCGCTATAACGAAAAATTTCACTAATAGCGAAATCTCTGTTCCTGTTTGTGTACAAAACGACCCAGTTTTGGTTTCCATCTCTACCCTCCTTTGTAATTATACTATTTAGGATAGATTGGTATTTTCTACCTTTTGTAAGGCTATATAAGCCATTTTGTGAACATTTAATAACTAACTTTTCATTAAAGGCATTTCCATTCTGAATTTGTTTTTACGCCCTCATTTGTCTCTTCTCTCTCCTCTTTCTCTCACTTTCTGGTAACTGACACACTTTGGGGATAATGACTCAAGGATGTTTAGGCTAAAACCTCCCAAGCCTTGAAGAGGAGGTTGCTAGAAATGAGTTGATAAGGTTTACAGGTGCTCCTCTATTTTTCAAGAAGCAGGTTCTAGGTATTTATGTTTCAAACTTTCAAAACTAGGTTTAAAAGCTATTTGGTGTACCTTCTTTGGTCAATACTTGGCAAGCTTTTAGGATTCAGTGTATTCTTAATGTTAGATACACTGACATCCATTAGTTGTCATTTACGACAGGTAGGTTAAATGCTAGATTTTAACTTGAGGAACATTAAATACTTTCGGTAAATGCTATTTCAAGAGGAATGGTACTAAGGGTTGGTTTTTAAAGTTAAACAAAGATCTGGTTTTGGAAATGACTATAGGTCATTTTACTAATCTGAGAAATAGCAGGGGACACCTTTAACTCTATCATACCGCCATTGGCCTAAAACTTCAAGATCTTCTTTTGCATTTTATTCGAAATACCTTCAATTAACTTAGTGACAACAACCCTTTGTTTTTGTCTGGAATCCAAATCGAACAAAGCCCACCATTTTGAATCATTAAATCATTTGTAAAGCGAAAACTTCATCCAGTGTTTGATCCTAGAGCACTATCTTTGCGTGGTTTTACCTACGGCAATAGGAGAACCAGAGTATAGATTTTGTTGATTCATAACACTGTTTGTACGAATCAAATAGCGTCATTCTGGGATGGTGCCTTACACCGGATGATGAGTTGATGAGTACTGTAATCCCCCATTACGAAGTATTGAGCCTTTTAAACCTTTTTGAATTCCATTGTTTAAAATTTTAAGTTTTTATTTCTTAGCGATTCTTCTTTGAAAGCGAAATTTTTATGAATAACAGTCATTTATTTCTTAGCTAACAATCTTTTTGCAATGACCGGTTGTTGTTCTTTGCTTTGTCTCTTTTTATTGTCACAAGTGTTTATCACATCAGGATAGAGGTATATCAGGTAGATTCTGAAAGAGTTAGTACAGTTGAACAGGGTTGTGAAGTGAGTGTACCTGATGAAGCGAAATCCTCTTACCTAAGAGCAGCGAAGTCAGCAGGTGCTCAGTGAATCCCTCACGGCATCTGGTCAATGAGGGACCACCTCGCCCCTCCTAGGGTGAGTGCACCTTCACGCATCATACCACTAGCGAGAATAGACAGTGAGACCCTATCTAGTGCCCCTGCTTCCCTTTTCATGGAATGGAGAATGAAAATCCATATACGCATATCGGGAGTTCGAGGAAGTTTGCACAACTTTTAAAGAAGGTGTGCCTGACATGGACTTACTTAAGCTGAAAGCATTTCCTTTGACAGAAAGAATGAGGCCGGATTTGGCAATTCTTTGAGGCAGAAAACAATTAGAAATTGGGCGATCTTCAAATTTGAATTTTTGAAGAAATTTTTGTTACAACCAAGACCAACTGTTTGAAGAGGCAAATCTCACTTACTCGGCCTACGTAGAAGTTTATCGGTGTTGGGAGAGGGTTCATGGAGACCATCGTTGCATGTCCACACCATGGGTTCGACCACATGGATGCTTGTGAATCACTTCTATGATGGTATATCTCTGGCCGTGAAGCAACTAGAAACCTGTGTAGGGGACTTCGAGGCAAGAACCCGAGATGAAACCATGGACTTTTTGAACTATCGGCGAAACCTCCAAAGCATGGGACGAGCCGAATCAGAGAGGCTGAAAAAATGAGGCCTTCAACCCGCTGAGGAGGCATTTATGCACTTTCGGGAACTGCTTGAGATGAAAGCAAAACTAACCACTTTGACCCGAAGGTTGGAGGAGCTTAGTAAGAAATCGGCATGAAGTGCAAGCGGTGATTGGTGCCACCATCTCACCATTTGTTTTAATTGCGGTCAGTAGCCATCTTGGGGAGCATTGTCCAATGGTTCCTTCAGTGAGGGATTTGATGCAGGAGCATGCATATGTCTTAGGTTAGAATAAGCCAACGACAAATGCTCCGTATGGCAACACCTACAACCCTAATTGGAGGAATCATCCGAACCTATCATGGAAGCCAAAACCCCTTGCATATGCTCCCCCAGTGCAATGACGGTTAGCTCCACCTCGACACGATAGTAGCGACCTCCACCCCTTCTTCTCTATTGGCGAACTGATTACGAATTTATGGAGTACCTTTGTGGAGGAACAAGGTGTTGAATGTTCAAACTAATCAGAGAAAATTGAGATAGTAGAGAAGCTCACTCAGCTGAAAATAGACAATATGCATTACGAGATCTCAATGAATATGACTGACACAAAGTTCCATTTCAGTTGTCTAACAGTATGGAGTCTGAGAAATTCCTTCGAGACCACGGCAAAACCCGAGGGGAATGCATGAGATAGGCTCCGCCAGTGATCCCAATGCAAGAATAGATGAAGTCAAAGCAGTAGTGACGTTGAGAAGTGGTACAGAACAGACCCGAGCGGTCCCGAGCCCGGCCCGAAAGCTCCCACGGTGGATTTGAACCACTAGAGGAAGAACAACCCGGCGGAAAGTGAAACACAGTGCCCCTCGCTTTCCCGCAGGCACTTGAAAAGGAAAAATTCAGTTAACCCAAACTGAAATTTTAGAAGTACTCTGACAGTGAAGGTTAACATCCCTCTTCTCGATATGATCAAGCAAGTCCCTACGTTTGCAAAGTTTTTGAAGGACCTATGCACAGTAAAAAGAGGCTTTAATGTGAATAAAAAGGCCTTTTTGACTGAGTAAGTAAGTGACATCATTGAGTGCAAGACTCCAGTGAAGTATAAAGATCCGGGGTGTCCTACAATCTCCGTTAACATAGGCGGCACTTGTGTGGAAAAGGCATTGCTAGATTTGGGGCGAGTGTCGATTCTTGCCTTTTTTCCATGTATAGCCGGCTTGGGCTAGGTGAGACAAGCCAACCTATCCTTTGTCTCTAGCCGATAGGTCCATCAAAATACCAAAGGGACAGTTGAGGATGTTTTGATTCAGGTGGACAAATTCTACTACCTAGTGGATTTTGTAGAGCTTGATACCGAACCGGTCGCTATAGGGGCTAACCATGTGCCAATCATCCTGGGAAGGCCATTTTTGGCCACTTCCAATGCGATCATCAATTGTCGGCATGGGGTGATGCAGCTAACCTTTGGAAATATGACCTTAGAGCTCAATATCTTCCATCTTAGCAAAAAGCACATCCACCTGACGGGAGGATGGCCGGTGAAGAAGGTTTGTGCGATGAGGCCATCATTGAAACGAAAAATTTGCCTTGCAGATGTATTAACCAGGGAGTTGGTTGGCAGTAATGAAGACCAGAGAGCTAAAGTGAGCCTCTTTGCATGGGCAATGGAGACGAAAGGTTGAAATATCTACTTAACTACTTTGGAAGTGAGAACCAGGGTCCTCAACAGTTAGATTTTAAGCCCCTACCTATTGAATTGAAATATTCATTTTTGGGAGGAAAAATGCATTGTCCAGTAGTGATTTCTTCACTATTGAGTAATCCAAGGGAGGCTAGTTTGCTTCAAATCCTCCACAGGAACAAGAAAGCAATCGGATGGAAAATCTCCCATTTGAGGCATCGGCTTGGCCGTATGCACCCCATCATATCTGCTTAGAAGAGGAATCGACGATTCGAAACTGACCCGCGAAGGAGTGAATAAGCATATGCGAGGGTGGTACGAGTGGAAGTGTTGAAGAGTACTGCAAGCCGGCATCATATACCTCATATCTGATAACTCTTAAGAGTAGAGTCCAACCGTGGTACCCAAGAAATCGGGGGTTACTACGGTGCTCGATGAAAAGGAATGCCCACCGGACACTGCACGGGATGGAGGGTAGTGCATCGACTATAGAGAGGCTGAATGGTGGCGCGAGCGGATCCACTTTCCCTTACCTTTCATGGACCAGCTCCTAGAGAGAGTATCGGGTCATCCCTTCTACTGCTTTTTAGATGGGTATTACTGCTATTTCCAGATCGAGATCGCTGCAGATGATCAGGACAAGACCACTTTCACTTGTCCTTTTGGTACATATGCCTATAAGAGGATGCCCTTTGGTCTATGCAATGCCCCGGCCACTTTTCAGCGTTATGCTCGGTATTTTTAGTGATATAGTGGGCGTATATGGAGGTTTATATGGATGACATAACGGAGTTTACGGGGAAGCTTCGATGAATGCCACGTCCATTTAGGCTATCCTCCACGGATGCATCGAAAGACCTAGTATTAAAGCGGGAAAAATGCCATTTTATGGTAAATCAGGGCATTGTGTTGGGGCACATCATTTCCGAGAGGGGAATTGAAGTGTATAAGGCCAAGGTAGAATTGATCTCGAAATTGCCATCTCCTACTAATGTGAATACAGTGCGGCAATTCTTGGGACATGCAGGCTTCTATCGCGGGGTTCATCGAGACTTCTCGAATTGCTAAGCAGCTCTAATCCTTGAAAAAAGATGCAAGGAATTTGAATGGGATGCGAATGCAAGAGAGGTTCGAGAGATTAAGGCATATTTGACTACGACACCACATTGTGAGAGCCCGGCGCACTTGCCTTTTGAGGTAATGTGCGTGCTAGTGACCTTCTTGTCGACGGCTCGGACAAAGTAGAGGAAAGTCGTAAGTGGTGTATTATCACAACAAAGCGTTAAATGAAGCTCGGAGAAACTACACTACTACGACAGAGAAAGAATTGCTAGCAGTGGTCTATGCTTTAGATAAGTTAGATCTTATTTGATTTAGATTCGAGATATTGTAATCTTCACAAATCATTGGCGGTAAATATCTACTCACAAAACATAATTCGAGGCTCCCGGCTTATCATATGGGTTATTACTCTGAGAGTTTGACATCGGATAGAATAAGAAGGGTGTAGAGCGTTGTTCTAGTCATCTCTCGGATTAACCATAGCACACAATACCCCTGACCCTCCCCATATTTGATGAATTTCACGAGGAATCTCTTTGACGGTGAGTATAGCACCATGGTACATGCTCACATTGCCAATTACATTAGCAGGAGTTACGAGTGGAGTGTGACGAGGCCAGATTTTCTTTCATACGAGGGTTCATTCATTGCTATTGGGAGGAGTCGTGTTGTTGAGTATTGTGCTGATCAGGATAATAAGAGAAGTAATGTGGGAAGAGGCAATTGATTCGTGCCACGGTAGGGTGATCCGGAATCGACAATATTTGTTTCCCCATGCCTCCTCCCTATTTACTTAGTAGTCAGCTGCTAGCAGTATAAGCGGTCTAAGTTAGAACACGGGGATGGGTTTCATCCCACGAATGATTAATTGATGTTTGAAAATGGTGAGACTTTTTTGTTTTGGATTTTTAGATTTGGTTAAAAGCAGGTGAGGTTGTTTGTTCACTGGTTAACTGTAATAGCTTAAATGAAAGTGTGAAATGGTAAGCTTGAGGCTTGGGTCACTAGATTGATAACATGGGGCTATTAAAGTCTCCTCGGGTTATTTCCTCGCATTAGGGCAAATAACATATATTCAAGCCAATAGGATCTTTGTTTATCTATAAAACTTAACCTAGAGCCGTCTATATGGAGTCGAGCCAAGTATTAAACATTCAAAGTCCACATTCGGTTTGAAACCACAGCATTTAACCTCGTTTCCATGGCTCGTAAATGACATCTAAGAATATCGATTCACATCTACCATTAAGAATGCGAACCACTAAACTATAGCAAGTATTGACCAAGGAAAGACATTAAATAGCATTAAACCCTAGTTTGGAAAGTATGGAGTGATAAATGCGAGTACTGTATCATTGTGAGAGGACAAGCACGGTAGCCCAAGCGAGCTATGACCCTCCTCTTGAGGTATGAGGCTTAGCCAAGCATCCCATGAGTTGTCTATCCCCTGAAAGGGGGTGTTTGGCGTAGAAATGAGGAAAGAGGAGAGAGAGCAAAATAAACCTAAAATGAAAGGCTGGGAAAATTGTATTAATGGAAAAGTTACTTGGGTTCTAGTTGTAGGGGACTTATATGGAAATCGACCTAATGTGTGAAATGACAATAATGCCTAAAATGAAATTACAATAGGAATGAGAAATGGTAATTTATGACAGTGGTCGTTTGGAATCAAAATACGAAAACACAAAGGTACGAACGAGATTTTGCTATCACGTGAAATTTATTTAGTATAGCGAAATTTCGCTATCTTGAGAAATTTAAGCTAACTAGTAATTCTAATGGCGAAAATGAAATTTTGCTTTATGAGCGATGGTACTGCTCAATATGAGGAAATTTCGCTAGCTTAGCGAAATTTATATCTTAGTAATTTTAAGCTATGATTGCGAGAATTTTAAATGATCCGAATGAGAACTTTACCGCTGATCATAGCGAAAATCCACTGAATTGCTCTGATTCAACTCTTTCGCATCACTTCACCGCACTTTTTATTCATCACTTTGCCTTGATTCTTGACCCATCTTGACATTTCCTTCGCCTCGGCTTGGTTGTTGAAGTGCAGGGGATTCTCGCATTCGGCCTGATAAGAAGCGAGCTATTGTTTGAGTTCGAGGCCTGAAACTATCGAAACAAATCGAAGCGCTAAGTGGACATGCAGACAATTGGCTTAATTCATATGATTAGTGCGCCTGGCTTTCAAAACTATCTTGAATGGGGCTCGAGAATGCACTTTTTGGGCGCAATGCACCCTGACCAGGCACGTTGCTAGTCCCTTAGCAATGCTAAAGCTGATAAAGGTATTGCATCTTTGTGCTTTAGAAAAAGTGTATGCGGTTCAAAAAAGTGTATGTCTGGATAGGCTTTACCACCCAAAATGAGCTGATTTACACCACTGTGCAGCAGAGCATGAAGAACAAAAACCATATAAGCTAGTTTTAGATTGACATCAATTTCAGGAAGTCGACTAAACTTCCACCCGAAATCATAATTGTTCCTAAGGTAGCTTGACTTGAGCGATAAATTGTAAAGTTATTCCCTCCAAACTGGCCCCTCTTTTGCCATGGCCCCTTAGCGGTGACCCGACCTAAATGGGACTAGCTAAATCTTATTTCTTTATTTGATTACATTGTAGGGTGCGATCTTTAAGGCTTCGACTTCGCCCAAAGTCGGGTGTAGCGAGGGATCCTGATGACTCCCGACGATTAAGATTTAGGGCATCAAGCCAAAAGGATCCTTGACCACAAATGCGAGGCTTACTTCAGACTTGAATGACTTCGAGAATTAAGCACCTACAACACGCTAAAGCTCCTACCCCGTCCACGCAGTGCTGGCGGGCTTACTAAGTCGATGACTCCTAACAAATTAAGGTTTAGGGCATCGGGCTTTAAAGGCTTTCGCCATATACCCCTCGGACCGTGTTCGGGTTTCAAGGCAAAGCGTCACGGCTTTTATTCTTCTTTTTCTTCTTTTCTTTTTATTTTTGCTTTTTCTTTTTCTTTTTTTATTTGGAAGACTACATTGGTGGCACCTTACATAGGTAACTGAGACCTGGCCATGGGTCGTCAAACAGGAATTTAAGGTCGGCTTTGCAAAGTGGAAGGGTATGGCTTCTGACCTATTGGTACAAAGTGGGGTGCGAGTGTGAATTAGGTAGGGAATGTTCGAGGTTGAATATCTTTGAAACCCCTCGATTGACGAAACTAAATCATGCATGGAATTGTTAACATTAAAGGTAGCTTATACGAGAACTGATTCTTGATTAAAGGTAAAGTAGAAACCGCAATGCGAGTCTGGAAATGATTTGCAAAAGTGTAATAAGCTGTAAATAATGCTATAAAGCTTTTGATATAAAACCAAGTGGCTAATACATACTTAATATAGCTAAATATGACAAAATATCACGCACTATTGGCTGGCATGAATCCTACTCTGAAAATGAGTAGAGATTTGATAAAATTTGAAAACGATACAAAGCATGATAGAAGACACTCTAACTCCTGGCACTCCTCGACGAAGTATAAGCCGTCTCATTGGAAAGGAAAGCTAGAAGAAAGTGTAACCCTCATCTCAGGTGGTGTGGTGGATCGAAAGGCTGCTGCTTCTTCTTTGCCTGACATGTCTAAGGAGGCTGGCTGCTTGTGGACTAAATCGATGTGTAGGCACGGGCGGGGGCAGGTGGCTCATGATACGTAGAAGCATGGCATGGTTGTGCTCACAGTGGCCTCGCTCGAGACGACCTACGGGTCCGGTATGCGTGTAACTTGATGAACAAAGCGAGCATCCATGCCAATTTTGCTAAACTCCTGGCCCGACATGAACATTATAAGAGTGTTGCGTTGTATATGAAGGGCGAGTGTCGAGCGAAATTTTGGTAGAAGGAGGTGGAGGAGGGAGATGGAGAGGCGAATGGCCTTGGGCTCTACCCGTCTACACCTCACCTCGAGAAACAGATCATCTCCCTCGGGGGATCCTCTAGCTACCTCATACGATGCCTCTTCTGATCCACTGCTATTTGGAGGAGAAAGAGATCGGCATGGTCGAAGAGGATCGCTCTGAGGCGGGACACGAGGGCATCGGATCCTCCTCTCTGTGCGGGGCTCCTCCAGGAATCCCAGGATGCTCCCGGGACTGGCTCGTGGCGTAGCATCATGATAGGTAAAACCCTGCGCTCGAACCCGAGCCGCTGCGGTGGACCTTATCCTCGAAGTTGCAACGGGCGGGTCATGACCCGGCTTCGGAGGGTTGGGCGAGAATCCCTGCGGTCCGGTCACGGGGCCTCAGTATGGCTCCGCTAACATTTGAGCATTAGTCTTTGCCAGCCCGGGAACAAGTCCAACAAGTGATCACGAGAAGCATACGAGTGCATTTGCCTCAGGAATCTTGGTCGCGTGGTATCTCTGGCCGAGACGGTGGACCATCTCATTTGTGTCGGAATTTGTGACGATCTCGATATCCTCGAATTGGCACGCTGCTGCGTGAGCCAATCTGGTTGGGAAATGTTTATTGCTGAGAACCTCGGTCGGTCTCGATGGTGGTCGGAGCTCGAGGCGGACTCGGTACTCCCAGGGAGTCGTGGGTGGTGGGCGAAGCACCGCTGGGGATATCTAAAAGCGTCGCGGTGTCATAAATGGCCCGAAGTCTTGCGTGGTCAGCCTCATGGAGTCTGCAGGCCAGGGATTCGGCGGTCGATATTGGCATGTCGTAATAGGTCTCCCGTGATCTACATCGTGCGGATCACATTCCCGGAATGTCGGGGTCCCAGGTGGCTGTGTGCCCCCAATCCTCTAAGTGTGATAGATGGGTGATGAGCTCTCCTCTTCTTTGGGGGGATGGGTGGCGAGTGTAGAGGCTCCCGGGCACGATGTCGGGCAAGCGGAGGGGATGGGCCTCTACGTCGTCTCGAGGGAGCCTTGGGGAGGGCCTGGCGATCCGACCTCGTGGGCCACCTCTTGAACCCTGGCACTCCTCTGGATGTAGCATGGTAGAGACTGCTCCTCCTTTGCTTTCTGGGTGTTAAAATCTAACCACTGGGCTGAGGCGGGAACCACCACAGTGCGTACCATATCACATGGTGGTGATACGGGGGCGGGGCGGGGCTCACGGCTAGGGTAGCGGTGCGGTGTCGCCACTCGGGGTTGGACGGGGCTCGGTACGGCTGACCTGAGCGGCGCGGCGCGGTGGCTGAGGGCGGCAGCCGGGTAGACGTGGGGGCTCGAGCACGCGACTCGGCTGGCACGTGGTCGGTAGTGGCGGTGCGGGTGCTGCCGAGGCTCGGCCTGTGTGATGGGGACGGGGCGAGGCGGTAGTGGGCGTACGGGGCACGAACCGGGAGGCTCGCTGCTGGGGCTCACGAGCAGCGGGGTGCTCGGGGCAGCGGCCTTGGTCCGGCGATGGCGCGCGTCTTGTGCGGGGCGAAGCTAGGTGTGGCCTTTGGTGAGACGGAGTGGGGGGCTCTGCTCACGGCAATGGAGGCTCGGGGTGGGGGGTGGAATGAAGATGAATGGTCCCCCCTCCATATTCTTTTATAAGGCCTTGAGAAGGTAGTAGAAGGAGCCCACGGGACGGAGATTTCGCTACAATAGCGAAATCCTGCCAAATCTGGACTCCACCTGCAATTAAAAAAAATAAAAATTTGATTTATGCTGATTAAAAACAAGAATAAAAATTAACAAAAACCTAAGCATAATAAAAATAATAAAAAAAATTAAAATTAAAATTAGGCTACTAAAAAGGAAAGTTGCTAAAACAGAAAGTTACTAAAAATAGCCTAATATGAAAATTAAACAATTTAGCAAAACCGAATTTTGAGCGCGATTTGGTTCGGTGAAGACGAGCCATTTCAGTTTCAGCTGATTACTCATGGAGGTCGAGGAGGAGGAGCTCCTTAACCCCGGCGGGTGGCTTGTCTTTGCCGACCTCCATGCCCAGTCCGATCTGTTGATTTTCTTCTCATGGGTGATTTTAAGGCGACCCAGTGGCTCTGCGGGGTGATAATGACAACTCCCGATCAAGCTGCTTCATCTTGGTTGCTTGATTCTTACCTGATTTATGGACATTTGGCTTCCACGCATTCGACGATTGAAGCGGACTTCATCGCTTCCTTCCTTATCACCTTCTACTAGCTTGTGCTTGTTCAGTGAAAATATTGAGCTCGATGTCATGTTGCGAATGTGGCTGTGATTAAATGTACGGTAAATTTGACTAAAATCCAGCAAAGATTATATGCACACCTAAGTTCCTACTGCTGCGTAGTCGGCCCTCTTTGCTTGGTATAGTGGTCTAAGGAATTCGAACACGGGGATGGGTTTTCATCCTAAAATGGTTAAATCGGTGCACATGAAGGTAAGGCTTTCTATTTGGACTCTTTGGATTTGTATTTAAGCGATTGGAAATGGTTTGAAAACTAATAATTGTAAGCGAAATTTAAGTGTGAAAAGTTAACTTTGAAGATTTAGGTTACAACTTGGCAAGTTAGAGGCTGAGCAAATTGTCCTCGGGTTTTATCTCGCGTTATAATGAGCAACTATAGTCCTTGCATATACTTAGGATCTATATTTAACTAGCAAACCTCACCCGTGAAACAACTCCCATTTGAATTATTATGTAGCATGCAGTTACTTAGCCCCTTTACTATTTAAAACCCTAACATTTAATATCATCTCAGAGGCTCGTAAAGACCATCTAAAGAATCACGAGTCTAAGCATGGAGAGTATTGGCCAAATCAACATTAAATGCTATGCAACCTAATTTGAGAAACCTAACATATAAATATCATTTTAGAGGCTAAGTAAAGACCATCTAAGAATCACGAATTACCTCTCTCCACTTGAATATACCTTGGATTAAGCATGGAAGTATTGGCCAAATTAATGACATTCAATGTTATGCGGCCATGTTTTAGTAAAGCCATAAATACACTACATGTAGCTTTTTAGTACAAGAGGACAGCATGTGTTGCCCCACCACCAAGTTAGCTTCCTTCCTCTTCAAAGAAAGGAGGCAGCGAGCATCTCTCTCTCGAGTTGTCATCCTCAAGAGGTGTGTTTCGGCAACCGGAAAGGGAGAGAGTTAAAGAGAGAGAAGAGAGAAAAGAAAAGCAAAACCTAAAATAAAAGACTTTTATTTACAAAAAATAAAACTTACAAAAATATCTTCTCTCTGGCATTGTCAAGCCCCCATCGCTACTTGTGTTACAAAATAAGAGGGCTTATATAGCCCTCCCTCAAGGTATGAAGGAAAATACCAAAAACCCATGAAATTAGCTAAGTTACAGACAATTAAGTAATACACCAAGTTTGAGGCTACGGCATTAATTACAAAACATGATCAGGCAGTCACTTTCGCATCGAGGAATTTCCTCGCTAACTAGCGAAATCACCGTGTGCCTAGCTTAAAATGGAAAATTTCGCTATGCAGATAATTTCGCTTAGCTAAATTCCCTCGCTAAGCCAGCGCAAGCGTCAGGAGTAGCTTAACCGTTTTTTCGCTAAAAATGGTGCCTAGCGAACCGAGGTGGTCTAGCGAAATTTGGTGTTCGTTTAGAAACAAGGGAATTTTCGCTTAAGGTTGCGAAATTTTCAAGTATCTCTAGCTTAAAATTCTCGTAATCCTAGCTTAAAATTCCTCAGATTGCCGATCTTCACTCCCTGCCTTCAACTCGCATCACATTTTCTTCATTTTGCTCTCTCGTTTTCTCATATTGATTCTCGGGCCGGGTTTCGATGGTCGAGACTTTGAATTCCAACTTCATGATTCATCCTTTGTATTGAAATCGAACCCAAAAGTGCAAAGCCCGTAAAACAACCAAAAATACCCCTCTGAATGGCATACAAGATTAAGAAGACTAGAACACTTCAATCAGAGAATGACATGATTAATGCGCAAAGCACTCAAACCCCATCTAGCATAGTGGTTCAAAATCGCACTTTCGGGGCATTAATCACACCCCAACCGAACGCTAAGCAATCCCTTTAGCAATGCAAAACAAAAAGGAGATGCATATGGTGATTTTCAAAAAGGTTATGATTCAAAAAGGGTTTATATACATATTAACATTACTTAACATTGAAAAATTGAAATCAAAGTCAGAACCGATATGAAAGAATCAAAACCATACAAGAACACCAGTCAATATTGGATCCATAATTCTCAACTTGAATTTCCACCTAAGTCTAATGGTTCTTTGTAATCCGTGATTAAGCCAATAAACCGCAAAATCGCTACCTCCCAACCAGCACCGACATGGCCTTTAAGTTGTCGAACAACCTAGATAGTGGCTAGCTATTAATTCTTTCTTTATTCATCTACATCGTAGGTGCACGCGTGCTTAAAATCCGACTTCACTCTCAAAGTCCGTGTAACTGGGTCCACCGATGACCCAACCAATTAAGGTTTGGTGGCATCAAGCCAAAAGGATCACTTGACCACTAACTCTAAGGCTTCACTCGACCAACACTCCTCGAAAAATTAAGCACCCACAAGTCATTAAACTTCACCTATCCACCCATGTAACGAACACTAAATCGATGACTCCCCAACCAATTAAGGCTTGTAGTACCTGCCTAAAGGCTTTCTATATACCCCTGACCGTACTCTGGGTTTCAAGACAAAGCTCATGACTTTATTTTTCTCTTTTTTCTGCCTTTCTTTTTTTCTTTTCTTTGCTTTTTCTTTCTTTTCCTTGGAAGACAACATCGGGGTCTCTCAACTATAGGTAACACAAACCTATCCTAAGCCAACATACCTAAGGCCTACAGAAGCGAAAGAAGGGCACACAATTTCACAAATTTACTGAACAACCGGAGTGCAAGGTGTGAAGAAGCATGCTGTGGGGAAATTCAAGTCAGCATGCAGAACTTCCTAACCGACCATAAATTGTCTCAAGCATGGAAGTTTGGGTCCCAAGATATAAGTGACAAAAAGTGATTCAATTCTCAACACGAAGCACCAATCATTCAATCGTAGCAATTCAACTGCTCAATTGAAGTTAAAACACATTTAAACATAAATGAAGCACAAAACATAAATGTACAAAAAAGTCAGAGTATATATATATAAACTATTACTTTTTGGATATAGCCAAAGTGGCTAATACAGCAACAACAATACAAAGCTAAATACAAAAATATCACCCGCCTACTATGGCTAATACATAAATCCTAATCAAGATCAAGAGCTGATAAAGCCGATAATCAAACAAAATCGTAAGAAACCCAACCACCTCACCGCTCGGTGGGCGGCAAGTGGTGGGTCTGAACTCAAGGCCGCCATAAATGTAACATCAATGAAGCCGCATCACCGCGGGCCCCTCTCTCCGCGCGTGATCACGAGGGAAAAGACCCGTATGGGTCATAATCCGAGTCAAGATAGAATGGCACTGGCCACCTTCGATCCCGCACTGTAGTCGCAAGTGAGCGATGGCATCCATCACACCCGCCTATCTCTCAGCTAAAATACGGATGTACTCCGTGAATGATGTCGACAGGGAAGGCCCTCGGAGTATCCGTCGCGGCCGCCGGCGTAAGATGTGGAGGAGACGGAGGTGAACGATCCGGAATGGGAGTCCTCCTCGTACCGCCTCGTGGCAGCATATCATCCTGTATGGTGGTCCTCGCCCTCCCGACCCAGATCTTCTCCGGGTCCCGTGGCTTTCAGACAAGTGGAATGAAACGGCATAGTCATAACCCTGGGCCCATCGACACTACATGTAGGCATCTAGCTTCCTCATCTCTAGCCTGGCCCTCCTGAATCCCATCCGTCGAGAAATGATGCGATGGAGTCGCATAAGTAATGGAATGCTCCTCCGCCGAGCCGCGTCCTTCCGATGGACTCCTTCTCCCCAAACTCAGAATAGTGGAAGCCATCACCAAATGTAGGCTGAACCAAAATCCCCCGAGATCCGGTGAAGCGCCCGTGATGGGCCTCCCTCCGCACATACGTCGCAGAGGGAACAAGCCTCGGTACCTGAGAAGATGGTCAACGAGCAAAGATCCGAGGCTGAGCGCCCTCCCGTAGAATACCGACCAAAGAACATGTCTTCGGCCGCCGACCATCTCCCCGTGAGGCTAAAGCGGGCCTCGAATCTCCGACTGCGCTACAGAGGCAACCCAATGCCGGGCTTAAATATCACCGGTCTCGAGTACACCAGGCGGCCATCTATATCGCGAATCGACCCAGCCGACCGCCGGGTCGATGTCATGGATGTAGAATCAGCAAAGATTCACTCTGATAATAAAACTCGCGAGGAGTCGCCGGGCGGTGAGCGAGTACTCCTCGACACCCCAAAGACTCCCAGATCCTGGTCGCCTCAACGCTGGATCATAAAATGACTCCCGATGAAACTCTCTCGGGCGCAGGAGCTCCGCATTCCCTGAATCTGGGGTCCCTTACACACCGTCTCCCCGATCCTCGAAAGTGTGCGACAACTCCGTGGCGATGAAGTCGCTCCGCAGCTGAGTAACTCGGATACGGGGAGGCCGAGAAGATGATGACTCGCTCGACCGATGTGCGGGCCCGCTCGAGGGCCGGCCCCCAATCCTCCGTGGTACAGCGACGAGCCCCGGTCCCATCCCGTGTCCGGAGCATCCGGGGCGCGATCCCCCGAGGCTCCTCGGGATACGCCTGACCGGTGGATGGTACAGGAGCCGGACCGAGTCAGCCACTCTCTCAGCGCGGCCGAATCTCACCCGAGGCCGATGGATCGGACCCACCCCGAGTACGAACCATACCAAATATGACTAAAACCCGAAGAAAGTTCGACTCTACGTAAAATATAATCGTCGGTGACTGTAGTACCGAATCCGTAGCTCTCTCGAGGCTACTCGAATCCACCCTGGCTAAGAAAACCCGAACCGTGGCTCACCGAACGTAGCTGAATGGTCCCCGAACTAACCAAACAAGGCTCGAAATGACCGATGCTAAGGCAGGCACCAATGACCGAACCAAAGTACTACAGAACGGCTCAGCCGCGTTGAATGGACAGGCTCGTGCACGCTGGGCAAGGCTCACCACGGCCTTCAGTGGCTCGCATGTAGGTAAATGCACTGGGCTCGAAACTCAACTGGGTGTGCACTGCATGCAAGACAGTAAATGGCGCTATGGATGACTGGATCTAGTGGCACGGCGGCAGGGCGGGGCCTGGAGACGAAGCCACTGAACTCAGACACGGCCGAGGGGGAGAATGTGAAGTGGCACTCTAAACCAAACCCTCCCCGCTGGCTATATGTTCAGAATCTGGCAGCCGAAAGGGTCATTCTCGCCAATTTTTGCTATACTTAACCACTCCGCTCCACTGACTTCCCGAACATGAAATTTTTAAATTTAATTAATAAAATTATAGAAATAAAAAAATTATTGTTAGAAAATTTACTTATATGAAGGTGTAATATTATTAAAATTCAAAATAAAAAGTACTAAAATATATAGACTAAAGCTACCGTAAAATAAAACCGCTAAGTTAAAAAATTGTCGAAAAACTAACTAAAACTAACAAAATTAATTAACTTAAAATGTAAATAAAATGCAAACTGCACTGTTTTCGAAAACACCGAACCAGCTCAATTTCCGACCACTCGCGGTCAAGGAGGATAATCTCTCAACCCCTCGCAGCCGCCTCGCTAATTCCCATGGTTTTGGGTGCCCAATTGTTGTTCGATTTCACCGATGGATTCAATCGGTAATCGCCACAAAGGGCCCGAAGCGGCATCAAACACCTTCATCAATACGGGTAATCGCTTCCTCGCATTCTCGACAATCGTGTTTTCTCGCACACGATCATTTCTGAACAACTTCATCAAATTTTGATTCCTCAATTTCTCAGCTAACTCATGTTTCGTTGTTCAAATGAAAGATGTTCAACTCCATGGTCATGTTACCAAAGGTTAATTGTACGACTCCATCTCAAGCAATTTATTATTGTATCGCGCGGCTTCGAAATGGTCTTCCTAAGATGATCGGGACATGATCAGTTCACTAGCAATCGGGTTCGCTGTCAAGTACCACAAAATCTACCGGGTAGAATTTGCTCCATCTCAGCTCAAGACATCCTCAACTATCCCCTTGGGATTTTCACTGACCCATCTACCAATGAGAGTGTGATGTTGGTAGGTTTTAAGTTCACTCCAGACCTAACTACTATATACCGAATACCTATATTAGGGGTTCACACTGGCCCTAAATCAAGCAAGGACTTTCTATGCAATTCCCACCAATATTGATCGGAAATCAGGAGATCCAAGATCTTTGTATTCGACAGTTGTATTTACTAATTAAGTGGCACCGATATGTTCAAGGAGAAAATGCTTTCTTCTCAATGCCTAATCCCTTTTGATTGCGGCAAAGATCCTTCAAAATTTTGCATAAGCAGTGGACTTTGCTTGATTAGGTTCACAAAGGTATGTTAACCTTCACTTGCCTTTAAAACCTCAAGAATGCCTCGCTTGTTGAGCTGGGCCTCTTCTTCCTCCCCGCGTCAGGGAGCCTGGTGGCAGGCGCTGCATCTCATCAATCCTCCTCTCTAGGAGAATATGCTCAGTTGCAATTCTTCTCCCCGCCAGTTCTTCAACAGTTTCGCACAGTCGGGATCAACCTCTTTCCACTTCTAAGGGTTATTATGGCCTTAACCTCATCCATTCCCTAAATTGTCGATAATCCTACCTCATGAATTCCTTTAGGGTTTGGAACCGCCAGGATGGAAACCTCCCCTTTCTCAGACTCCTCAAGAACTTGTCGATCTTAGTGATCAATACTCGTAGGTTATCAATTTTCTCGTCGAGATCGCTTCCAAGCCCATCTATTCTTTATTCAAAGGTACTTTCTACGCATCAATCCTTGCGCCGCTGCACATTGATTCCTTTTGTTCCTCAACAAAGTTGCCCACCACCTTACTCAAATTCAAAATGGCTTCTGTCAATGGAGAAAAGAGGATGGTGGTCAAGCTGATCACAGGAAACCAAACCGAGGCCTGCACCCGGGGGCATTAGCTAAGGAGGGGGATTAGGTCTCCATGCAAGATTAGGGTGCAATTGGAATTGTAGGTATTACCATATGGAGCATCGATTGTCGTGGGCTTGTATCGGTCTCCTACGCGGTTCGCACATTCCTCGACATCAAATCCTCTTCACCGCAAAATGCCATATAATCGCTCGGGCTGGTGCGTGGGATTGGAAATTGGTGCAAGGATTGGACTGTGTGATTTTCGCAACACGTACGTGCACCTCTTGAGTCAAGCCTCTTCAAGCTCCTCTACCTTCCTAGCTAGGGTGGAAATCCTAAATTTCTCCTCATTTCTTATTTCTTCAGCAATAAGATACATCCCACCCCTTTCGTCGATCGGGTGGTCTCATCCCTATCCACTTTCTGTGGATTAGGCCCTATCTAATCCTTAGAAGTTTCTCACCACGTACTTAAAATCCATGGCTTCATCAGATGTTTGCTTAAAAAGTCTCCTCCACACATAGCTTAAAAGCCGCCTCATGGCAGGAGACATACCACCATAAGTGGTTCACCAACATCCAAGTATCAAACCCATGATGTGGGCATGCAATCGATGGTTTCCATAAATCTTTCCCCAACACCGTAAAAATCTCTCTCCATCCCGAAATGCAAAAGTATAAATTTGTCTCTTCAAATCAGTTGGTCTTGATGAAGCACCGAAAACTTCTTCAGAATTTAGCTTCTCATGCACAAATCCCACTTCTAATGGTGGTTCAGCTCCCAATGAGCCGAGCCATATCTCGGGGCCTCGTCTCCGGGAAATACCTGAAATGCATCTCGCAAATCCATGTCCATCATACCTTCCTTAAAGGTAGTGCAAATTCTCAAAACCTTCCTAATATGAGTGTATGGATTTTCATTTTCCATACCATGATATTACGCGCGAGTGTAAGGGCTCAATAAGGCCTCACTCGCTACTTCTTCAAAGAAGAGGGAATGATACTGTGATTGGCACTAACTCTAGGAGGGTGGATGTGATCCCTCATGGTTCTATGTATCTGATTCACGGGGGTTCCCGGGTCGGGCTCGCTTGCTCCTCGTGTACTGGATCCATGGTATCGCCTTGGTACACTAACTTCACTAGCTAGGTCAAGCCGTACTTATCCTATGCACTACCCGATGTGTCTCATCCTAATCGTCAGATAAACACTGCTACAAAATTTAGAGACAACAAAGAGCAACAAACAACTTGCAAAAAGATTAAAATTAACTAACAAACAATAAAATCGGACCGAATAAAAACTTAAATCAATCAACCAAATGAAGCGCTATCGCTAATTGGCAAAATCGGGCGCCCCGCAGAATCGAGTCAAGTAAAAAAGAGGTGTGTTAGTGCCACTACCAGGATGTGGATCACAAAGTACTCTTCTAACTTTACCATTAGTAGCGTTTGGCACCATCCCACTTCTAAGAATCTGCCACATTTGATTCGTGCCACGCGAGGGCTGAGCTCTAAATCAACAAAATTTATATACAATTTAAGCCTCCTACCACCGCGTAGTCAAGCTAATGCAAGATAAAGGGTCTGGGGGTTTAACACGGATGGTTTTCATCCTAAAAATGGTTTGCATCAAGGCATGAAGGTAAGGCTTTCTATTTGGACTCTTTCGATTTGTATTTAAAAAACAAGGGAAATGGTTTGAAAACTAATAATTGTAAAAAACTGAAATTTAAGTGTGAAAAAGTTAACTCAAGATTTGAAGCTACTAACTCAAGTGTTGGGCAAACAAGGTCCCTGTTTTATCCTCGAAGTATGACAAGCAACCTATAGTCCTCGTACAACCGGATCTATGTTTAACTAGCAAACCTCACCCATGAAACAACTCCTATTTGAGTCAATACATGTAGCATGCAGTTATGGCCCCTTTACTATTTAAACCCTAACATTTAATATCATCTCGTAGGGCTCGTAGAAGACATCTTAAAAAGCAATCATACCCTAAAGCATGGAGTATTGGCCAAATCAATAACATTAAATGCTATGCAACCCTAATTTGAGAAACCTAACATATAAATATCATTTTAGAGGTCAGAAGACCATCTAAAGAATCACAAGCATTCTCTCACTCGAATATGCACTGGATTCTAAAGCACGAGAAAGATTGCCAAATTAATGACATTCAATGTTATGCAACCATGTTTTGAAAATATAAAGGCCATAAATACACTACATGTAGCTTTTAGTACAAGAGGACAACATGTATTTGCCCCTACCTCACCAAGTTGGGCCTTCCTTCCTCTTCAAAGAAAGGGAGGCTTACCAAACATCTCTCAGTCAGCCATCCTCAAGAGGTGTGCTCATACTCCTATGGAGAGAAAGAAGAGAGAGAAGAGAGAAAAGAAAGCAAAACCTAAATAAAAGACTTTATTTACAAAAATAAAACTTACAAAAATATCTTCTTACGTGATTGTCAAGCCCCCATCGTAAGCATAGCTTTGGGGGTTACAAACAAGAGGGGCTTATATAGCCTCCTCAAGGTATGAAAATACCAAAAACCTATGAAATTAGCTAAGCATAGGACAATTAAGTAATACACCAAGTTCGAGGCTAAGCATTAATTACAAAATACGACGCGAAAGAGTCAATTTTCGCTAGTCGAGGAATCTCCCGCTAACTAACGAAATCACTGTGCCTACCGAAATGGAAAATTTCACAGTGCCGATAAGCACTTCGCTTAGCTAGCGAAATTTCTCGCTTAAGCTAGCGAAAATGTTGTGAGTAGCGAAATCGCTTTTTTTCGCTAAAAACGGGTGCCTAGCGAACCGAGGTGTCTAGCCAATTGGGTGTTTTCGCTTAAGGTCATAAATTTTCAAGTATAAGCCGCGAATTTTCGCATCCTAGCTTAAAAATTTTCGCAACTTAGCGTAAAATTCCCGCACGCCGATCTTCACTCTTGTCTTCAATCGCATCACATTTTCTTCATTTTGCCTCGTTTTCTCATTGATTCTCGGGTCAAGCCGATGGTCGAGACTTGAATTCCAACTTCATGATTCATCCTTCTGTATTGAAATTGAACCCAAAGTGCGCAAAAAGCCTCGCAAACAACCAAAATACCCTCTTAAATGGCATATGCTAAGTGTTACTAAGAAGACTAGAACACTTCACCGTAACGATGATTAATGCGCAAAGCACTCAAAACCTATCTAATATGTATTCAAAATCGTACTTTGGGCATTAATCACCGTGACATTCCATTTCCTCACACCGATGATCGTATCGGGCAAGGGCCAAAAATGGTCTTCTCCCAGATACACTCCGCATTACGATCGGGGCCCACTTGCTATCGCTCGCATCAAGCACCGCAAAGCCCACCGGATAAGAGAATTGGCCCACCTTACCAAAACATCCTCAACTATTCCCTTAGAATCTTCACCGATCGGCCTGGCCAATGATGTAGTAATGTCGGGTAGGGGCTCAGCTCCCTAAACCCAATCGCTATACACTAAGTATGGCGCAGGTTTACACTCGGCTCCCACCCAGCGTTGCTTTATCTGGCGCAAGTCCCACCAATGTCGATCAAATTGCTGGGATCCCGGATCCTCAGATTCACCCGTGGTCTCGCTTCCTGACACAGGCACTCGACTCGCTTCTGCTAGTGAAGGCTTTCTTTTCAATGCCTAGCCCTTTTCTCGACCGTGCATGTCCTTCACGAACTTTGCATAAGTTGACTTGCTTAATCATGCCTTAGTGCTGGAATGTTTACTCCTTCACTCGCTTTAGCACTTCCCTAAATTTCACTCTTGGTTCGGGATTTTTCGCTTCTTAAAGGCTTCTGGGAAATGGAGGGGGCATGCTTTTCTTCACCACCGGATCTCATCGACTCTTACCTTCAGCTCGCCCCTTTTCTCCTTGCATGTTTCTTCGTATCATGGAACTCGAATAGTTTATCTCTTTCCATTCCTGTAGTGATGGATAATTTTCACTTCATCCATCCCCTCGAAGCCGCCGGATGAACCTACCTCACGGATCCCTTTTGATTTATAAATGTTTAGGAAGGAACCTTCCTCCCTCCCGTATCTTCAAAGAATTTGTCGATCTTTGTGGATCGACACGCAGTCAGCCAATTTTCCGATTAAGATCATTTCAAGCCCATCTATTCTTTATTCGCTGTACTTTCTACAAAGATCACCCTTTCAGGCCAATCAGACGTTGATCCCCTTTTGTTCTTCCAATAAAATTGCTCTACCACCTTGCTCAAATTCAATATAGCTGTCTCAATGTGAGAAGGGATGATGACGGTCGTGGGCTGAGACTTATAACCAAACTCAAGTTGTTGCACTGCAGGCACATAGCAGGTGGATTAGGTTTCCGTGAGAGAGTGGATGATTCTTCCAATCGAATTGTAATGTGATACCGTATGGGCATTAGGTTGTGGCTTGTGGCTGGAACCACAAGACAGCATGCTCACACTCTAAATCCTTCACTCGAGGGGGCATTCTGGATACAGCCCTCTCGATGGACAAATGGCCGACAATTGATGGTAATGGATTAGCCTCGTGCAATATTTTCGGGCCACGCTTGCACTTCATGGAGCCTTTTTCTCCTTCCGCCTTCCACATCTTCCTAAATAAAGGCTGATATTCTTGTTTCATTTCATGTTCTTCTGAAGTTTTACTAAATGCCTCCCTTGTGGGTCAAGCATTTCATTCTTTCAAATTTCCCTTAGATTCGTTCATCCCAAGCCTCGAAGTCTCTCAAATCACATAATTCAAGAAACTATGGCTTCATCCCCTGATTCATTAAAAAATCACCTCCACACATGGTTTCTAGCAACTTGCTTCACGGGCAGGGACATACTCATTATAGAAATGATTCACTGGGAAGATCCATGTATCAAAACCATAAGGGACATGCATCGATGGTATTCATGAACCTCTCCCAACACCGATAGAATTTCATTGTCATGTCGAAAAAGTGTAGATCCTCTGTCTTCGGGGGCGGTTGGCCTCACAGATCAGCTAATTTCTTCAAAACTCGCCGTTCTACCAATTAATCAAGCCTCGCCAAGTGAATCGGGTTTCATATTTCGGCTGCCTCAGTAAGCACCCGGGAATGCCTTCAACGCCAACAATCCGCATATCTGCTATAAATTCTCCTTAAAAGCATACTTCCCTCAAAATCCCGTATGTGTGAATATGGATTTTCATTCTCCGCACTACGAAACGTGGGAAGCAAAGGGGCACTAAAGGGTCTCACCGCTACATCCTCAGAGGCATGACGCAGAAGGAGCACTAACTTTGTGTGAGGGTGTACGTGATCCCTCATCGACCAGAGAGATGTTGTCGTGGATTCATAAAAAGGGTAAGCCATAATTTCGCCGCTCTCGTGCAGGATCCATTCGGGTCACCGTGGCACTAATTTCACAAATTCTCATTAACCGGTGCACTCACTCTTTGCAATCTACCTGATCTTCCCCTACCGGCTGCCGCATAAACAATTGTTACACAGCACAAAATGAAAAGAAAACAAAGAACACAAACAAAGTCACTAAAGAAAGGTCGTTGTTACCTAGAACAAAACTAACTCCGTGGTGGCAAACAGAAAAAATGGCAAAGAATCGCCAAGTGAAGAAACTCAGCCCTGCACACTTAATTCAAAAGGACCGAAAGTATCACCAACACTTCTTGTAATGTGGATTACAAGTACATACTCAACTCATCACTCGGTAGTTTGGCACCATCCCCAAGAATCCGGCGCCATTTGATTCTGCGGCCACTCAGGTGATTCGAAATCAATAATATTTGTTTCCCTATTCTAACGCCGTAGTCAAGCTACCAAGTAAAGATACGGCTCTGGGGTGGTCGAACACCTGGATGGGTTTTCATCCCACGAATGATTCGGTGATCAATGTTTGAAAATGGTGAGACTTTTTGCTTGATTTTTGATTGCTAAAAACAGTGGCATTGCTTTTGTTCACTGGTTAACCTGTATTAGCTTAATGAAAGTGAAATGGTAAACTCAAGGCTCGTCACTAGACGATAACATGGGGCTATTGAAGTGTCCTCGTTATTTCCTCGCATTAGGCAAATAACATATACCAAAAGCCCAAACCTGATCTTTGTTTATTTATAAAAACTTAACCCTTAGAACCACTCCTATTTGAGTCAAACCAAGTATTAAGCATTCAAAGTCCCATTCGCTTGAGAAACCCTAAGATTTAACCTCATTTCCATGGCTCAGAATGACATTTCCAAAGAATATCGCTATATCTACCATTAAGAATGCACGAACCCTAAAGCATGGCAAGTATCGACCGTAAAGGAAAGACATTAAATAGCATTAAACCCTAGTTTAGAAAGTATGGAACAATAAATGCAAGACTGCATCATTTAAAGCAAGAGGACAACCCATAGTAGCCCCAAAACCAAGCTAGCAACCCTCCTCTGGTATGAGGTTTAGCCAAGCATCCTCGAGTTGTCATCCTCAAAGGGGGTGTTTCGCAATGAGAAAATGAGGAGAGCAGGGAGAGAGTAAGAGAGCAAAATAAACCTTAAATGAAAAGTCACGGAAATCAGGATAATGGAAAAGTTACTTATGGTTACAAAGTCGTAGGGACTCTATAATAACCCCTAATGTGAAATGACAAAATGCCTAAAAATATGAAATTACAATAGGGACAAATGGTAATTTATCAAAAACGTGGTCGCTTGAATCAAAATACTAAAACACAGCCGAGCAATTTCGCTTATGCAAGAATTTCGTTAGCCTAGCTAAATTTACAAGAGATAGCTTAAAATGAGAAATTTCGCTTATGAATTCAGCACTCGTTAGTTGTGGCAAAATTCAGTACTAGCTTAAAATTCTCACATAGCGAAATTTTCGCAATACTAGCGAAATTTTCGCTATGATTGCGAGTTCTTTCGCTTATGATTGCGAAATTTTCGCAATCCCAATAAATTTCAATCATACGAAAACCCCCTCGGATCGCTTCTACTTGCTACTCGGTGATCACTTCCGCACTTTTTATTCATCACTAGCTTTCCACCTTCAACCCATCTCGACATTTCATCGCCCTCGCCAGGAAATTCACCGAGGATTCTCGCATTCAAGACCAGCGTAAGCAGCTGCTTACCGACTCGTCTCAAGGCCCGCAAAACTATCCAAAACTATCTCGAAACAAATCGTAAGCGCTTAAGGGATTACGCGCACATGACAATCGGTTTAATTCATATGATTAGTGCCACAGCAATCAAAACCTATCTCAAATAGTGGCCAAAACAAAGACTTCGGCACTAATCAATGTGAAGGAATTCCTCACCCACGCATGACAAATAAGGCGGTGGAGGGTATTTCTCGCAGAAAACAACCATGAAAAAGTGTCGATTCGGCTCTTATCGCCATCATTGTTTAAAGATGCTCTTACACCATGCAAGTAGTATGATAAGTGCCAAAGATCGCATTTCCGTCGTCACATGATGCCCTCAACCCCATTTTAGTAGTCAATTATTCATGGCGTAGGCACGACCTCACGACCATTTCCAACCTCCTTCTGGCCATGCTTACATCCTCGCTGGGGTGGACTATGTGTCCAAGTGGGTCATAAAGGCCATGCAAGGTACCGAAAGCACAAAGCAAAGGCTTTAAAATTCCCTGAAGGAGAACATTTTCTCTAGATTCTGTGGGTTCCCAAAGCAATTATCGCTGGATGGAGGTTCTCACTTCAGAATAAACCCTTTGAGAACCTCTTATCCAAATATGGTGTTAAGTAATAAGGTAGCCACCCCTGTGATCATCCTCAAACCAATGGTCAATGGAGCTCGCTAATGAGAAATAAAGACCATCCCGATGAGGTTAATTCTAAGAGAAGGATCGGGTCTCTCGCTTCGTTCATTGTGGGAGATGAGCAGAACAAGATACAAGACCATCCTTGCATGTCCCCCGTATCGCTTGGCTATGGCAAGGCTTGCCATTTACCCTCGTAGAAATCAATACTACTGCGGCGGGCAATACGAAATTAACATGGATATGAGCCGAGCTAGCCCGAAAAAGAATGCTCGAGATCGGGACGAGTTAGGAAGAGTCGGTGAAACGGCTTCCTACTTCAATTCCAAATTGCAAAAAGGATAGGCGTAAAGGCGGCATTACGATCGCCTCATAACCTCGAAAACCTTCTTCAATCGGGATCAAGTCCTTCTCAGATGATCTCCAAACCCATCTATTTCCTGCAAAGTTAAATCAAGAATGGATCGCCCATTTATCATCCAATTGCCATTATATGAATGGCTCGATCGACCTTCTCAACCCGAAAGACAAGAAAAGATTCAAGGTTAACGAGCAACGAGTCAAGCCCTATGTTGTTCGCTATCTCGCAGTAGTTACAGGAGGAGATTTCCTCCTCGATCCTCCATAACCGACATCTCGCAGCCATCGAGTCGGGGGCTCGTCTCCATGAGACCAAACTCGCAGCAATTTTGTCCCTTGCTTTTAGTCAATTTTTAATTTATTTTATTTTAGTATTTTTATTTTATCTTTAATTGTTAATTAAAATCCACTTAATATATTTAGCCTAATGTTTTTTTTTTTTTTTTTTTGTAAAGGCAGTGTTGCTTCGCAGTATGTGAAATTCGCTACAATAGTGAATTTTCGCCTTAAGGTTTCTACCGCCCTGGGACCTTCAAACGCCTAAATGCTCTTATAAAAGGACCCCCTCGCCTCCCAAGACCGTCTCTCCCCTCACGTGAGTCGCACCTCCTCCCTCACGCAATCCACCCACACGACCCCATTTCCCCGATCCCCTCCAGCCCGCACACCGACACCCATCCTTCACCTTCCCCCCCAACGCACGCCATCGCAGCCACCGGCCACAAGAGACCTCACCGCACGCCGACACCGGGCTCCCATTTCCGCCTGGGCCCACTGTGATAAATTTCTCTTCCACCATGTTCACACCCTACGAGGCATCGATCCAAGCCTGGGTGGCCGCACCTCGCACCCCCGCCAAAGATGGCACAGCACCTGTGGCCGGGCCGCAGCCACTCCTCCCAGGCCTCGTATCGTCGCAGCCACTCTCTGAGCCCTCGTGGTACCGGCGGCACCTCCCGATGGTCTCCTACTACAAATTCTCGATGCAAGTCAAGCCCCGCCGATTCCGCAGGGAGTCTTAGGGTGTCGAGCCCCTATCCGCACAATACCATAACACCTGGTGGACCTCGCCCCTCTCCTGTGCATCCACGGCCACCACGGAGGGCACCGCCTTCCAAGCTGGTCCCGATTAGGGCCTAGGGCCTCGCATTCTAGCTCGAGCGCCTTTACAAATTTCCAAATTCGCCCGTAGTTCTCGCACCGTCATCACCTCGGCTTATCCCCTCGTGACGAGGATTAAAGGCCACTATTTAAACGCGGGCCCAATACCCGGAACGTGAATTGTCGTGCTAAGGACTTTCACCCGAGTATCCTACTATGATATACCAACATCGTAGCTGAATCTACGATTCAGAGATTCGATGTGTGGTCAGTCCAGAGGGGGGTATCTACTACCGCTGCCATGACTTTGAGGCGCTTTTTATCCCTGTGTGGTTTCGAAGTTTTATCACACTATGACATCCCGAGGAGTGTCCGGGATCGTGACGCAGTTTCGCCCAAAGATAGATGGTCGTCCCGTACCATGCGCCTCTGGGATATCACCGCCGGCTTTAGCTCGCTAGTCTCCGGGCTAACTCGACAGACATCTGGCGGCCCCGCCCATCGCCTAGAGAGATGGTTCGCCTCACTCTCTCAGATACGCCAGCCGGGGCTCATCCCTTTCTTTACGGGAGACAAACTTCCTCCGACATGCTCCTCACGCACTCACGCTCTCGATCCAATCTATTCCCCGTCTCAACACTATTCAACAATGCAGGAGCTATTCTGCAGGCTCAGATTCTGATATCTCGAGGGGTTCCCGTTCAATCCCAAGAAAGTTTGTTATGACCGCCTTTCTTCACTGGCGAAAAGGTCCAATCGAAAAGGGCCCCGGTTTCATGTGGCCATTCCACTTTTGATGTCGAGGTTGTTATGCCACATCTAGCATCTGGGTTCCTGAGGAACCACTTTATTTGAGCGAGCGCAGTCAGTTCCTCGCATTTTATCCTCAGCAAGGATTCGCCACGTAGGGGTGATCCGAAATCAACAAAATTTGTATCCTAAATTCCTCCTACCGTCGAGCAGCTATCAAGCAGCATACAAGGCTCTAGTGGCCGAACACGTGGACGGGTTTTCTTCGCATACAAATGATTTACGCGAGGTTCAAACGGTGAATTCGTTTGATTTTGGGGTTTTAGTAAAAACAAGGGAGTTTATGGTTTAAACCTAAAATAAAACAAGTTAAAAATGTAAAATAACCTTCAAGTGCTCCGCCACCGGTTTAGTGGTTTTAAGGCAACCAACATGTCCTCTGTCTTTTTCCTCTCACGTCGGGGAGGATGACATATAGTCATTTCCGAACCCATCTCATTTAGCTTTAAAAAGTAAACCCTATGATTTTCCCTTTGAAAACAAAGATTATTGAACATTAATGCTCCCGTACGTTGAAAACGCAAGCCTCCCCGATCTACCTCACATCGATATGTAAAGCAACTGACGAATCTCGTGGATTCAGCCAATGCATATCCACTCAACCCCTAAAAGATTGCCAAATACTGATCAAATAAGGCACATCAAAGGAGTTCTAACCTAGAGTGAGAAATAGGAACATAAATGAAAATAAATGCCTATGTTAAAAACAGAGGACCACTGGGCCAATCTCTCAAATCCTAGTTTCGCAGCCTCCTCTTCATGCGATAGCAGGCCTAGCCAAGCATCCTCCGAGTCATTATCCCCGCAGGAGTGTTCGTAGCCGAGAAAGGAAGAGAAAATGAAAGAAAATGGAGAAAGGAGGAATCAGCGGCGAAACTACCGCCCATCGTCTCTTGCCAACGTGAAGTCCAATTTAGTTTGTACAAACTGAGACTTATATAGGTGCTCAGTGTATAGGAAATTACCAAAAAAAAACTGAAACTAAAATCTATTACAAGGACAAAATGGGAAGAAACAAGAAATTGTAACAAAAACAACAAAAGCGTGAAATGCAGGAACAAGGCGAAAATGTGAACAACAAGTAGTGGATTTAATAGGCAAGGCAAGAGCAATTTCAAGAAGTCTCAGATCAAAATTTGTCAGGCTTCATTTTCGTTGTATTTTCTCGCTTCTTCTTTCCTTTCCTGCTCTTTCGACCGCGAATGATAAGTTTGACTCACCTCAGGTTGATCAACCTACCAATTTCGCATAAATAGCTTCTTGCAAACTACAAAATTAGCCACAAATGCGATATAAGTAGAATAATAGTGGACCTTTAATGTAATCGTTAATTACAATGATTAGTACACAAAAAGCACCTCAAACCCATAATAAATGTGGTTCAAAATAGCACTTTAACTAATCAAGCGACTCCCCATCTATGCCACTCCTTCCTTTCTTTACACCGCCAGGAGGAGGTCGTGGATGCATCATTATGCGAGGACCTCGTCTGGGGGGGTGGGTGAGCACTGGTCCCGCCTGGGATTCACCCTCCTGGGGCTCCGCCTCCACGCCCAAATTTCCCTCCTCCCCGAGACTATAGGCCTTTCCCTCCTCATCACGCCAGCCCACCAGCACATCCCCGTCACTTTTAGTAGACTTCCATCGGGCCGCTATGGATGCCATCCGCACATGTGTCGCCACTTCCTCGCATCCTGCACGGCCGTGACAAAGATCGCCGATAGACGGCCCGAGCCAGGTCACCGCAGACCGCTATTCTTCTTACGTGTGATACAGAGCCACCTTGCTCTCACCGCTTAGCGTGACAGAGCCCCATAGCTGAAATTTCACTATTCATGACTGAAACTGGTCAGGACGTTTCGCAGCTTCTTTGAATGTGCTCGCGGCCACCGTTAAATAGCTTTGATCCACTACCTTCTACACCACCTCAAAGACACGAGGTGGTCGTGACTTCCTTCCTCCTCACTTCCATCCCTGCCCAAATGAGACACAAAGGATATTTTGGTCGGGGGAGTTAGCGCTCTAAGTGGCATTTTTGAAGACTTATGTTTTGTTCTTTTGTTTATACTTATGTTTGCTTTAGTTTTATCAACTACCTACTTGTCTTCAGATTTTGACTATTTGTTAGTATGTATTATTTACGTAGGCAATGGTTTATTTTGTTTAATGCAAGTGTATGTTGTTCACTTATTATGTTCAGACTAGCCTTTCTTTTGATTATATTAAAAACTTTATAGCAGTATTTGCATTTTCTATTTTTTTACCAACATTTTTTTTAATTAACTTTTGTAAATGCATAATGTCTAGCCTCAGAATGTGTCAACTTAAGCCTTTCCTAACGTGTGTGCCTAATGCGAAGGGTCCTAAGGCCGAGTCGAGCGGACGACTAGTCAACTTTCACAGATTAACCCGGCTCCTTCCACCCTTTTTAGCTAACCACACACCGAGCACGCAGTCTCAATGATGTGCTAAGAAACAACACAAAACCCCCTCTTACGATGCAAACCCTTACCTAGTGTCGTTTACTCCCTTGAATAGATTGTGGACGCCCATGCATAGAAGGCCAATGTGTCTTCCAAAATAAAAGAAGAGAAAAAGAAAAAGTGAAAAGCAAAGAAAAGAATAGAATCGCATTGGCCATTTCTCAAAACCCGAGCACTCCGCTCGAGGGGTATATGGCTTAAAGCCTTTAAAGCCCCAAGGCTCCCAAACCTTCACTCGGGGTCGGGAGTCAGCCGACTTAGTGTTCGCTACACGGGCGGATGGGTGGAGTTTAGCGAGTCAGAAAAGCCGAGGCCTCGAAATCATCTCGAGTCCCGTGGTGAAACCTATGGGAAGCTCAGGGTCGAAAGATCCTCATGACTCGATGCCCGCAAACCTTCACGTCGGAGCCATCTGCTAATCCCCGCTTACATGGACTTTTGCAAGTCGAACCTCGCATCAGACCCTACAACGCAAAAGAATTGTGTAAGCTGCGTAGGTCCGATCTATTTAGGTCGTTAACATACAAGGCAATGGCATTAGCTCATTCATGAAAGGGAGAGCGCATCAGCTGTAGTTTATGATTGAGACCTGATCAAACAAACTCGTAGCTTTTTATAGAAGAGCCTGGTTCATGCCTCGAGAAGGGAGCTTGTTGGTCGGTCAACGCGGTATAGTTTTCATTCTTTCGAGATGGTTTTTAGCTTAGGTTTTAGTGATTCTCATCGCAGGCTTGGCATTACTTGTACAAACCTTTTTGACCTCCCATGTTTTGCTCTCACTGCTGGATTACTCGGCACGCTGGCGACCAGCAATGTGCCGGTTGGGGGTGGACAAGGCCCAAAAGTGCTATTTTGAACTCTATTTAAGATAGTTCTAAGTATTTTTGTGTACTAATCATATTAGTTGGTCGATTGACAACGTGTAGGTCCCTTTTCGTACTAATGATTGTATTTCGAGGCTGCTCAGGGTAGTTTTGATGTGCTCGTAACCTATCCCTACCATATCGCTAAGCATATCAAGTACCGAAGCCTCAGATGATTTATCTTCGAACAGACCAAGCCAAGAACGGCTAGAAATCAAGCTAAAACAAGCTGGATGCAAGCTAGAACATACAGGATGCAGGCAGGAGCAACAGGGGAGATTTCGCTAGAATAGCGAAATTTCGCTAGAATAGCGAAATTTTTGCAATAATAGCGAAATTTCACTAGAATAGCGAAATTTTCGCTATGTATAGTAATTTCGCTACATAGAGAATTTTCGCTATGCTAGCGAAATTTCGCTACATAACGAAAAATTCCCGAGCGAAATCTCTCGCCTCCCTGCTTTCGCTGCACAAACGACCCCTGCTGTTTTTTCCATCTCTACCCTCAATGTAATTATACTATTTTAGATAGATCGGGTATTTTCACCTCAGAAGGCTACATAGCTTTTCATTTCAGAACCTAACTTTCATTAAAGGCATTTTCCCATTACTTCGCCTCTTGCTTTCTACCCTCATTCGCTCCTCTTCTCTCTCCTCCTCTTTCTCCTTCACTTTCTAGTAACTAAAACACACACAACCCTTTGAGGATGACAACTCAAAGGATGTTTGGCTAAAGCCTCTAAACCTTGAAGATGAGGGTTGCTAGGTAGGTTGGTAAGGTTTACAGGTGCTCCTCTTTTTTTCATGAAGCAGGTACTGGGTATTTATGTTTCAAACTTTCAAAACTAGGTTTAAAATCTATTTGGTGTACCTTCTTTGGTCAATACTTAAGTAAAAGTTTTGATTCGTTGTATTCTTAATGTTAGATACACTGACATCCATTAGTTGTCATTTACGAGCCATCGGAGGTAGGTTAAATGCTAGATTTTCTACTCGTGAACATTAAATGCCTGCAAATGCTATGTTTCCAAAGAGGAATGGTACTAAGGGGTTGGTTTTTAAAGCTAAACAAAGATCCTGCTTGAAATGACTATGTCATTTACCCTAATGCGAGGAAATAACCCGAGGACACCTTTACAACCCTATCATACCAAACTAGTGGCCCAAAAACTTCAAGGTCTTCTTTTTACATTTTATTTCCGAATACCTTTCGCTAACATAATGATGAATAACCACGCTTTTGTACAAATCCGAAATCCAAACAAAAGCCTCACCATTTTGAATCATTATACAAATCATTTGTAAAACCCATCCTGCTTGTTCGATCCTGAAGACTATACCGGGCAAAGAGTTTTACCACGCAGTAGAGGAATTTAGGTATAAATTTTGTTGATTCATAACACCTACTATGGCACGAATCACCTATGGAGTGGTGGTGTCATAAAACATCGTGTAATACAATGATACCACTGCATATATGGATCATGGAAGTCCATCATACCCACCATAGGGGGTATAGTGATGATCCTGCCCGATCACGTATCCCACAAGGCAATATATGGAGCATGATACGTCGCCCAATCTCTCTGGTGTCGTCCACGTGCATCCACTCTATGTAGTTGTTGCTCATAAGAGCAAGATGAAGGTATCTTATGGTGTAGCCCAAATTGGCACAAGACTCGCTCTGGACGATGCCACTCAACAGTCTCGAAACATATAAGTGGTGACACATCGTCTCGCGATCTCCCGATCGCCTGGGCAAAATATCCGAAGTTGGTCAACCAACCTCCGCCACGTATGGCCCCAGCGCAAGACCTGGCACACATTACATTCTGACATCAAAAATTTTATGTGAATATGAAATGAAATTACTATGTAAACTTTCATATACTTACATATATCATTACCTTTTCAAGAAATAAATCCAACCCATCTCTTACATAAAGTGAGGAGTACATCGAATGGGTTATGCATCCATGTCATAGGTACTCTCCACCTACACCCCAATGGAAGAGCTGGCTTTGGCTCTGACTCAACCATAGGCTCAATTGGTAATCCATCGTCAAGAGCCTCAGCTAGGTCTCCATCGAAGTCATCGGCATCATCATCATATAAGGCATGAAAGGACGGCGGTGCTGGATATCGTCATCTACCTAAAATCTGGCCCAGCACCATCGAAGCCCTCCCAATACCACATAGTCGAATATAAAATAAATAGAAAGTAAGAACCTAACTGATGTGTCAGGTATATGAATGTATGTAATAAAAAAATATTATGACATGTATCAGTTGTAATACAAACCGCGAATACCGCCTACTATCTCAATCTAAATTTCGACATAACTCACGATATGTAATGCGTTACATCGCACCACCCCAACTATAAGTGCCGCTAGCAGATGTGTCGCAACTGTGAGTAGCTGGGAGAAAGCACAAATGAAAATGCACTCCCTTCTTATCCGCAAACAAGAAGGATCCCATCAGCGCTAAGATGAAACAACGCGCACTCCGCTCTAAAGCGACCTCATCTACATCAAAAGCTGGGTAGATAATCGGTCACATAACCACGGATGAGATACGGATCCTTAAGAGCATCACGGTGGTGACACTGAAAGTACCTCCTCAATAACTCCGGGCCACATCGAACACATGTGTCCCAAAGGATCGTTGGTCTCTGCCGATAGTGGGAGGCTAAGGATGATAGCAACATCCTGTAACGTGATCGTCATCTCTCTGACGGGCACATGAAACGTGTGTGTCTTGGGCCTCCATCTCTCGACAAGACAAGTGATAAGTGGCCAACCGATCATGATGTGGGCCTGCTTAGATACACCATAAAATCCCGCTGGCGACAAGTGGTGGTATGAACGAATGCATATATCCATCCTTCACATACGCATGAAGGCTTTCATCTGCTGTCGATGGTAAAGTACTTCCTGAAACTACAAGCAACGAAGAAACAAAATTTATAATTGATTATATATACCATATGTTACAACTCGGAAATATTAATCGATAAGTAATAAAATACATACCTATTCGACATCTATTAAGGGCGACCGTGGTTTGTCTCTTTTGCAGAATACCACACGTATGGATCCAAAGGGATCTCGCATCGCAAACTCTCTTAACGCCATATCTATACCGTATAACAATGAAGGTAGTATAATCATAATAAACACATAGGATAACAGTATCAACATAATTAATGCAAGCATTCAATTACAAATGAAAAATTAAAATACACACATACATGATTGATGTCTCATTTACTTAAATAAGGTACACAAGTATTTCATAATCCAAGAAAATACACATTCGTACATATGTTATACAGCAACTACAATTCCCCGAGGCACCGTCTCACCAAAAAAAAAAAAAAAAAAAAACAAAAGTGAGTTATCACACATCTATCACCTAAGGTCCTTCCGATTTTATCTACAAGACCGCCTATGACGTGACCCAGCGCCTTGTTTGGTTGCACAACCCACATGTGATGAAGAGTTTTCCCCTCCCACCTGCATTCTTACTATGCAAACTATGCCCCCCCAGACTAGGGCAGAGACCCCCTCACACAATGCTCATGCATTTCACGATCAAAAAAAAAAAAAAGCTCACCCATCTGTGATATACAACAGTAGTAACCACTCGTGAAAAAAAAAAGGCCATACCATCTTCATCAATATCGGATGTCGCGCTTCACCGCGGTATCATATACAGAAAGATCTGACAGTGGTGGAGCACGCGAACAAATAACGTTAAAACCACCAGACTAATGTTGTTGCCACCATATAGATATAATGCCATACTTGAACCACGTGAATACACAAGAATCCTTCCACTGCTTTAACTTTCATCACAAGCCCATATAAATAAAATTCCAATTCAAGGCCTGGACTTGATACGAATCGACCTCGTATGCAGATCACCAAAGAAACACTCCTCTCTCTCCATCAAACCAAATTCTTTAATAACATGACTCCCGAATCAGCCCCGGCAAAATATATGGAGGGAAAAACCCGCCATCAATGCTTGTAATCTATTAGCACCTTGTTCCTTCTCGGGCAGCAACACATATAACTGTTAAGGTGTAAGATGCTGTCATCCAGACAATGAATGTGTAAGCTACGAGTCTTTAAGAACACCGCAGCGTAATACTCCGATATGTTGTTTGCTGGTTTATCTCATACCTTCTTCGATCCATCATGGAAAGTACCTGCTAACTGGTGTTATTTTTTTTTTTTCTTTTCTTTTCTTAATATTGTCACCACTAAAATTTCTTCTAGAACACACTCTCCCAATCTTATGCTATATTATGCTTATTAATTTGTGTTATGTACTCACAAAGTTTCTTCATCTCTTATGATACAAGACAATTTCTTCATAAGTTTATTCAACCGTCATAAATTGCTATAAGTATAAATGCAAATCATAGATAGGTAGATGGTGCAACTCCAACTAAGAAAAATAAAGAGATCGCCATCAACACTGATCGCCGATAGCAACATAAATCTTCTCTTCTTTATCCGTTGAGTTATCGCCGGGGCACATGCCAAGAACCATCCCTAACTATCAATATTCTCACCTTCCTGTAATAGCAGGGAAAAATAATGAAACAACTTATTATCTTCACACACCCCATAAACAATAACGGCCTTTATACTTCCTCATACAAACAAACAATAATACTCTCCTAATACTTTATATCGCCAACCCTTAATAGATTTCCTTGAATGACTTAACACGTTGAATATCCAAGGTTTTGGGCATATTAATACTTCATGCTCAAACACATATATCCCAGATCATCATTACTTATAGCTGCAAGGTACAAGCCGTAAACTAAGGTAGAAGCTTTGTGGTATACAGAGACCCAGATACGTCACAAATAACAATGCCAAGTGCTTTTTTCTTTCCATAACTTCAGATGATATTTCACACTATATTTCCGATCATACCATTGCTTGAATAGCATTTCCATAGTCAATGGAATTGTGCCTTAACACATTTTGGCAAAGCATGCGAATCAAGTTTGAACTGCATCTAAGACATGGTCCCGATTCAAGTGCAAGGATTGTTAAGGCAGGTGGCCTTGCACCGCTGAGACAACAAGGAAAAAAAAAAAAAGTTCTTTTCATAACCCAAAAGTGGTACTTGAAGGGTCAGCTATATATCACATTCTGCCACATCTTGCATAAACATAACAAAAATATTTGATGCAAATAAATCACAAACTCTTAGTGTGCTTTAATTGAGCACCAGCTTCTTTAAAGTGCCTCAGATTTAATTAAAAATCCTAATAACTACACCTCCACTCGACAAATAATCTAGAGAGAGGTATGAAATGCACTCCATGGAGTCCAAACTGACTGGGTTGAAATATTACAGGCTTTACCTAAGTTTTCAACATGTTCAAATTTAAAAAGCCAGTGTGGTGGGTGATAATAATCAGTGGGATGAACCACATCCGGTTTCTCAACATCCGGGTTATTCGACATCAAGATGCCAAGCATGGGCGTAGACATATATATCCCTGCCATTCTCCAAAACCCGGTCGGCAACCGAAGACAGATATACGTCCAGCCACCTTTTGAATGATCCATGCTTCCATTAGATCCATCATCACATCTCTACCAAGTATCTATCGCCGTTTCTTCATAAGTGCATTCTTCATCACCCCATATACGCCAAGATCTCAGACCGGACCGCCACTAGGCCCACAACCAATATAGTCAAATTTCAATGATGAATTTGTCGAAACCAATGAATTGCGTGGCGCCACCCACAAATTGATTCACTGGCTCGACGGAACATCAATATACAATTCAATTTCCTTATTCTAGTTGTGTTAACTATGTTCAACATTCGGTATACACTACTTCGCTGATCCGCAGTCGAAAGCCAGAACCTAGCTTCCACTTTTAGGGGATACTTACAATCGGCACTAATTTGAACCTTCGCTTTGTCAGTCTGCTATCTCGAAGGGCAATAATACCACCATTCAAACGTATCTAACTCACAGAGACCTGTAAAAAGGTACACAAAAAAAAAAAATTTTTCCTTAGTATTTAGAAGGTGTTTATTTTAGTCCTCACAGATTTCATCACACATATCACGGGAATATAGTTGAAAACATACATAATTAACTCAAAGATAAAATGGTCCTAAATGACAACAAATAATGAGGTAATATCTTTTAATACTTTAAAATCGCATTCACGCGGCGTATTCAATCACCTTGTTTAGCCGATGAATCATTTTTGGCTACATCGTGTTGCTAAGCCTACCAACTTCATCACATCAACTTTACTGTTATAAAGAAAAACAATCACCATAAAAGAATAAAAAGATGATATTTCAAATTGTCCTCACTTCAACTTGATACACATAATTAACTCTAATTCATTGTACTAACTCTCTCCTTTAAAAAGAAAACGAAGAAAATACCTTCTTTTTGGTCGGGTGTTAAAAGATACACATGCGGTATTCCATATACATTTATGAAAATCCATTTATACTTTGCTACATACTTTACAAAATTTGATCACAAAGATAACAACCCTTCCTTCATCACACCCATATGAGAAAGAATCCCTCTAACTTTAAGGTCCAAGTTTCACATGTTAATAGCACAAAAGTTTACACTCCATATTTACTTCAAAAGTCACAAGGAATTCCGTTTTTGCTGTGTCAACATCAATGCCGACTTTACGTAACCTGGTTTGTAGTTATCGGCAGCCGAATCCTACTTTAAACGCACGATTGTAAACATTTTAAGTATTGGTAAGCCAACAACCAACGCTCGCCTGACTATATATGACTTTCTTTTATCACCTTTTCATAACACTCATGGAATCTTAGTAATAACCCTTGTCCAATTGTTTGGAAAATGTTCCTCCATGAAATCCCCCTACATTACTCTAAAAATTGTTCCCAAAGATTTCCTCCCATATAACTTCAAATCCTTTCCGCACTAAGAACTCCAAAAGATGAACTATCATTATTCAAATCACGTAAGTCATCCCCACTCGGCCCATAAGTAACACCCAACGATGGTAAAAGAAACAAAATTTAATCCTAATGTTTACTTCGTAATCACTAAGAAAGTGAACACACCACCTTAAACACCGCCAACAATGTCAGCAAAATTCCAAGATCCAAATTTAACTGATACTGATTTTTCCTCAATTCATCCAAAACGTTATCGCTCTCTCTATATAATCACCTTGATACATTAATTTCCATGCAAAACAAAGGCAAAAAAAAAAAAAGGAAAAGTAAGAAACGGGAATATTAGGCTCAGCACTCTATCATCGCTAATCCAATTATTCTAACAAATACATAAGATTCATTATGTGTTCTTCTTTTTCCTTTATCCTTCCTTCCTCATCACCTTTCCGCCAACTCAAAGGCAACGTTGAGCCCTCCCATTAACATCGTTCGTAGCGACCCCCGCCCGCCCGACCGCTGATGGATCCAACTGAAACCCGAGTAGACGCCAGCCTTTTCTTTTGTCAAATCCATTTATCAAATACACCATTAATACAAACGTTGGGCCTCAAACTTTACGGAAGTATCACTCTAGTAATAGCTCTATAAACATTATTTACACTTCTCAATGAATTCCTTTACAAATATGTATTTTAACTAAAAATGGTATTTCATGTCACATAAACATAGCACATCCAAAACGAATTTGCATAAGAGGCGATAAAGTGAATGAGTTGAACTCTTTTATAAAACAAATACTGCGTTCAAAATGGTGAGGATGCATGTAATGCAGAATACTCCGTGAACCTTCGGATTCTGAAGCCTCGACCACCTTGGTCCGCTTCAACATCGTCACTTTGGCCCCTACATTAAAATACGCTAAGCATTTTCATGTTTTAGGTTCTATACGCTTTTCTATTCCATTTCAAGTCATTATGAACTGCGATTTATCAAAATAATGCCTTTATATTACGTCTTATGTAATAAAGATATGTTTAATAAAACAGCGCACAGCGCGAAGACCTTTGCAGCAAACACGCACCAAAATACACTTTACAATATTTTTCGCTTTCTTGGCTCGTGATTTCGCTATGGCGATTTATAGAGTCAACATTCACGACGTAGATCGCGTGTAACTCATTCCCGCGTCATCTGGAGCAGCAAATGGATTCAGATTCAATATTAAAGGTCCTGATACGACATGGTCGACATTCACATAGATTCATTGGTGAATCCGCCTGCTTATCATTCAAGAAGACGGGATTCGCATCAACAAACATTTAATACCTTCATCGACCTGTGAATCCCGTCATGTCGGGCTATCCAAGACGTTATCGTAAACTAATTTAATCCTGCTGAAATCGCCTGTAGTTCAAATACGGTAATATACGTAGATATTTGAAGACAATAACATTTCGGTCGCTAATAATTCAAATCAACGATACATATATATTTCAATAGAACTTTAGTTGGAACGGAGTCAATACAAGATCAAATAGATAAAGAATGTGTAGAAATTTAACAACCAATTTATTTAACCGCAATATCTTGTTCGATATACAGTTCCAGGGTCCGATTATCGCTCTCATCACAGACGAATGTAACATAAATTCTTTCAGCTCTGGTGTTGAAATAATTAATCGCTTGTTTACTGCCATGGTAGGCATATATACGTGTTTTTCACTTTAGTTCATTGTTATTTTTAATTTCTGGCTGTCATTTATTAGATCCTAAACAATTGCGTACAAAATGGACTTGTACCATAGCATGCGTGCGTAATGGTCAGATGAAGACGCAAGACGCGCACACTTGGACTCCAGACTTATTTTGGATCACCAGGTACCGATACTGGCACTTAACGCCAATGGATACTGCAGCGCATCACCTTCGATATAAACAAAAACACTTTGTATCTGCATCACTATGGTTTTGGCCTAAAAATAAGGCGTGATTTCACATCTTCTCATTCTTCAATATAACAATTATCCCATATCAAACCACTACATGGAATCACCCAAAACAACTCTAAAGGTGGTTTAGAATCACCAGAAACCCTTTTCTCAAGTTGTGGCTTTTCCCCAAAGGTTTTGCGCTTTGTTTTTTCACTTAGTCTCTTTAAATCTTCTTCCATGTTACTTCATCTTCTGGGAAGCAAAGCAGCCTTGGGAAATAATCCCACTCAAACTCCACTCCTTCCTTGAAACCAAGCTCCCACACTCTCATTCTCATTCTCTCCTAAAACACTGTCAAAATGATACCAAGATCAAATTTTGGTCTTTAGAACTCTATTCGGCTCAAAGTTTGGAAGCCAACAAAATGCATCTTTCTGACTCTTAAGTTTCTAATTGTTATGGAGAGTCTATAAACTTCCCAATCACTCACCTTTTAAGATTCTCACTAGATCTACAAAATCACGATAAGGCACATCACTTTTTAGTCCTTATTTTACACTCTTCATAATTCTTCCTTTTGCATCACTATTGGCGAATTTGGCGGTTCATCCCACGACCTGATTTACTATATAGATGTTAATACATGTCATAATATTCATTTCACATTTAATATCGATCTAATCAATATAACAAAATTTCACAATATCAAGTCAATTTGACCTGAGTCACCCTAGACAATATAGAAAGTAATAATTCTGACAAAAAATTCTGAAGAGATTATATTTTATAATCAATTCGATAATAATAATCAACACATGAATCGTAAAACTAAAATCAAAAAAAACCAAAAGTCAGTAAACCACAATGACCAACACTGCTAATCCGAACGACCCGATCCAAAAAATGCCCTTAATCACCTACTATAAAAAAACAGCACTAATCACATAAACTGCAAAATAAAATAATATTTAATACGAAAAAAACTCAAATCCACATGCAACCTGGAATTACAAAACACAACAAATGGAACAACAAAACCCTAATTATCAATCCAGAGAGGAAAAATCAGAAAAAAACCACATCATCGAGAGCTTATGCAAAGCACCATAGATCCGACAAACCCCACTCCGCGATAGGCGATCGTGAAACCAAATGTGAAACTGCAGATAGAGGTAACGGTATGAGCGTTAAACAAACAGCATGTTGGATAGTTAATCCAAATTCGACATGGGTACTTTTCGCCACTAAGGCTTGGCCACAGGTATGGCAAAGGGAAACGCAGTGAAAACATTAATAATGCAGATAATGATCATAGAATACATTATAGACTACTACTACATGATGGAATAACATCAGGTCGGTGTCGAATTCTTCACGCTGTCATAAATATGATTCGAGTAATTTCATCATTTATTCCACGCCGGTGTAGTTTATTACATACTACTTAATAGGTAATTACTTCCTTTGCTTAAACTCATTCCCGATAGAATCAAATAAATTATTTTCAATGTCAAACCTATCATGAGAAAAAGTAAATCTGAACCACCCCATGATCTAGAGCTTATAGAAGCTGTAAAATCTGAATCCATCTTCTATCTCTTCAGCTTGGATCACAAAGTTATGGATATGGCACAATTAGGTACAAACCTTCTCATAAATCTGCATAAAAAAACAATGCAGAAATAAAGAAATGCGCATGCAAAGGGTCCAGTAAGCAGATGATCTTCCCTGTAACACTAAATCATGGATGAGAGTGTATGGATAGTGTTTTGTCAAAAGAGAGCCCAATCCCATGCTGCACTCCTCCTTTATATATGGTGGTATAGATATGTAGTACTATAGATGGATACAGGTCGAAAATATATATTAACAAATAAAATTTCAAGACTTCAACTAAAAATATATATGTTATTTACTCATTATAACAAAATGAATCATTAATAATTTAATCTTTTAGTTTCATAAATTAAATTAAAAGGCTCGGGGTCCCCGCACAATGAAAAATACGCCAACACTTCACATGGGGCCATGAGCATACTGCTGCAAAAAACAATCTGAAAGATAATATTAAGATTTTAATGAATTCACCTTTATGTCCACCACATTTAATCCAACACAAAAGATTCATCACAAAAACACTTAAAAAGAAGGGCTATAGAGTGTTCCTGGCTCCAACCAGAGCGTTAAAAATAAAGCCTCAAACTCAGAAAAATTCCATATGAAGATTTCGTGAGTCTATAGAAGCACAACCCATTTCAGAAACAGAAGTTAGGCATGAGGTGATTTATATAGTATGATTTATTTAAAATATAATAAGGCAACATTTTAGGAGCATATCAGATTGACACTTTAAAATAAAAAATATTAAAGTGGCCTATGACCCGACTACTCGAGCTGAAATCAAACTCAAACACAGATCTAGATCATGCTACACTGATACATAAAAACTTATTACTAGTGCTTGATGGAGGAACTAAAACACAGAAAGTCAACTGAGCGAAGTCGGTCCGACAGCGAAATGATCATACGTAGAGCGACACAACGAAAGAATACTTCTTCGAGCGTCGGAAAAGACCGCGCGCGTGGACTAATGAAAGAAGTTCAAGCAGGGCTGGCGCAAACACATGCGCAAGAGAGTGGTCAGGAGCTGGGAGATCGACGCTTCAGATGTTGCCGTGAGCGTCTTCAGCAGCGAGCCCGATCGCGCCGGCGACCACGCCATGGAGACCGGCGCGTCGACAAAGATAAATTATCACGATGACGAAAAGCAACATCTTGACTTAAAACCGTTTTCGAATTGCTCTTCTCGCTTTTTTTTGCATTAAAGTCCTGTGTAAAAACATAAAGAGATAAACTCAATAATAATACTTTGCATTTACATCAGAACTTAAAACCCTCAACAATAAAAATTGTCCCTAAAAACATGTGACTTTAAACTCACAACAGTAAATGACGACACATAATTAATGTGGCACAAGGATTCCATCGGTGCTGTTAAATAGAGGAAGATAATCGTGATACTTATCATCGCCACTAAACCAAAAGCCCCCACAAATATCAGTGGAAATGACACTGATAAAGTAACATAAAATATGCTATAGAGAAGGTAGAGTGGAAGGTAAAAGCAAAGATGGGGGCAATCTTCAAGAAAAACCCAATTTAAATCCTTTTCCGTAATTAGATTTATGTCCCTTCCTTTGGGTTATTTGAGATTTATAAAAACAAAATATCAAAAATTGTAGCTAGAATTTGGCCAGTGTATATCCCAGCTCTCTCTTTCGAAGGATGAAGAAAAAGAGACAGCCATGAAATGTAGCCTTTGATTCACAAAGATCATACTTTGTCTCCAAGGGAGGTGGAATACTGAGACGCATCCCAGAACTCAACATCGGGTCACCTATTTCTACTGCTTTATACAACTTGAATTACCAGGCTGCAAGGGAGGAAAAAAAGTACACAGCTTCGACAAGCCGATCATAAGCTTCCAAATCTCTGATCAATACAGCGACTTACTCATCATCAAATGTTAGAGGACAATCCCATCTTTCGGTATGAAAAATATTATAAGTTTCCACATCACTCCCATGATAAAACATTCAACATTTTCTAAAAAGAGAAGGCATGCAGCAAGGGGAATTCGTCCATGCCATTAACAACATATGAGGTTATTTACGCACTTAGTTTTAAAAAACAATATACTGTCTTTTAATTTATTCTCATCTTTTTTCAAAACTTTTTTTTGATGGAATCTAATTCAATTGATAGGTAATCTAACCAACACGCTGTCAAATTTATAAACAATAGAATTGGGAAGGTTGAATTTATCAGGGTTTTCTAAAACAAAGATGATTTTTGTACATATATCACCAATCATCAATTAAAAGATTTATGAATCAATGGCTTTCAGATCAAAGTATAACTCCATTCCATCTAAATGAAAAACCATATTTACCCTGGGTTTTCATAAAGAAGAGACCCTCTAAAATATGATGGTATATGAGTAAGGTTATGCAAATAAAGCTGACCATTTCTCAAATCTTTTCCAAACATAGAGAACAATGGGGCTTTTTTTTGAAATAATAAATATTACCTTGAAAATACACATGAAATAAAAGAGGTGGGCGCCACAGATTGTGCATCACGCAAGACAATACGCATAAGAACGCCTGAAGATAGATATCGGTTCACTGCCAAGGCACCTGTAAATCGTGGTTAATAATTACTTCAACAAATTCGCCGCAAAGCGTCAAAAATGGGACACCATGGCAAACAGAAAATTTTGGGAATGCATCAAACATAATACTCGTAAATCATAGCTCAGCGTATTTCAGCAGCACGCACCTCAAAGCGCTGGTTTCAAAGACACACTCAGCCAAAACTAAGTCGTGTCTTCTAAACACATCAACAGAATCAAGTCATATCAAAACACGATTGAACTGAAATCATAAACACGCCATGAAAGTTACGGGAGCATCATGTGAAAATCATTTAATTTTTAATAGATTAAAATCTTCTTTTTAATATCCTATATACGGTGTGTAATAATTTTCTTCCGCGCTTTTGTTGCAGGTGGGTCTTAACTACCATAAATCTCAATATTCTTTAATCTGAATATTTTAAAATTTATTTTAAAAATATTTTTTAAAAAACCGTAAACCAATCCAATTTTATTAGACTTATAGATCTTTCATTCTGTCACATGACCATCATAATGCAAATGAATCAATATACTTATTAAATTAAACTCAATCATCCACCTGCTCACAGAGGTTAGAAGACTCATCACAAGTCAGCGTTTTTTCAAGGTATTGTCAAGTATGGGTCCCACAACTGACAATCCAGAATAAGGTATCCCCAGGTGCAATCATCTTCGCTTTTGCTTGAGTTACAGAGAATAAGATTATACCATAGATCAATGATATGCCCCTTCTCATAATATTTAAACAAGAGGCGTTTTTAAAATAAAGATCTCTACAATGAAGGAACATTTACTTAATCGACGCACTTCGGGCTCGGCACGCTTTTCAACTGAATCAACATCGGTTGTTATGTGCTCGCCAAGGCCCGTGGTCACGCACTGGTCTCCAAGACTCGGATCGCTGGTTTGATGAGATTCGCCATTAGTCAAAGTGAAGTATGATAATTCAAAAAACAAGAACGGTGGGGCTCAAGCAGGCCACTCAGGTCGCCCAATGCCGCAGCCGCTTTTGATATAAAAGAGATCACTAGTGTATGGCATAATATCGCGATGTCCGTGATGAGCGAAGGCAAGATCTCTCCCACATCAACCATGCTAGTGGTACCGATTATGTTATAGAAGGTCGCACCAAACATGCACAGATCCATCTCATCGATGGCATATTTCGCCACACAATCGAGAGATTCGGCAACATATAGAAAGAGCAGCTTGTCAACACAATCTTCTTCCCGTATCAGATCCCGCCCTGGGTTTACGAGTCGCGTTATTATCTCCTCTTCACGATGATTCTATGAAGGTCGACTCGCATGAGGCAATATACATATCGAGGGCTATTCCATTTCATCTCTTCGTGGAGAGACAGACCACTCGGCCATGTCGGATTAGTGCCCACATTCCCAAACAGACTGGTGCCAGCTTCAATCATCACTGAAAAACAGAATGCCTGAACTGGAGTCTCCTCTGAAGCCAGCGATGGGTCCCTCATAAGACCAATAACGTACTTCTTTCGTGTCTTCCCACATATTTCGGCCCGCAGCTCATATTTTTTAAAATCCATCACATGCCCCTCGTACCTCACAAAAACACACGTAATGGGCAAAATGAACGTGTCCCGCTTCAATGATTAGCTAGGGTCAGCTTCCGTCATCTGGTTCTGTATAACGACACTCTAAGCCAGTCATTCCTCCAATTTCAGCTCTCTGGCCTCTCTTTCTGGGTATTGACCCTCCCACTGTGTGTGCCTCCTGAAGACCTGAGATCTTTTCTTTGCCTTTAGAGAGGCCCCAGAATTCCCGCTCTGAATCCTGGCAAGGCAACCGAGCCTTTGCAGGCAGTAGCGCCCTTCTCCGCGCCTTCTCGATAGCCGCCATTTCAGGTCCCTGCGCTTTGCTCTGTCTCTTCGAAACATGCGCTACCAGGCGCCTGAGTCAGCTCAGCCTAATTTTATTTTCTACTGTGGGTCCTAGTCGTTTCTTTTCTCCGTGTGGATGAGCAGACTCTTCACTGACAGCTCACTAGTGTGTGGTTCTCAACGCCCGGCACGCCAGGTAGTTGAACTCGAGGATGCCCCAGGCGCCCCTCTTCCCCGACGCGGTGCAAGGGTTAACCCATTGGGCCAATTCTGGTCATAATACCTAAGATCCTGGTCATTCAAAGATGCTTTAACCAGACCAGCGGCACGGTCCTCACACGGCCACTCACAGACGCACGCCTCCTCATGCTCTGGGTGGCATCCCCTCGACATTTTGACCCTCTATGTGGTTTCCGTGCCTAAGATGGTGTGCCAAAGGCCTCTCGAAGGCGGTCTCGCTTCTCCGTGATCCCTTCAAGGCGGGTTTCGCAAGACTTCAATGTTTGTCCTTCCCAACCTCGCCCCAATGGTCAAAAATCTCGCTGGCCCGTTAGTTTTTAGACGTGGGGCCTGTTCTGCAAGATAGCCTTGCTCCTTTATCTCGTTAGTCCAAGGAGACCTCCTAGGGCTTCCTCTCTTTATTTTCTAGCGCTCGCGCCCCTCCGGTGATTGTTTCCATCCCTCTCCTCTTCCTCAGCCGGAAGGGCGCTACTTTTATTAGTGGTCGAGAATTGGGAAAAATGACTCTTCCGACAAGGATCGATACCCCTGGGAGAGAAGCCCATTTCGACCACCCCAGAACTTCAGAGCAGTCGCTTCCGCTTTGGGCTATAACTTGTGTGGTCAGGGTATTTCACCCACAAATCATTCACTGCAAACCCCTTGTTTCATCTATATCTTTAGCAGCAAAAAAAGTTATGATTGTAGCAGGTAAAATAAATCTTTACATTATACATCGTCCGCGTTGAGAGTTTCATCACACTTAGCGCCGACGACCAAATTAGTTGTAACGCCCCGTCCTTTAGAGAGTATACAAGATGAAGATGCGCGTAGGCGTATACTGGCAAATGGCAAAGTGGCATTGTAATATTCGAAATGAAATTAGGAAACAATCTATAAACAGAACTAAATGTAAGTGCCTCTTAATACATATGCATAACTAAATTACTAAAAAGGATATGAAAAACCATTAAGTGAGAGGCAGAGGTCATTTGCCATCATATAAATAACAAAAACTCCATTGGGAAAAAAATTTAAAAGGATGAAGGACTTGATGGCAATTAAAGGAATATTAGAATATAAAAATGGTTTAAAGTGCCAAACTCATTTTTATTCTCAAAGGCTAGGGTCATACATTAACGTTTGGAGAGGAGAGAGAAGAGCAAGGAAGAGGAAGAGGAGGAAGAAGAAGGGAGAAGGAGAAGAAGTCCAAAAAATCGTGCATGTGTCATGCTCGAATCGTATTTGATTATTATACTTGAAAAGGAGAATTGAGTATATTGCCTTTGGTTCAGGTCAGAAAGATCACATAAACTTAATTGTTAAGGCGATAGTAAAACCCCAACACCAGGAAAAGAAAACATGGAATCATCATATTTATATGGAATAATCATACAGACTTCTGGTTGAATCAAGATTTACCTGGTTTTGTTATGAAATCCAAACCAATGGTAATATAAGTGTTATGGCGCTTCCTGAAATATCATGTTGATTGTTATGTATTACGGTTTTGAGGATTGATTACCAAAAAAAAAAAAAAATATAGTAAAATAATAATAATAACAATGGTTCTGCAGTTAGAGCATCTGTTGTCAAAATTTAAACCCCGTTTTTTGTTTTCGTATTATAAATTGGGTTAGAATCATCCAAATGAATTGATTCTAATTGGTAAAGAACCATAAGAGATAAAGCGCCGCAAAAAAAATATAGCAACGGAAGAGAAAATTGTGGGTTTCTAGGCTCCAAACATGAGATCAGAAAAGGCAGAACTCGTGGCTTTTACACCGACGGCCTCCAAAGCCAGTACATGGCTAGTGTGTTTCAGGTCATGTCGGCGCTCTCTCACTCCATCCAATCCGTATGCAGATCTGGAAAATTCGGGCTGGTGTGCAGACTTCATAGGAAGGTAGGTTGGAAGGAAGCAGTTCACAAACCCTCCAACCCAGAGTCTGGTAAACACAGATGCCACTGCGGATTATGCAAAGTGCAGACTCGCCTCTCCACACTGAGCAACTGGAGAGGTAAAACATAACACACCAGCTCTGTGGATCCAAACTGGCATTCCACTGAGAAGAAACCTTAGGAAACCATAAAGTCAAAACATGAGAGGGAAGAAACAAATAAAAGGCAATACCCAGTGACTATACAGAGACACAGTGTGTATGGCGAACTAGGTGAATAATAACTGGTATAAACGGAGACCATGCCGCATAAGGTGTTACCACTCCATTAAGTCATATGGTCGGGTCTGCTGGGTAGCAGCGCCGAGAATTTTTGCCCAGCTTAAATTGGAATCTAGAGATCACCAGACAGATTCCAAGGCTGTAAACAAACTTTATGATAAACTGGGAGCTCAGAGAGTCCCAAAGTTATAAAGGGTGAAACAAAGAGATATATGAGAAAAACAATATTCCTGGCAGAACAGATTTCCTCATCTTATAAATGAGAATCAAATTTTCATTACCAGCAGAATACATTTAGAGTGAATATTAGGTAGGTGATCGCACTGAGCTGTCTCACACTGCTCATAGAGATGCCTGATAGATGATTTCTTCAAAAGGTCACTACCAAGATCTTTCCTAGTCATATGGTGAAAATGGCTTATGTTAATATAAATATGTAGGTTAAGTAATCTAAAAAGAAAAACATTGTAGTAGAGCTGTAAAGTTTGAATCATACTCAAGCCATAGAATAATTGGGGCTGAATGTAGTTTTAAAACCACACACGTACACTCCCGCATATGCCACCAGCAGATTTCAGACAAGAGCGATCGTTTTTAACAAATTCACCATAGTCGCCACATAATAAAGAAAGATAGCACTACACGATTCGTAAAATCTCCGTTGTCACAAACATCAGAGCGATAAACACGCAAATCGTGCAGCGTGGCGGTTCGCGGCCGGAAGGAGCTACTTGGCTTCAGGCGCTTCGTACCGCGGCAGTGGCAGAATCCCGTCGGATCGTTCGCAGCCTTCAAAAGCACTAAGCACCGCGATGCAAAGTGAAATTCCAGATTGTTGCTCGCTGATAAGCTTTAGGCGCTCCACGTGGCATGCACAACAAACCATGGACAGAGTTCCAGTAGCGGTTGAGATGACTAGTAAGCTTCACACAAAAAAAGCATATTTCAAATTTTCCGCGGATGGTTGTAAAATAATTAAAGATATACATATAGGGTTTTTGAAAGAAATCATAAAACAAATGATAAACTGTCATGTTAGTGTATGTGATATATTTTCGCTTGCACTAACTTGTTTGTTCATTTTGTAGCCATTTATATTCTAATCGCTCACATTATCGCGACGATGCGACGTCATCATTTCGTTGTCTATATATATTTCCGCGATCACATCTATGATACAAACTTTTGTATGAGAGGGATATGTAATTGAACAACACATATTTAGATCTTTGAAATTTGTATATTTGTAAATATCCATGCATCATATATATATATGATGATCAGATATATTATACTTAAGTTTGGTAAGTCGTATGTATCTATAAACTGAGAACTGTAAAGGTCATGTGGCATGTCAAGGGAAATATGATAAATGATTTATTGCAAGCTCTGTAAAACGAAAGGTAATATATTGGGGAACTGAGGTTTTGTAAGCCCAAATTTTTGATTGTGTAAATTATAGATTATCAAAATGCAAATTGCTATGTCATTTAAAACGGAGTAAAAATATTTGAAACAAAAGTTGCTAAATTTTTTATCACCTAATCAATTAAAGAAATTTTAGAACAAGGAAGTTTAAATCAGTAAACCCAGTTACAGGAAGTTAGGGGTTCACTTCTGATTTCTTCATCCGACGAAGTCGATTTCGAGTCCGTTGAAGGCCCCTAGATCCTCCGCATGCTAGTTTAGATAAGGTCCCGGGGCGGTCCGCCAGTTCGGCGCCTCTCGCAAAGCTCACCCGATCCTTCACCAAGATAACGCTAGCGCGGCGGCGCGCGCCCTTCGCTCCCACGCGGAGCCGATCAAGTTTCATACATTCTTTCGCTTCTTCGCCAGATCGAGGTCAACCTCGCTTACCGCTGGCGCCTCGCCCCCCGCAAAAGCCCATTGAGCCCTCCGTCGCCAGGCCTCTCGCCTCCCTGCATCATGAAAGCTTTATCATTAGGGCCTCCGCCGCCAAACCCACTTGGGGAATTTATCAAGCCAATGGACGCGATCTGGGGCCTTGAGTTAAAACTAAAACCCCTAACACTCACAGAAAGATCGCCGCTTGGCCAAAGTCCGCCTGGGGCATCTTTATCTTCTCCGTCTACCTGTCCGTGAACAATCAACAAAAAATTTCGCCTCCGGTTCAGTTCACGCTCATACTGGCGGTCCCATCTAGTCCGCCGCGTTGTGTCCCCGCTGCTGGTGGCCAAGGCAATGTCTCATTACTGTCCGGGAACCTGCCGGCACCAGAGGGTTAGGTCACCTTCTCTCAAGGTGAAGGAAGAGTTGAGGAGGAAAGATCCGAACCAAATTGGCGGAGACAGACTCTTTGCTTCACAACGCCGTGTGGGCGCTCGGCTGCAGCGTAGCTTCCGCTCCATTCTTGGCATTCGATTCAAGAGGTTTCCGTGCATCAGCTGCTGATGAGGCTTAGCCCTATCTTCCGTGGCTTCTCCGTAAGTTCTCATGCCTTCTACGTGGTTCGGGACCATTTTGAGTTGAACGCCACCAGTCGTGTTGATTCTACGTCGGTGCGCAGGTGGCTACCTGTTTGGCGCGCGCTCGCCGTGCTGAAACAAACACAAAGTCTATGCCAAGCGTATCACGTGCTTAAGGCGAGGTGGCTTCACATCCGAAGCGATTATCGCGTGGTCAAGTGCAACTTATGACCGAGAGATACCGGAAGCTCAAATCGATTTGAAGCAGCAACGATTTACCGGTACCACTTTTTTAATCGCCGTAAGGTAGGTAGAAGATGAACTAAAATGGGCTGATACACGGCTACAGCCTCGGAGGCCTGGATGTTTTCGCACTGGTACAATCACTGACAAGGTGAGGCTAGGACGGCCACGCTTGCCTAACATTTAACTCTGGAGTGGTTGTGGATGAGCTTTCTCACATCCCAAGGCGAGCTTCTTCTCGGAGTTCATGAAGAACTGCGCAGGTGCGATCAAAGACATTATCACCGCGTGATAAGACGACGCTGGAGGGGCTCAATGCTAGCTAACGAGGTCGCCACCAAAACGAACGCCGATCGAGGCGCCGCTGGTCGGGCGGTGACTTCAACAGCAAAATAACTTTCGTGCCCACGAAGACGGCTATCGAACACCCCGCGTTTGTACTTCAATGGGTTTCTGGTGTCGTTGGTAATGCACGCCTATTCCTACTAGATTTTTAACTTGACCTTCCAACGACGAGTATAGCGCTGAGGGTCCTTCAGCCGATTATTTCGAGAACTCGCACCGAGGCTCACTTCTTTCACCGTCCGTCTTCACGCCGACACCCCAGTGCACGCCTTCGCCGCCATAAGGCGAGACTTTATACTTTTTTTTTTTTTTTTTACATATATTATTGGCTCGGGACCCAAGATATATAGCCTCTTTAATGAATACCTATTCACTGCATTTTTCACCATATAATACGTTTCATGGTGTTCAAGTGAACCCAATGGCCTCAATCAAATGTCAGCTACAGCGGGCAATCAGCCTTCGATCGAGCCGATGAGGCTCCGCAGCCGACCGCCCAACACCCGATTCGGCCAACATGCGGGCCCAGCCGAGGTTGAGCCCTTTAACGGGTCTGGCCCGCGCTCAGGCGCCGAGCCGAATCACCCGGGCCGATGGCCTCGAGATGAATTGATTCGCTGGGCCGCGGGCTCGAAGTGAATGGCAGATGAGCCCTTCAAATCCAGTGCCGCGGCCTCCAGTGGCATGCTCAGCGCCGAACCCGCTTTGGGCTTGATGGCTTTGCCAGTTGATCATTGGCATCACAGAATCACCCCAGTTTCATGGTCTTCGCGAGTAGCCAAGTCGCCAGCTCTGAGTCACGGCCCGAAAGGCCAGGCCTGTGGGCGCGAGAATGAGCTAATTGACTCACAGCAGGCACGCCCAGCCAGGTAGTCGCGAATCGGTAACCGGTGGGTTCGCGAGCCGAATGGCCTCGAGCCGACTCCGCTTCTGGGGCCGCATGGTCGAGCGGCCGAGCTCACAAACTAAGCTGGCTCCGCGGCCATGCCGGCTCGAGCCGAATCGGTCTTGGTAGGCCGCATGACTGCGGAAATGGTTGAGCTTCACCAACGCGTGAGCTTCATTGGCTCGCGGGCTTATTTTCCCCGGAAGCCGAACTGATTCCTAGGCTATAATACGGCCTGTAGAATGGTCGAGCCTATCAATGTGAGATGCCGGGCTCGTACCATTCGCTCAGCCGACCGAACACTCGAGTAACACGCCCCGAGTTGGCGGCGCGCCACAATCATCCGGTGGGTTCGCGAAATGGAATGGCCTCGAGATGGATCGCCTTTGGTCAGACATGGCTCGCGCCGCGCCGCGCGAGCCGAAGCTCACAACCGAGTTTGTTGGTTCGCTTCGCTTATTTGCCGAAATGAACTGAATTCGTGGCCACATGGCCTCCGTGTGGGGCGGTCAGCCGGCTACGTGAGCCGCCGGGCCCGCCGACTTATTTGCCTTAGCCGAATCGAGCCCCAGGGCCGCATAGCTCGTAGAATGGTCGGAAGCCGCCACGTGAGTCGCCCGCCACCGATTCGCCGAGTCAACCTGATCACAGTCAAGTGCGGGTCTGCATCGTAGATGAACTCGCCAAAGGTCATCATCGGCTCCTGGCAATGAAATGGGTGGTGTCCACTGCCGACATGACTCATTAGGCCGCGTGGGCCTGCTTCCGAGTAGATGAGCTCGTCATGATGCTAATAGTTCGCCGACGCCAGTTTCTCAGATATCCGTACTCGAAATGACGAACGGGTACAGGTCATGCGGTCGGCGCTGGTGCAGAGCTATACGTCCCCGCCAAAGTGGCTACAAATCCAAAACAGGCCTCAGGCGATCTAGTCTGAAATGACCGAATTCATTAGGGTCATGTGGGGTCTGCGGTCGAGCAGACAGAACTCGCCAAAGTGAGTTACCTGCCCGCTACCGAGATTCAAAGCGGATTCAACCACGATCCCACCATTGAATAAACGGTAATCGTACGGTAGATGAACTCACAAGAGCGCCATCGGGTCTTGATCACCGAGGTTCAGAAGCGACCAACCGAAATGATCCTGACTATTGAATCGCAGGCAACCACGCAGCAGACGAATCATCAGTCACAGCCACTCAGCTCCATGTAAGTGCCACGGCGGCTCTGAAGAATCTGCTCTTATTCTTCAATCACCATTAGGGTCACCAAAAAGCACTGAGGGTGATCCGAATGGGCACTGTACTGGCTTCCTATATTCCTCCCACCGCTTATCAGGCAAGCTACCGCAGTAGTAGCGTGTCTAGGTCAACGACGGAAATAGGTTTTCGATCCTACCATCGATTCGTGACTGTGTCAGGAAATGAGACTTTATTGATTTTTTGACTCAGTGAAAATGTGGTAGAATATCATGGTTACCAACGTTGACTCAAATGCTCGAAAGTGAAGTGTGAAATGGTGACCTTGAAGGCTCGTCACTAGCTGATAAATGGGTTAGCGGCGTGTCTTCCTGAGTTGTTTCGCAGATTAGGCAAATGACGTTACGGTCGCGCCAAACCGATCTTCGTTAAATGGGTAAAACTCCCTAAAAATGTACACCTATATCGGTCCAACCCAACAGATCGAAAGATCACCGTTCAACAAACTAACGTTTTTTGAAAACCTAGCATTTAACCTCATTTCAATGGCTCATAGATATCTAAAGAATGTCGCATCATTAAGAACTGAACCCTAAAGTAAAGCGCAAGTATTGACTAAAGGAAAGATATTAGTAGGCATTAAACCCTAGTTTGGAAAGTTGAACCATAAATGCAAAGATCAGATTATTAAAGGCATGAGGACACCCGCCAAAACACTGGGCAATGTAAATTGTTAAAGAACTCCTTCAAGACTGAGGTTTAGCTAAGCATCCTCGAGCTGCCATCCCTGGTAAAATGGGTAAGGTGCTGCGCCAAGAAAATGAGAGAAAGAGGAGAGAGAAGAGAGCAAAATATAACCTAAAAACTAAAGCTGCGGGAAAGCTTGCATAAAATTGAAAGTTAGGGTTACAAAAGTCATAAGGTGGCTTATATAGCCAACCCAATTGTGTGAAATAAATTAAAAATGCCTAAAATATGAACATATATTAGGACAAAATGTATCAATCAAAACAGAGGTCATTTGAACAAACATGTGTAAATGGTGGGGTGATTTCGGCGTGCGAATTTTGCCATCATAGCGGTGCTGCCACCGCATCGCACAAAATGCAGAGCACAAACCGCCAGCGTATGCAATGCATTTCCTGGTGATAGTTGCAATGCCACGCTAAGAAGGAATACCAGGCAGGCGAAAGGAAGCACGACACATAAATTTTCGCTTATGGCTAAATCAGAATCCTCGAGAAATTTTCAAAAAATAATATAAGGCAAGTAAAAACCGTGGCCATTTCCGCTACCAGATCTCCTTTTCATATCAACTCACTCAGATATTTCTTCATTTCGTTGATGAAATCACCGTGAATTCTTAGCATTTAGCACCAACTGTAACGTAAACTTGAAATTATTGGTTTGAGCTCGTAAAACTTACAAGGCAAGGCAAAATTACTAAAAACAACTGAAACAAACTAAGAAGACTAAGGGATATAGAAGGCAGTTAATCGTCAACTCATATGATTGAGGCAGCAAAAGCACTCAAAACCTATCTTAGGGCGTTTGTAATAGCACACTGGGGTACCACCCACCCCCCCAACCGACATCGCTGTTAGTCCCTTAGCAATGCTAAAAAACAATAAAGGCATGGCCAGAGCTTTTAGCAAAGTAGGTACATGTTCAAAAGTGTGTGGCGTATAAGCTTTACTCCTTTAGCATGAACACTTGGGGACGAACGTAAAACCATAAGAGAATAAATGACATATAAGAACAAGTTTTGTGGCAAACATTCCAAGGAAGTCAACCCGAATCTCCACCAAAATCTAATTGTTCCATAAAACCGCCGCTTGAGCCATTGTTGCAAAGCTATTCCCTCCCCCAACCCAGCTGCATCGGCCATTGCCTTAAACCGTCACCGACCGGGGCCAGGACTAGCAACACTTTTATTTCATTCTTTTGATTACATTGTAGGGTGCAATGCTAAAAAATTGATTTCATCAAAGTCCATGTAATGCAAGTCACTGATGACTTCAACTAATTAAGGTTTAGGCATCAAGCCAAAAGGATCAATCGACCACAAACTCTGCTGTGTTTCACCCCTAGACTTCGACGATCGTGAATTTTGGCACCATAACTTCAACTCCACCGACCAACAGTAGCGTAACACTAAGTCGAGACCCAACCACACGGCAACGCGGCGGCAACCGTAATCACCGTGGGCCACACCACCGTAAAATTTCGGTTTAGGTATCGGGTTTTTAAAGCGCTTGGTCGCAAATTCTTCGACCGTGTTCTGTTTCGCCATAGTAAAAAGGCCAATGCTGATTTCATTTCCTTCTTTCTTTCTTTTTCTTTAGTTTTTCTTTCTTTTCACTTTGAAGACTGGGCAATGATTCTCATTTACGGTAACACAAACCAAGATAGTCACAACGTATCTGGTAAGGCTCCGCCAGAAAGTGAAGAGAGGTATATAGCCTTCAACCTATCAAATAATCCAAAAGGTGAATGTATCATGAAATAAAGACGGATGTAAAATAGAATGGTTTAACCTCAATCATCAAAATCAATGCGTAAAGTAAATCATAAGTTCTTGCATTCGCATGTAAATTGTTGTTTAGTGGCTTCAATTCGGGTAACTAAAGACAAGAGAGAGAAACACAAAAATAGGTACAAAAATGATTTGCAAAAAGTGTAATAAATCAGAATAATGCTATAAAGCTGATATATATAACCAAATGGCTAATGCATGCTTAATATAGCTAATCATAATAAAAGCGCGTCACCGCTCACTATCACAATAAAATGAATCCTAAACAATCCTATACAAAAATGAGTAGGCGCTGATAAAGCTAAAAACAAGACAAAACATGATAAGATTACTTTAACTCTAACTTCTTTCCTCCCAAACAAAGTATAAACATGCCTCACCGGTATAGGAAAGTTAGAGAAGGGAGTGCCACCACCTCACTCATGGTGGTGGTGGATGTGCTCTGGATCCAGAGTCGCCGTCATGCCGCTAGTACGCCCAAGAGGTCGCCACAAAGGATCGGTCCCCTAGAGTCTCAGGTAGCTCAAAGTGAGAGACCGGTGTGGCTCATGATCCAAGAAGCATGGCGTGATCGCGGCTCTATAATGGCCTCATTGTGCCATCCGTCGTCCAACGACGCCCGCGGTAGTAGCAAGCGTAGACAAGATTCATAATGTGCCAAAGAAGCTCCCGGAAATGATATGAATATGCCGAGATCAAGAAGTTGCGGGCCGAAGGGGCCTGCAGCGGTCGCCAGGCTAGGCAGTATGAGGTGGGAGGTGGAGAGATGAACTGAACCGGGCCCCTCCACTCCTAGCCTCCCACATCAGAATGTGATCCTCCCACTCTCGTGGGTCCCCGCTACCTCATCTCGCATCCTCCGGGTCCCGTCGCCGGAGAACAAAAGAGACTCAAGATATAAAGAGATCGCCCGTAGGCGCGTGACTCCGAAACCTGATCCTCCCCGCGATGCACGGCCCTCGTGAACCCTGTATGCTCCAGACCTCGGCCTGCAATCGCAGACAACAGCGGTAAACTCGCCGAGCGCCCTTTCTAAGTGACCTTATCTCAAAGTGCAAAGCAGTGTGTCATAATAAGCTCAGAGGGACTCCAAACTAACCTCCGAGATCTCGGCACAGTGGCCTCGAGCATGGCCCCGCGCCGAACATAATGGTCGCAGAACAGAACAAGCTAGCCCGTGAGTGTGTGGTCCACAAGAAGCATTCGGTACCTGAGTCGCTCACGGAAGAGTACTGTCCCGTCGGCACTTCTAGCGAGACAAATGGACCATCTCCTCTCACAGGATGGTCAGCCAATCTCTCCCGAATTGGCTGCCACGGCAGCCCAAAGTACTGGAATGTCCGCAGCCCTGGTACTCCCTCGCGCGACCGTCAATGCCGAATCGAGCCCGTTGACCTGCGACTCCCCGAAGTCATAGAGTGGTAAAACCGGAAGCACCACCCAGGATAATAGAATTGCCGCAGTTGTCGCGAATGGCAGCGTGGAATAATCGTGTGATCACCTCATGGAGTCTCCGAACCGCGGCCCATGGGTCACAATGGGTACATCGTAGAAGGGCTCCTCGTGGAAGTCCCTGGCATGTAAATCTATGTTCCCTAATCTGCCACGGTGAACATAGGACGCCTAACTCGTTGCGAAAGTCAAGTGATGAGCCCTCATCACCGGGAGGTGATGGTTTCTGGCCGAGATCTAGGAGGACCCGGCCCGATGTCCCGGCCCGCTGGGAGGGCCTGGCCCCTCCCGGGCTGCCTCTCGAAGCAACCCGGGAAGGGGCCCGAGGTCCATCCGTCCGATATCTCCGAACCCGAGGCTCCCCGCATGGCTACCGGGCCAATGTAGGCCGCGCACAACCGCAGGCAAGTCCGAAAAATGGGCGCCTGCAACCCTGGCGTCCCAGGTCCTCCATCTCCGGAGTCGGATCTAACCCCGGGCCTATACAGAACCACCCCGCGACTATGTCTCAGAGCTCTAGGAGTGTCAGTAGGCGCACTGTGCCCGCAGGCACCTGGGCTAGGACCGAAGTGTGATGCGCCAGACGCACAAGCCGACTAAGGCTCTAGCGCGGTTCGTCAGAACGGGCGGCATGAGACCGCGCGGGACTCAAAAATGGGGCTGAGGCATCATTGGGATCGGGCGTTGGCACTGACACGCCTTAGGGCTCGGGCGCGGATGATGGTAGTGGCATGGGCACGACGGTCGTGGCTCAACACGCCGCGATGGCATCAGGACCGGAGGCGTTGTAATGGCTCGTGCACTAAGCAGGAGCCGTGGCACCGGGAGGGAACAGCAAGGAGGGTCGGAGGAAAGAAATGAACGTAATGAATACGAGCCCAACCCCCCACGTTCCCCTTTTTATAAGTAAATGGTTAGGAGCAACCGCAAAGGTCCCGAAGTCCAAGGGTCGCTGATGCCAAATTTTGGCCTGCACTCGTTCCATCTCGCAGAAATCAACAAAGAATTAAAACAAAAAAAAATTAGATTTAGGTAAATTTGAACTAAATTAAAAACAAAAATCAAAACTAAAAATTAAAATAAACCTAAGAATAAAATAAAATAAAATTAAGATAAGATTACTAATAAGGAAAGTTACTAAAACTAGAAGTTACTAAAAATAGTATTAATATGAAAATTTGAATTAATTCAAGCAAAAAAATCAAAAAATTTGAGCTGCGCTGTTTCAAAGGACACCGCCAACCAAACACCTCCCACCGATTCACTTCATGGAGGGTCAAGGAGGAGGAGCCCGACCCCCAAAGCAGCTGGTCCTGTACGCCGCCTTCATGCTTCGGTTCCTTCTGTTGACTTTCTTCTCACCGGGTGATTGGGTCACCAATGGCTCAGGGTGATCGATGCATAACTCCCAATCAATCGTCTGCCTTGGTTTACCACCGCTTGCAATTGGGTTTTGGTTTCCCCGCATTTTGACTAACTGAGCGACTTCACGCCCCTCTTCATCTTCCACTAGCTCTCAGGCTTGTTACTCAAGTGAAAATATCAGCCCAATGCTTCATGTTGCCAAATGTGAGTCGCATGACTCTATTTCAAGAATTGATTACCGTGATTGGCAAGTGGCCAAAAATGGTCTTCCTGATAATGGCACGCATGATCGCTCCACTTGCTATCGGGCTCTAAGATCAAGCACTACAAAATCCACTGGGTAGTAGAATTTGTCCACCTTTACCAACACATCCTCAACTATTCCCTTAGGAATCTTCACCGATCGATCGGTCAATGATAGAGTGATGTTGGTAGGTTGTTCCTAAACCTAACTTCGCTTTTACGTCAACCCATTACGGCAAAGAGGTTTACACTGCCCCCAAATCTAACAAAGGCTTTTGTCTACGCAAGTCCCACCAATGTTAATCGATATCGTGGGGATCCTGATCCTTGTATTTCACCTGGGTCTTCGTCTGGATTATGGCAATCGACTTGCTCGGGCTTAGGAAGGCTTTCTTTCAATGCCTAACCTTTCGATAGTGCATGTGTCCTTTAAGAACTTTGCATAGGTCAGACTCGCTTTATCATCGGGCAGCCGAATATTTACCTTCACTTGCCTTAGCACCTCCCAAATTTCAAATTGGCTCGATTTTTTTCTTGCCTCTGTCATTGGGAAATGGAGGGGATGTTTTTCTTCACTGTTCTTCATCGATTATTCCCTTTCTCGTGCTCGCCTTCCTTTTCCTGCGATGTTGCTTCAAAGAATCATAGTAATCGGGCCGCACAATTTATTTTCCACCTCAAAGTGATGATAGCTTCACTTCATCCATCCCCGAAAGGCCGGATGAACCTACCTCTATGGACTCCTTCTGATTTGGCAATGCTCGGGAAGGGAACCTTCCTCTCCCGCGCACTTCCTCGCACATTGTTAATCTCGTGATCGATTACCTAGATTATCAATCTTCTCGACAAGGCTACTCTCGCTTCCATCTATCTTCTCGTCGTTGTAATTTTCACAAGATCAAATTCTTCGCGCTAATTGTACGCTGATTCCCTTTGTTCTTCCACACTTCCTACCAATCTTTGCTCAAGTTTAAGATGGCTTGTTCCACAGGAGAAGAGGATGATGGTGGCCGTGGTCAGATTTAGAAACCAAACTGGCTTGCTTGGCACCAGCACATACAGGGGGGATTAGGTTTCCGTGAGATTGGGGGTGATTCTTCCAATTGGAATTGTATGTATTACGTATAAAGATTAGGTTGTGGCTTAGCTAGCCCACTGCATTGGCATGCTCGACATCAAATCTCCACCGAGGGAGCACTGACAGTTGTTCTTCTGTGTGGCCATTGGATTGGCAATTGATGCAAGGGTTGGCCTGCGCAGGATTTTCAGTCACTGCCTGCACTTCATGGAGCCTTTTTCCTTCTAGCTCTTCCACCTTCCTAGTTAAGGTTGATATCTTTGCTTTCATCTCCATATCTTCAGAAAGTGCATAAATGCCTCCCCTTTGGTGGGTCGACGGCTTCATTCTTTCAGCTTCCCTCGGATTCGGTTCATCCCAAGCCTTGGAAGTTTCAGCCACATAATTCAAAAATCCACGGTTTATCCAAGCCATCAGAAGTCCCCACACATAGTCTCTATCAAGCTTCATGGTCGAGACATACCAATTACAGAAGTGGTTTACATAAGCATCAAAGTGTCAAACCATGATGTGGACAAGCACCGATGGCTCGAACCTCTCCCCAAAGATTGGTAGAACCTCTCATATTGTCGAGGGCAAAGAAAAGTGCTTGATCATTTCTTCAAATTATTATTCAGAGCACTCAAGAATTTTAAAATTCCCTACTACAGATCACTAACTTCCGATGGTTCTTGGTCTTAGTGAATTAAGCCATATCTTGGCTTTGTCTTTGAGGGTCAATGGAAATGCCTTCAACTTCAACAAATCCATGTCAATTGTACCTTCCTTAAAGGTTATGCACACTTCCTCAAAATCCCTAATATGGGTGTATGGATTTTCGTTTTCCATACCATGAAATGTGGGAAGTAGGGGCACCAGGTAGGGTCTCACTGCTACATCCTCAAGCAGTAGAGGTAATACGCAGAAGCGAGCACTAACTCTAGAGGGTATGATCCCTCATCGACCAGAGTGTCAGTTGATTCATAGGGTTGCTTGGTTTGACTTTATTGCTCGGTGCAGGATCCATTTGTTCATCAGGCACACTGGATTTCACAGCCTTGCTCAACCGGTGCACTCACTCTTTGCAATCTACCACATCCTCCGTCTCAGCACGTAAGATAAACACTCATACAAAATTAGGAAATAAATAAAGAACACCAACAAAGCTCTCGCAAAAAGGATCGTAAGAGTATTACTTAAACCGGGACCGTAGAAACAAATAAAGGCAAAATCGCTAAGTAAAGAAAACTTGCAGTTCAAACAAACGAAATTCAAAAAGGATTAAAAGGTCACCAATACTTGTAATGTGGATTACAAGTACATATCAATTCATCATCCGTAGTTTGGCACCATCCCCGGCAACGACGCCATTTTATTCGTGCCATGGTAGGGTGATCCGGAATCAACAAAATTTGCTTCCTATATTCTCCCATCGCCGTAGTCAAGCTTACCGCAAAGATAGCGGTTTAGGTCGAATACCTGGACGGGTTTTCATCCCACGAATGATTCGTGATCATGTTTGGAAATGGTGAGACTTTTTTATTTGGATTTCGACTGGGGTGAAAATGTGAGATCGCTGTTCAATGCTTGACCGAAATGGTCAAAGTGAAGTGTGAAATGGTGACCTTTGAAGGCTCGGGTCACGCCTTGATAAAATGGGGTTATTAAGGCGTGTCCTCGTTGTTTCGCATTGGGCAAATGACAAGATGGTCATGGCTAAACCTGATTCGTCGCTATAAACCTAACCCTAAAAACACTTCTATTTGAACTAATCAAATAATCGAGCATTCAATGTTCCAATCGCCTGAAAACCTAGCATTTAACCTCATTTCAATGGCTCGTGAATGACATCTGAAGAATGCTGCATCTACCATTAAGAATGAATCGAACCCTAAAGCATGATAAGTATTGACCAAAGGAAAGACATTAAATAAATATTAAACCCTAGTTTGGAAAGTTTAAACCATAAATGCAAAGATCAGACATTAAAGGCATGATGACACTGCCAAACCACCAACAACCAAGCTAGCAACCCTCCTCTTCAAGGCTTTGAGGCTTAGCCAAGCATCCCTTGAGTTATCATCCTCAAGGGGTGTGTTTGGCAGCCAAGAAAATGAGAGAAAGAGGAGAGAGAAGAGAGCAAAATATAACCTAAAACTAAAGTCAAGTGGAAAGCTTTCAAAAGTAAAAATTGAAAGTTAAGAATTAGGTTACAAAAGTCATAAGGTGGCTTATATAGCCAACCCAATTGTGTGAAATACCAAAATGCCTAAAATATGTAATCATAATAGGGACAAAATGAAATTAATCAAAACGAGGTCGCTTGGAATCAAAACATCAAAAACACAGGCATGATTTTCGCTTATGTAGTGAATTTCGCTATCATAGCTGGGGACAAAAGGCATAGCGAAATTCAAATTTTCGCATAGTACAAAAGAATCTCGCTATGATAGCGAAATCTCCCGCAGCTTAGCGAAAATTTAGTATACGGTGGTTCTGCCAGATTGCGAAATTTTCGTAATCCGCTAAATTTTCGCAATGCATAGCGAAAATCCGGCCGCTTCCTCGTCGCTCCCGCTTTGCCTCCCCAGATCTCCTTTTCATCAACTTCACTTGACATTTTCATTTTTGGTTGATGAAATCACTGAATTCTCAAAGATTTAGCACCAACTAGACATCAAACTTGCAAATTATTGGTTGAGGCTCGCAAACCTCAAATACCAAAACAACCTCGAAACCAAATCGTAGCACTAAGTGGATACGCATTACGTCAATCGCTCAACTCATATGATTAGCGCAAAAGCACTCCAAAACCTATCTTAAATAGGGCCTGCAAATAGCACTTTCGGGGCAAAATAGCACTTCGGGGCACTCAATCACCGCAAGACCGCGCAGTATATGAACTCATCAGCGAGCCACCGGGTTCCAAGGCCGAGGTCTGTGGCGATCCAAACAGCCGATATGACTCAACAGTCGCGCCCGTGGCCGAAAGTAGATGAACTCACAAAGTGAGCCACTCGCCCGGCGCCGAGGCCTTGTGATCCACCGAGCCGATCCGACCAATAGGCCACGTGGCCTGTGGCCGAAAGTGTGAACTCGCCAAAGTAGCCATCGGGCCCGGCGCTAAGGCCTGTGGCAATCCAAACTGAAATGATCCGACCATTAGTCAAGGTGGGGTCTGTGCGCAGTAGATGAACCTGCAAAGTGAGCTACCAGCTCGGCGCCTAAGGCCCTGGTGGCGATCCGCACCCGAAATGACCGACTCCCAGTCGCGTGGCCCCAGACCGAAAGGGTGAATGAACTCACAAGTGAGCTATCGGGTCTCGGCGCCGAGGCCCGGTGGCGATCCAAACAGCCGACTGACTCATTAGGCTGCGTGGCCTATGCAGAGTCGATGAACTCGTCAAAGTGAGCTATTGGAAAGGTGCAAGCGTCTTTAATGCTAATTTATGGAGAATTTGAAACGCCAAAGTAATTTCCTGCTGCTGCCTCTTATAAATGGCCACTCTTATCGCTATGGAGTTTATACTTTGGATATTCTCGCCTCTTCTCAAAAGGTAGAACTAAATCAAGGCAAGATGAAGAGTCAAAGTTTGATCGCCTTCTGGGATCCACTCAAGATCCTGCCAGCTATTGACTTCGTTGCGGAGTCGTGTTTTTCCCTAGTCTCCCCTTTATGGGAGTCATGTTATTCCCTAGCTTCGTGCTAGGGAATGTGCCTGGAGAGGGCGGCGCATTTCTTGTGTCGCCTTCTCCATTTTATGTTCTTCTTTCTCTTCCTCCCCTTTCGTCTCTTTCTCCTTCTCCTTCATTCTCTCTTTCTTCCTTTCTTCTTTTCTTCCACATCTCATTCTCCTTTCTTTTTGTTTCTTCTTTCTTCCACACTGCTTCTCCTCTTCCGCACAAACTCCTTCCATCCCTTTTTTCTTCTTCTCCTCTTTTCCACCTCGTTTTCCTTTCCTCTTTTCTTCCTGAAGTTTTTTTTTTTTTTTGAGGGAACTGCTTGTACTGTGTGCTTCCAAGATGTAACCGATGACACCACTGATTGTAACTGAATGTAATTTGATTGGAATAAAAAGAGACTTTTTATTTTATGGCTATAAGCTTTCTCATTCTATTGCATGTAATTTTTCTGAGCATTATATGTCTGAGTTGCTTGTGACGTCTAACAAAATAACCAGTAAAGGGTCGAATATTTAATTGAAAATTGATAAATCTCCATTTAAGATTACAAACCAAGGTCTACTGATAAAAACATTTAAGATGTTCCGCATTCCGTGCATGTCAGAAATTCTCCTCCTGCTTAGAGCCCTCGTAATTGCCCCGGTCCGACGACTCGAGATATGATGTAAGGGCCTTCCTACCGAGGTCCGGCCCATTGGTCGGATTCTTCATTGCCAGCGTGATTTTTAAGACTAAATCACCCAAGACAGTCTCCCGGGCTTTGACTTGGTTGTAGTACCGTCTTCCTTGGTAGTCTCTCACGCCTTAACCCGTCCTCCCCAATGCCACCTAAGAGATCCAAATTTGGGGACGAGAGCCTCGCTATCAGGCTCCACTATTTCTAACTCCGATCTCGGGGACTTTAATCAAACCCTCGACAGGGGCTAATGGCTCAGTGCCGAAGGCTAGGCGGTCGGGGTTTCTGTCGACTTGTCATCCTATAGGCCCATAGTACCCTGGGAGGCATTCTACCCATTTTCCTTTAAGATCTTCCAATTTGGTCTTCAAAGCGCCTTAAGGGTTCTGAGGTGACTTCGCCCGTCCGTTAGACTCCATGATAAATGGAGACGAGCATTACCCTAATTCCGAGCTCCAAGACGCAAATCTCTCGACCTGGGCGCTGTCAAACTGTTTCGTCGGTCCGACACCAAGGCTCCCTGATACCAAACCCGCATATGATGGCTCGCCACACAAAATCGCAGATCTCTCCTGCCTCCCCCGCGGATTGTGGCTAAAGGCTCTACCAAATTTCACTGTGAAGTAATCCATCGCGACCATGATGAATTTACATTGGCCCTTCCTAAGGGGCGGAGGTCCTAATATGTCCAAACCCCACTGTTGGAAAGGCAAGGGGCTTGTGATCGACGTCAAGGGCTCTGATGGGAGGCGTGAGATCTTGGCGTGCTCCTGGCAAATCTTGCATTTCTTGACTAGGTCGGTTGCGCCTTGAGTATTGTAGGCCGCAGTATCCCCGTCCCCAAGACCTTCCCCGCCAATGCTCCGAGCCCGATGTATCTCCGCATATACCTCTCGTACTTCTAGCAATGAGTCGTTTTTTCCCGCGATGCACTTAAGGGATTGCGTGAAGAAACCTCGCTTGTATAGGCTTCCCCTTATGATTAGTGAACCCGGGTCGACCAAGCCCTTATTTGAGTTGTTTTCTTGGTCACAAGGTACGCCCATCTATTATATAATCCCAAACGTCCATCCAACTCTGGCTGACCCGACCGGGCAACCTCCACGTCGCAAAGATCGATAGAGGCTCTGTATTCGATGTGTGTTGACCTCGGGCTTGAGGTCTTCCCCAGAAGGTCATGCTAACTTTGCTAAGGCTACCGAGTTCTCTCGTCTTGGGACATAAGTTCGACTCGAACCAAGACGGAATTTTTTTCAATAAATCTCGTACCTTTTGGAGATATAGGATCATCCTTCCACTTTTGGCCTCGTAGGTGTCTTCTAGTTGTCTTACTACCAGGCTGGGAGTCATTTGTGATTTCTGTTTGGAATAGTTTCCAATGGATGGGCGAGGTTGAGGCCCATTGTGGTGCCTCATACTCGGCCTCGTTGATGGAGGCTTGAAATGGAACTAGTCTTGTGCCTGATATCTCATGCATACGGAGAGGTCGAGAGGATTAGACTGCTCCGCTCCCTTGTGCATTTGAGGCTCCATCTACAGAGAGTTTCTAGATGGAGAGGTCATTCATTGTTTGAGCGTTCTTGGGTTCGTGAGGTGGTCCATGAAGTCGGCTAAGACCTGCCCTTTTATTGCGGTTGGCTTGTATCGATGCTTGAACTTCGCTCGACTCTGGCCCATTTCTTCGGCCTTCAGTCTCTGGTTTATGTAACACTTGCTATGAATTGATACGTTGGAACCACATGGTATGAGCACGGAAGTAAGGGCGGATTCATTGCGATTACCAAGGCGGAAATTAGTTTCTCCATCCTTGGTACCTCTCCTCAGCTCCTCTCAAAGCAGGAATTTGCAATAGTAAGTTGGGTCTTTGCACTCGTTCTTTATCGGCGAGGGCGACAACGGTTGAAAATGCGATATGACTGGTAGCAGGTAGGAGCTCCCTTGGCGAGACTAGAATGGGAGGAGAGCTGAAATACGTTTTCAAGGCGAGAATGCCTTTTCACGCCGTATCCGTTGGCCACTGCGGGGACTTGGAAGAAAGTGGCTTGTCACTTGCGCCTACGGATCACGAACCTGGCCTAAAGCGACAATCCTTCCGTCGGTGAACTTCCTTTGCTGATGAGGTAAGCATGTCAAGCACGACCTTTATTTTGTGCGGATTTTGCCTGAATTCTCCGGTGATTTGACTGCAGAGCACAAGAGAATTTTGACTGACCTGCGAAGGCACACTTGTTGGTCCAGTTCATGTTGTATTTCAAAATGCGGAGCGCCTGGAATAGATGACTATGTGAACCAGTTGTGGTGGATTTACCAACATGTCATCTATGTACACCTCCATGGTTGTATATACATACGGGCATCCGATTCACCAACCTCGTCACGTAGCTCTAGCGTTCTTGAGCTGGCAATTTATCACCGCGATGGCAATAGGTTCCACTGTATTTGTGACGAGCGGGATTCTTTTCTTGGTCGCTTTGGGTCCGTGGCCGGTCTGGTATGAAGCTGAGAGAGGCATCCATAAAACTGAGGAGTTCATGGCAGCAGTGGCATCTACGATGAGGTCGATTCGTAGTAGAGGGAAACTATCCTTTGGGCACGCTTTGTTGGTGTGGTATTCGTCTTTGGTCGCCACTTGCGGTTTGCTTTTGGCGAGTGCGACGTTGGCTAGCCACTCGGGATATTCCACCTGCTGATTGCTCACGCTGAAGGAGTTCTTGACTTCACCGTTGATGGATTTTTTGTCTTTACGGCGTGAAGCTCCTCACCTGCTTTTGTTTGATTAGCTTGAAGGATGGGCGGCGGTGGCTGTAGTCTTACCGGGATCAATTCCTCCATGTCACTTTGCTTCCATGCGAAAATGACGTCTTTGTTCTGCGTTGTCTTTAAAAATGGATAAGGAGGTTTTTTGAGGTCTTGCTGGCTTGGGCGACTCATGGCGAGAGATCGTTTGGGGTGGTCTTGACAATCACGGGATTAGTTCTTCGAGGGCGCAGGTGGGTGACACCTCGTCACGCGTCGTAGGCTCATCGGGTACATATGTTGTCGATAAGTTTACTGTTCATGGATCTCTGAGTAGCATTCCCTGGCCACTCGTTGATCCCCTCGAACCATTCCTACTCCGTTCACAGTAGGGAACTTGATCATCATATGGTACACGGAGGGGATGGCTTTTATTGCATTGAGAGAGGGTTTCTGCTGCAACATGTTATAGCGGGACGGGGCGTCTCAGATGGGGAATCTTTGTCGTGATCGTCGCGCGGTGGGGATGCCACGGTGAGTACGGTTGTCATTGAGCCTGAGGTAATACGCGCCACACACGGCGCGGATGTGAGTGGTAGGCGGGTTCCGGTTTCTCCACTTCCGTCTTACATTTTATGTGAAGGTGACGAAGAAGATGATATCGTTGAACTCAGTTGTCGATTAGGACCCAGATGAAGGCTGTTTTGTTGGCCGCAATGCCTTGAAACTACCGGTGGAATTCAGTCTGTGAGGGTGTTGGCATCTCCCGGTTGGTCGGGAGGAATGTGATGGGCGATGTCGGCGTGATAGTTTTATTCCTTGCTTGTATTCAGCTATCTCTGGTGGCACAAATCTTTAGTAGATGGGCGCCATTTGTTGGACTCCCCTCCTCCTGTGAATCCTCACAGAGATTTTTTGGTTTCACTAGGGGTTGTTGGTGCTAGGTGGAGTCGTCTGTAGGGTGAGAAATTGGTTCTTGGCGGGGCTTTGGTTTTGAGTTTGGTCCCGAGGCGATTTTGAGGGGATATGAAGCGTCGGAGGCCTGCGTCGTGTGCTCTATTTCTCTCTTGAGTTGTATGCGGTCGTCGGGTGCGGTGTCCAGTCCCCCATGGAGACTCGCGGTACTTGGAGTTGTCTCTTGTTGTGGGGTCGACTTCACATTTGGGTTGGCCGCTCGGGGAGCCCCATTGGATTTAAATGCCCAGCGCGAGGACACAGATCTTGGCAGGGGCTGTTAAGGGAGGTGAGGCTGCTTTAGAGGCGAATAACGTGTGCGTCTTTCGGTTGCGGTGGACCCGGATGATCTCCCCGAGGGTTCCCACGCCTTTTAGGACAGTTCTCCATCAGCTAGCCGGAGACCTTTCGATCATTTTTATCTGTTGGGAGGCTTCCGTCCTCGTTGCTTAATACGTCACAGCTTTTAACATGTAGTGGAAGAGCTCTCTTTCTTGGATATGAGGCTTCTTCCGCAGTTAATATACTTCTGCTTTTGCAAGCACCTTAGCCATGCTTGCATGGGGATTTTGGAGATGGAAAGCGTCGAGTCTTCATTGCGGCGCTCAAGCGGCCCGATGAATGCGTGTCCTTGAACTTCTCGTCGGGTATATCTGCTAGAGACTCGGCATTAAATCTTTGGACATAAGACCTCGAGAGCTTTCTTGCGAGCTGTTTGATGGTCGGCGGATGATAACTTGGCTTTCTCGTCCTGGCTGATGATGAGAGGCGAATGCAATGGATGCTTTCTACGAATAAGGAGATCGGCGACGGTGGAAGCCTATTAAATGTACCCCAGGCGGGCCTTTTGGGGTGATAGCGGCTATGCATCGGATCTTGATACGTGCGGCTCCATTTGGTTTTTGTAAGTGTTGTTGAGGTGATTGGTGGGTCCTTGACACCATCGAATGCTTAAGCTTGTGGCGTCACGAGATTTTCTTTGGAAGGAAGTGAAGTACGGTACATTGAAAGATGATTCGGTTTGTTGTCTGAGGCATCCATGGTGTCGGGGCGCGTCCTCTTGCTACCTCCTTAAATGCAGGTGAGCTCTTCTTGAAGGCTCTTGAACCTCTGCTCAATGATAGTTCTCCTGCTTTGGCGAGGTTATAGTTCTTCGTTCCCGATATGCCCTCACCGGCGTTAGCCGTTGCCTCCTTTTCAGGGGCCAATTGTGGTCCATGCCCCCTGGCTCGGTTAGACTCTACTTCTTCTTCAGCACCTCGGGGAATGTCGAGATTGTGTTGCTCCTCAGGGGGAGGGAAGTTGTAACCCTCCTGAGCTCGTCGTGTCTCCTGTGGGCGTTGCATCTGCCTGGTAAGTTGCTCTAACTCTTCTCCGGTGTCGGTTTGGTGAGCGGAGCGCCTGCCTCCCGATCTGTTAAACGCATTGCTTCTAACGTCTTGGAAATTATTATCTGCGTTACTGGTTGGTCTGCATCCTTGGAGGATTAGCGTTGCTCTTCTTTGTGTTAAGTCGATACCGTCGATGGCGAAATCGATTATATTTATAGGAGCTGTCGTTCCCACCAGGCCGGCGCATGGCCGATGATGCTTTCAGCCGGTTGGCTGGGCGTGTTAAGATGGTGGGTACGGAACCAGTATCACTGTGGGCCCCGGTTTGAAGGCTACGGATCGTCGGGCGAATGGGGCCCATTCTTGAGAAATTTGGTGTGCGGGGCTGCGAGAGGATGTGGCACTCCTCTGCTTGGAAAACAAGGAAGAAGGGGGGTGTTCGGCGAGGGGGCCGCGGCGACGCTTCGATGATGCCCTAAGTCGGTTTCTTTCTGAGAGAAAGGGCGCAGAGGCGAGATGTGTTCACGACAATAATAGCGTGAGTATGCGTACGCACCAGCTAGATGGGGTGGCGCTTTTATAGTAGATGTTACACCAGTTGGATGGTGATTAAGGATTCATTCCCATTGGATGAGATATTTCTTGTTATTATCGGTATCATGTTTGGTAAAGGATATAGAAGAAGCGGTTTGTTTGGGATAATCTTAAGCCAGCATTGGGGATCCGGTTTGATGATGAAGCTGATATTATCTTTCTTTCCTTATTGATAGAGATTTGGTTGGATTTGCGTGATAATATATTGTGAGTTAATGTTCATATCTTTTGGGAGACCATAATGACCTTTGACCAGTGGATTGGGCCTTCGTGCGAGTGGCACCAAAAAGGCAGATAACGTGAAAGGGCTGAATTCTTCAATGGGCATGTCTCTCCTTCGGGGTTTAGTGAGTGGGCTTGCGTGTTTCGTTGGAATAGAACTTTCTTGGCGCAGCGAATGGGCGCACGGCGCATTTTTAAGCACTTATGGGTTATATTCATTCTTTAAGGCCTAATGCTTCACCTAAACTTTATTGTTGTCACTACAAAAATAATATCGTTAAAGATATTTTTTATTTTCTCTCCGTCCTCTCATGCCTTCTCAATCTATCTTGTTATTTCTTCCACATCACTCACCTAGGCTAGATGTCATGTTGCCGACAAATTCTCATGCATTTTTTTTCATTAAGCACTGACTAATATAAAATCACTCAACCAACCGATCAAATATAGGTTGATTTGATTAAATGATCTTTTTTTTTTTTTTTTAAATAATGACCTTTTCTTTTTAAGAGGATTAAATGAATTTTGAAAAATAACTCAATTTTTTTTAAGGAACAACGTACAATTTTAAAATAGAGAATGACATTTTTGTTTAAAATTGTTTATTTTTCAAAAAAAAAATGAGAGAAGTTTTTTTTGTATTACTTATGAAAGAAATTAGATTCATAAATTTAAAAATATTTGATATTTTTTAAACAAATATTTCTAAAATATAATCCAATGAGCTTGTGGCATTTCATGCATTTTAAGAGTTGGCCTTTTCTTTCTTCCTTTTTTTTATTTTCGTCTTTAGGGTTTTGTTTCTTATGTCAATCCTCTTCCATAAAGGCTAAAAGCCCCTTCGATATTAGCTCCAAGAAGGTAAGGACGGCCATTCCGAATCTGTAAGGACATGCGATGAAGTGTAAATTAAGACTACTGCATAACTAAGAAAATAAAATGAGTACGATTTCTTTGGTATTTAACTATTTATTATCTTTTCCAAAAGTGCTTCTTTTCCTTGATTTAATTTTCTTAAATAAAAAAATAGTAGAATGAATGAATGAATAATAAATAAAGAGTCTGAAGATAGAAAAGTCAAATGGTATATTAATATCAAATAGTGGGGTGGGAGAAGAACGAACTGGTGAAGGCAAGAACGGCATTACAGAAAAAAAAACCCATCTTGGTGTGGAGATTTGGTGGTGCTTGGAAACTTCCAAAGTGATCATGTGGGTTTGTGCGGGTTGGATCTTGGGAAATTTGAGGGATTCATGTTGTTCTCCATGGAATCCATGGTCTCAATCTGATCATCACCAAAAGGATGTCCCAAGCTGATGTCTCATACAGGTGGGATTTCAATTCTCTTTCTTCAATTTTGGTTCTAATTTCCTTTCATTTTAGACGCAGATTCTTGTTTTTCTGTAATGGGTGTTAATCAAAATGCTCAATTGGGTTGTTGATTTTGATGAAGGAGAGGACATTGGATTGGAGGCCCTCTTTCGTCATAATTCACTAGGCATTTTCTGTGAAAATTAAACGTTAGACTTTAGACATTAGATTTATGGATGGAGCTAGGTTACAATTGTTATGAATTTTCCCTGCCCTTGTTTGCTGAAGGTTTTTTTTGGGTTTCTATTTTGGTTGTGATAAATGTTGACATATGATGTGTGAAGAAAAGCTGGATAAAGCATTCTAAACCCCCAAAATCCTTCACTTACCACTATTTTCTTAGGGTTTTCTGCTGATGTGAACTATGATGATTTAGGAGTATGAAATCTTGGTCAATTACCATTTTTCAGATTTGAAATATTCTACAAAAGATCAATCCTATGAACAATGTCTGGTAGTGGTGTTCAGTTGGATGTTCAATTACAATAGTAAGAGTATGGAATCATGATATAGTTATGTTAATTATACCAGAATATTACATTTATAGGGAACTGCAATAAAGTAATTAATCATATAAAGTGACAAGAAGACAATTCAGCCATTTATGCTGTATGCTTTGTCGTAATAGAAACGTTGTCGCGCCCTGCTCACTGTGCAAAACAACAAAAAATTCAAGCAGTTGTTGACTACATTGGATTTAGATTAGTGGAGGCAAAATTGAATATGAATAGCTATTTTTTCATGACTTGGCTTTGGCGCCTGGTGACGTAGAGTTGACATCTGGTGTAATAGTTGTTTAAGAGACATTTGTGGAACAAATTGTTAATATTAATGTAAATCAATTTGCCATTATCACTTTCGTGGGGCTCATGTTCTGATCATTCTATTGCTAAGCTACACGCATTTGTGTAAATTTGGATAAGTCATAGTGCTTCAGCAATGATATTGTTAATTCTTCGCCATTAACATCTTAAGCTCCAAAGAAAAGATGGTTCACTATTTTCATCTTTTCAAATTCTATGAATAGCTTTGATACATTATGGATCTGGAAAATACCTTTTTTTTTCCTCTGCATATGTTACATTATATCAGTGGTTATGCAAAGCATATAACTTATAGAGAAATGGAGAAACTGCTAGTTTCCTTCTTCATTCCCTACTATTTCAATTGCTGGATACATATTTTTGGTTTTCATGTGTCTCTTATTTATATTGCAATGCTTTTAGAAAGTCTTCAAATTATGTACATAGATCTGCACTCTATGTATTCTATATTTCATCAAGGTTGAATATATATATATATGTCCGAGCCAGCCTGCACGTACCTCGACTAATCTCACGGGCTCCTGAAGTTAACAGTTGGATAAAACCTCTAGTGGCCTTGCGGGGACTCAAATTTGTGACCATTAGATAACCCCAACCTCAACACCTTACACCAATTAAGCTACCCCGTAGGGTTATCTTATCAAGGTTGAATATTAATGATTATTTGTTGTTAGACTATCAATAGCAACCATTTGTGTCTCATATCCAAATAACGTTGTGTGACACAGCTGAGTGGACTTCTCAATTCCTTAAATGATATGACTGTTTACCTGTTTATATGTTTCTTTAGACTTTGCATTTTATCTTGTTGATTTTTTCTTGTATGATGCATGGTGTAGTTGCATGCTGACTACTGTGATGTAAAAGTTGATTTTCTTTTTGCTTTTTTCTGCTTGGCAGCTGCGGGTCTTGTGGGTACCCTCTGAATTTAACATCTTCAAATCGTATCACCTCTGGTATAGGATCCGAGTATCGCAAATCCATAAAGAAAGGTCTCATTTCTTTCCTTTCTGTTGATCTCAGTCGATTCACACAAGTTGATGAGGTACACTGTCTTCCTCTGCCTTGGGGAGGTCATCGTTCAAAAACCAAACTCTTGTGTCGTAAATGTGGAGTTCTTATAGGCTATGGATATGGGAGATTCACCCGCTCTTTGCGGTTTTGACTTGGCTAACTCATCTAACTCAGCTTGCAAAAAGTTTGTGATAAAGATCCGAGCTCTACAACCTTCTGAAGAGTGATAACAAAATTAATATGGAGGGTCCTCCTGGATATTATCTTACCTCCATAAAGGACCTCCCTGAAGATTGTCTTAATTTTATTTTTCAACGGCTTGAGTGCAACTCTGATCGTGAATCATTTGGTTTGACCTGCCATCGCTGGCTTCACATTCAAAACATAAACCGCCTATTCTTACAGTTCCAATGTTCGTTCACCCAGCTTGACCTTTCCTCACTATCTCAGAGCAATCCAACCATTAGCTCTTTCCATCTCAATAGGTTGCTTACCCGTTTCCAGCAGCTAGAATCATTATCCCTATCTGGTTGCACAGAGCTGCCTGATTCAGGCTTAACTCCCTTACAGTATTATGGTTCAAGACTGCAAAAGATTTTCCTGGATTGTTGCTTCAGAATTACTGATGAAGGACTTTCCCTGATTGCTATTGGCTGTCCTTCTTTGACACTAATTAGTCTTTACCGCTGTAATATCACTGATGTTGGGTTGCAGAACTTGGCAGAATCTTGCTCAGGTTTAAAGGATGTGAATCTCTCTTACTGTGTACTTATTTCTGACCATGGCCTCAGAGCTCTTTCCCAAAAATGTTCTCAGCTTCGGGCAGTTAGCGTATCTTTCTGCAAGGGTGTGAGCGGTGTTGGATTTAGAGGCTGCTGTTCGCCAACGCTAGCTTATTTAGAAGCCGAGTCATGCAAACTTGAACCAGAGGGGATAACTGCCATTGTCAACGGAGGCGGGCTTGAATATTTGAATGTTTCTAATCTGAGATGGTGCATTGCTGGAGATGGTTTGGCTGCAATTGGGGGGGCGGGGCTTGGTACAAAGCTGAGAGTTCTTAACCTGCGAATGTGTAGAAGCGTTAGCAGCGAGTCTGTTGCAGCGTGCAAAGGGGTGCCCATTTCTTCAAGACTGGAATTTATCGATATGTCATGAGGTGAAGATCCCAGGGTGGAAGGCTGTCGGCGAGAACTGTAATAGATTTGGAGATAATACATTTGAATAGATGCAGAAATCTTTGTGATCGCGGGTTGCAGGCGCTGAGGGACGGGTGCAGACGACTCAGGACTATGTACATCACCGGATACTATCAGGTCAGTGTTCCTGCCATGGAGATGTTTAAATGGTCAAGAAGTGATGTGCAGATAAAGGAAGAAGAAATAACAACTGTGCCTAACTGGCCATTTAGATAAGTGAACAAGGATATGATGAAAGCAATCAACTATTTATTTAGAAGAAAACTCTCTAATCATTGATGAAATTCCATTCAGATATTATTATTAGGTCTTAGATACAGTGATTGATAAACAGATCTCAGTTTCGAAGATTCATCATTTAGATGATGATCATCATCAAATGAGTAAAACTCATTCATCATCTAAAACCCAATATTTAATGTTCTCTGTTTTATGCTTCAGTCACTCTGAATTTTATTTTCTCTTTGTTCTTATGGCATTATTAATTAATTGTATCATGACAAATTCATCTTACAACTCCAATGAGTTGCATGCAGCATGAAAAGCTTTGTTCAAATCAATTTAAAATCATAATTATTTCGGCAACAGATTTTAAAAAAGGTAGGCGCCATGAACTCTGGAATGAAATTTGGTTTTAAAAAATGGAGGTCAGTCAAGCAGATAAAAGAGGAACACCAGTTTCAATCTTCACAGTGCAAAGATCGAAAACAGCAGTAGCCAAGGGTAGCCGGATCTCACAACCTAATTGACCACATGGGAGAAGTAGGGGTGTAATCAAGTTGATACATAGCTAAGTTGAACTCGATTCATTTAAAAAATTTGGAACTTAACTCGAACTGGATCAAGCCTTTTTTTCAAATGTTCAAAACTCAATTCAAAAAATAGTTGAGATACTCGAACTCAATTCGATCAATTCGATAAAACTCGTATTAATTAAAAAATTAATAAATAATTATAATCAAACTTGACTTGAAATCGATTCAAGTTCAACTCGATTAATAAAATATTAAAGCACTATTAAGTTTGTAACCAATTCGAATCGGGTATTGTGATACGCAAATTCGACTTAACAAGCAAATTGAACTCAAATTCGATTTGATTAACTCTAAGTCAATTTCAACTATTCTACTAATCAAGTTCGAATAGCTCAAAATTAATTTACATGGTATGTTATGGACTGCTCAAGTCCAAACAGGGGGCAAGAGATAGCTGCTTTCATAGATTTCAGTTCTATTTCCATTTTGAGAAAGCATATGGGAAAGTTTTGAGCAAAATCTCTCTCTACTCTCCCCCTCTTAGTCGACAGGCTTAAAGACTCAACCCTTAAGAAGTGGTGATGTCTACAGTAGTAGGATTGAGTTAAAAAAAAAACCTAAAAAACCGGACGAGAAACCAAACAGAAAAATAAATTAACAAAACCGATCGATCTTGATTTTGATTTACAAAATACAAAAATTATGGTTTCGATTAACCGGTAAAAAAACAAAAAAAGAATAATATTATATTAAAATTATATAATACAATATATACAATATATAAATTAATGTAATTATAGTATAATATTATTTTCATATTATATATTATAGCAAAATACAATGAATATAATATATAATATTAGTATTAGTATTATATAATAGATAATATAAATAATATATCGGTTTTTTGTTAAGTGATATATGATTATCTGAACATTTCGTTAACTACGTTGATGGATGGTTAGGTTTTTTATTTATGTAAATACCAAATCAAAAACCGACAATCTTTGATTTATATAAATACCAAACCAAAAACCAACTATCGATGTTTTTAATGACACGGTTCTTGTTCACCCCTAGCCTACAGTAATAAAGCAAAAAGGACCTAACAGATTTCTCAGGTTGAGTGACCATCTAGACAAACTGAAAGTTATATCACTAACAGGACTATGAACACCCACATTATGATAAACAACATTACAAGATATCAAGCAATTGATAATAGCGCCTAAACCCACCACAATTTACCACATATTTTTGCTAATGCAGCTAATAAAATTCCTCTTGAGCAACAAATCGAGCACACAACTGGAATACAACAACATATTTACATCGAACCAGTATAGTATAGTGTATTACCATATCAATTTTCATGTTCCATTATAATTTCTATCTATTTTAATATCTCGAGGGGTCTTTGATCCAAATCCAGCAACACAATATGCAAAAACAGTAGAAAGATCACTCAAAGTCCTCTTAAGAGATTATTTTATTTCATGTCAACAGAAATCCATATGAATGGGTTCCAACTTAACCGCGAACACCTTTATTTCATGTAAGAAGCATCAAATTGAGCGATTCCAGTCTTTCATGGTGGCAGGAGGCTCTATCAAATTCTGAAAGAACTTTCACTTTACACACACTGCTTTTTCGCCCCAGTTAGTTGTTCTCTTTTGAAGATGAATAGAGATTGGGAGATATCAAACTAGTTGCTATCTCCCCATACATTCTCCCAAGCACCAGTTGGAGCAGACTTAGGTCCCTGGATTTGGTTCTGACTCGCTTGGAAATTGTCCTGAGCAGGAAGTCCATTAGGACCAGGTGGATGATTAATATTTTTGGGCTTGGTTCTGACACCCAGCAGTCTCAATACAAATCTAGCTAGCTCTCCATATAACATACCGGACCGATCAAAGAGCTGCAAACAGTAAAATTAAGGGAGTCCTAATGTTGTCAGCTCATATTTATCGGAAAATACAATGACATTCATTTGGTTATCAAGCAAAACAAGAAAAACATAAAAAGAGGCACCTGGAGAAGGGCAGTTATGAACATGTGGAATGCCTGGGTATTCTGGTCTATTAGAATTGCAATCCGCCCGAAAAAGTTTACTACACCATTCAGCTGCCAACATAACAAAAACAATAAAAGTTAAATATAATTTTTACCGATCAAAAAATAAATAAATAAATAAATAAAAGTTAAATATAAGGTATGTTAAACGACCAACTCTCTTAAAAGCTCAAGCTTGTAAGATTTTGGTTAAAAATTAATATCATGTCTTTAACATCCCCCATCACGTGAAACCCCATATCTGCATGTGAAGAGTCAAATAAACCAAATAGAGAGTCCTCCATGGACTCTCAAATCAACCAATGGAAAATAAATTGCAACGAGGTGGCTCGAACCTGGGACCTCCTGCCAAACTAGGCTTTGATAGCATGTTAAACGACCAACTCCCCTAAAAGATCAAGCTTTTAGGATTTGGATTTAATATGAATATCATGCCTTTAACAAGGTCTACAATTACTGCTCTGCTCTCCTTTCACTTAGGTTTATTTTACCTTTGAGCTTTGTTTTCAGAACATGAAAACCCAGAAGAAGCTCATGGACAAAGTTACTCAAACACCAATTATACCAAAAGAAAGAACTACGCTATGAAAGATCATTTAGACAAGAAGCACCAAAACCTGCCTCCAGATTGAACAGGACATATCACTGTGTGTGAACCCAAAGAATCATCTGATTCTTTACACAATATTAAAGGCATGGTCACCTATAAATACTGTAATTAATAGCCACTTAAACATTCAACTCAAATCTTATGCAGTGGATAATTTAATTTTGATATTGCCGCATCAAGCCATCATGAACATAAAACATTAAAGAAATAACTTTTTCTTCCCCTTGATATATCGGAAGGACTGACTCACAAACAATAAAACATGGTTTATGAGCAGGGAAACGTTCACACAAGTCCAGGTTAATAATCAGCCAAGAAATCAAAAGATCATCCAGCAACTTTTATAGCCTAGATATTCGGAAACCATACTGTTAAATTAAAAAGCTACTTGTTCTTATTTGAGAAGGAAAATTATCAACATCATGAGCTCAACAACAATCCATCATTGGATAGACTTGAAGAATTGGCCTAAGAAAGTAAGAAGTAAACAAGCTAAAGCATTTCAGGTTTTCCTATTGTCAAGCATAAGAACCTAAAACCTGGAGAAAATGGCTTGAGAAACAAATGAAAAAGGAAAGGGTCATGATTTCTTACCACCCGGAGAAAGGATATCCAAAAGCCAGGTGGAGATGATGGAGGACCAAATGGATTATTTGGATCCTGCTCACCATAAGGACCTGGCATTCCCATTCCATAGCCACCCATTTGACCCCCCAAACCACCACCATACATGCCAGCCCCGCCATAAAGCCCACTGTAACCTCCTCTATACATGTTGTTACCATATAATCCACCACCATAAGTCCCTCCAATTCCACCATAAGTCCCTCCAATTCCACCATAATTCATACCAGAAGCATAACCTGATTAAAACATGACAAATCAATGAGCCCCAGCCTCCAATTGCATTAACAAGGGGAAAAAATGTTAATTATTTATACAAACAAGTACCTCCTCCATAATTGTTCCCATAACCATTCCCATAACTGTTCCCATATGTTTGCTGCTGCCAGGGCCTAGCTGGTAGAGGTCTCCCAAGAGCATTTGTATTTGCACTCGCATTCCCAGCTGCAGGAACGATTTCACCTGGTTTTGCTGTTCCTGAAGCCTCGACTACCTCACTAGTACTGCCAGCCGATGAGGGCTTAAAAGGCCCAGGGCCAGATGAGTTCCCTGCCTGCTCCCAAGGCTTTGTAGGAGGATTATTAGCTGCAATATCCAAAAAAAGATTAGAAAGAAACTTCTTATTCATGTACTGCATCAAATTACAAAACACAATCAGATACCAAAACACTGAAACTGATATGAATGCTGTAAAAAGGAACTTTATGTTATAGATAATTTAAGAGGCTAAGATTGAACCAGAAAACATGATGTCAAGCACCTGAGATCAAGGAGGAACCATTCATTGGTAATCCTCAATTCTTAACACCATTTGGCGAGTCATTAAAATCAAACCATAATCATCAGAATCAATAAAATTTTAAAGAGTTAATCAAAGAAAGAAATTTGAAAGAAGGGAGCAAAATTTGGGCTGAGAAGTAGCAGAGAAACCCAAGAGACGAAGGGGAAAAGAAGGAAAGAAATTGAAAATCACAGAAAACCCTAAAACCCAAATAAAAAATCATGAGAATGAACAATCCATGCTGTAAACCCACAGAAATTTCTTCACAAAAAGGATAAACCCCAGACACGAAACAGCAATGGTAAAAAAATCCCAAACCCAGATCAGAAATCAAGACAACTGTGAAACCCAATAAAGAAAAAAACAGAAATTTCTTCTAGAGACAGATTTGCAAGAACCCTAACGGCGGGAACAGCCACAGATAACATAATCAACAAAATCAAAACAAACGATGATTGAACAAAAATAAAGAAGAAGAGGTATAGAAAACTCACCACCCTGCCCGGGCGGACTGGAATTGGAAGCCATAAGGTTGAAGGAAGAAGAGAGAGAGAGAGAGAGAGAGAGAGGATTTCTTTTCTGGGCGCCTCCGCCTCCGCCTCCCTCCACTGTTCCACCACAAGGGAAGCCACACGGTTTCGGGTCAATATACGACCACCTCAGCCTCCACCAACATTTTTATCGTTTCTATTTTTTTATTTTTTATTATCCCATCAATATTTTTTTCCGAGATCTGTGCCCGATTTCCCACCCTTTTCCCTTTTCTTTCCCAATTTTGAGAGCAAATTTACAAAATTTGGGTTATAGGCTTTATAGTAGTGATCGATAAGATATTTTATTGAATTTTGATTATCTGGAGTTTTATTTTTCGATTTTTTTCGGCTTTTATGATATTTTCGTCGAGGAATTTTTCGATATTTTCGCATTTTTAAATTTTGTTCTTTGTTTCTAAATCTGAAAAATTCTTGGATTGACCGTCAAAACGCAAAAGCTTTTATATTATCTTATTATTTGTTGTTACATGTCTAACATAATATTTTATTTTATTTTTATTTTTATATTATAACATAATATTTTAAATCGAATATTAATTTGAAAAGACAAAAAATAAATAATATCATTTAAAAATTTAAAATTATAATATATAATATTTTGAATATATAAATTATCTACATAATATTTATAATAATAACAAAAATAAATAAATAATATTTGCTTTAACATAATAATACCATAATATATTAAATATAACACATTTAATTTAATATTATTAGTCGATTTGATTTTAATCTAAGCCCAATTAGATATGAATCATTCTAAATCAAATACATATAATTAAAATATGAAAAATTTTAATCGAATCGATATTTTTATAAAAATATCTGCAGATATTTTATCGATATTTGGAGTATTTCAAAGTAAATGGAATTATCGATATATCCGTGTTTATCGATATTTTGATCCTTGGTTTGGGGAGGGGGAAAAAAAGACATAAAACAAAATTAGACAAAAAATGAAAAAACTATTATAATTTATAAAAGTTCTCCGTTTAAAAATTCGAAAGACAATTTTCCTTTTTTTCTCTTTTACATTTTTTCGGGATTTTTCCAAAGAGTTTTTTTTAGAGAAGAATTATCTATCCCAATAAAATAAAAATGCAATTAAAATAATTAAGATATATGGAAATATAATCAAAGTCAAAACAAATATAGTAAAAATTACTTATGGAATTAAAATATTACTAGCAATAAAATTAAGGGGAATTATGTTTACACACCCAAAATCAGGAAAATGAAAAGCTAACTTTCTATAACCCATCAAACATATTAGACGTCCACGAAAATTGGTATATTGTCGCATTTGAACTGATGTTTTTTTATTATTGAGCACGATCGCGATTACATATTTTTTTATTATTTTTCGCCGATAAAGTGATTATTCTACATATCTAAGTTTTTATTTATTTTTATCGTGATTTAATCATTATCTTGATATGGCGTGTGGCTGTTATTGTCTTTATGCGGCATATGAATGTCATTATTTTGGTACGGCATGTGATTGTACTGTACTGATTTATTGTTATCGTGATATAGTGTATATGTATGTGAAAGCGATTCAAACGAGTAAAGAATATTCGATCATGGATAAAAAATCAAGTCAATATTCATTAATATATTATATAATTCATAGGTATTAATCAGCGATAGTAATGCATCGAATATCTGAGGTTTTAAATTGATTAATTTATATTAATCAGAATATTATGCAAATAACATAATTTTTAACGATTTTGATTTTATATTTATTGATATAATCTTAATTCGTCGATAAAAATATTTTCTCTTAAGAAAAACACCGTATTTATTTGAAATACTGTTTATGAGACCTACAAATGATAGAAATGTAACCCAAAAACGTAAGACTAGCGATAACATCCTTAAAAACATTTTTGTGTTACTCTCTCCTAGGTGTCATTTATGGGTCCCATATGATGGACATTTTTAGATTCAAATATGAGGTTAGTTTATAGAACAATAAATACAACGAAACTAAAACCAAATCCATGACATCAATATTCATTAAAAAAAAAAATCCATGACGTCAAAGAAAAAAGTTGTATTTATCCACAATCAATTTATATTTGTGTTCTATATAATCGTTCTCAAAATGAATAAATCTTGAAAAAAATAATATAATATAGAAAGAAAAATCGAATGTTAAAGGAAAATAAACCATAAAGGAACGTAATTGTGATTCCACAAAATCTGCTCATCTAATTTTGATTATCCTTAGAATATTCTTTTGTATATAGAAAATATATCGTCGTGCTATGTGCACAACTTTTTCTCCCAATCTTCCCTTGTCTTTTATTTTACATTTTCTTTTTTATATGGTATCACAGCAACGATTCGAGTGACTCTTGAAACCATAGCCTTGAAGCCTAAAACCCATTCTGCTGCAAAAAAAAGAAAATGGAGGAAACAAAGACCACAAAAACAATGGTGAATGTTTCAAATCCTCTTACCTTGCACCACTCAGTGTCACACCCCTAACCCCCACCTAGGCGGATGAAGGGGGCACAAAACTATATTAAGACTCTTTACTTGCTTTTTCAGACATTGGTGGACCTAAGTCTTATAACTGAATCAAAATATTATATACAAAACTATAAAATAAAACTAACGTAGTGATGTTTCTGATGTCAATAATCTGATCACTGAGTTCACATTTTACATATCATGTACAAAAGCATGCATTTACATTTACATAATCAGAGTGCAAAACCTACGGTGATGGACTCCTACTAGTTTGTTATTTGCGGTATCATGGAAGATCGCGGACATCCCTTCTCTATACTACGGATTAAAAATCAGGTGCTAGCTTAACTCTTAGTGGGAAACATATGACTTATACGTATCTGCGTGCATTATCTTTCATTTATAGTAAGCATATAACGATATGAGATATCTGATAGCATATATAAAAAAATTTCATGAATTCATAACAATCGTATACACATACTTGTACTTATAGCAGACTTATACTTGGTGGATATCCGAAGTAGGAGTTACGAGGCTTATACTTGTACGGAGGTGCGTGGTACTCTGAGAGCTTATACTTGTACAGAGGTGCTCGTAGGTACTATAGAGCAGAACAATGTACATTACTTTACTCTTATTCATTATTCATACTTTTATCATATAACTGTTTGACTACCTAGACCAGTAATAAGAAATGAGTAGGACACAACACAATAAGTACTCGAAGGTACGGTACGGTACTAAGGTGTCGTAGCACAAAGCAAGAGTGCCGAATCACTAACAAAAACACCTTTGTGAACAGTCCTCATTTGAAAAGTGGACTTACTATTTGCTAAATGGGATCCTGCCGTGAGTGGGATCCTGCGCCCTTGATAGGACCTCAAATTACTTGGTTCTTGATTTCGTCCTTTTTTCCAAAATCCACCAAAATCAAAGAAACTCATATACTCTCGAGGAAAAACATCTCCCAGTGTGTTCTAACCCAGCAAAACGAAGCATGGGAATTAATTAAGTTTTGAAGCCTAAACTCAAATACTTGTAAGTTAGGTTAAGCTTCTAACACCCGAATGGGGTATCCATACATTATAATAGAGAATCGTACTCGAGGGAGGATTTCATACTCATCTTATACAAACTAGAGTTTTACCAACTCAACTTTCAACAAATCGAGGGTAAGGATGAATTCCTAACTAAACCCTAGAAATGGAACAAACTAATATCCATACCATACAAAACCATAGCAATCTATACCTTTCCTCTTCTTCTTCTTCTTCTTCTTCTTCTCTTCCTTTATCTCTTCACGAAATGCCCTTTAAAATCCCCAAATGAGAGACCCTAATTGGTCTTATCCCAATTTGGTCTAATTTTCCTTTTATTACACTTTGGTCCTCAAACTCCCTTCTATTTACTCCCAACTTGTTGTAGCCCCAAAATACCTAGAATTTTGTAATAAAATTTATTATATATTCCGGGTATAATTAGACTGACTTGGGTATTTTTCTGGGAATTGTTAGATGAATATTGATTAAATGATTATTGAAATCCAGAAATAAACCCAAGTGAAAAAGAGAAAATATGGAAATTGTAAAATGGGGACCTAAGGGTCAATTGCAAATAAGTTTAGATGTCTAAGTGAAATTTGGAGAAATAAATGAGCAAGGGGAAAATAATAGGAGACTTAAATGAAGAATAATAGAGAAATAGAAGGACCTAAATACAAAAAGAAATAAAGAAAAAACTGAGGAATGGGCATGTGTAGGAAGAGGAGGAAGTTTCCTCCTTTTTTAAAGAGTACGATTAAGGGTGTCAGAAAAAAAGGAAAATAGAGAAAAAGGAGATATTTTAGAGTGAGAGAACAAGCCTGCAAGATTTCTGCTTGATCGGATATAGTTCTCCGTGAAGCAAGAGGAAAGTCCTTCCTCGTGACAAAGTCGCAAGTAAGAGACCGAATCGGGAGTTCGACAACCTCCAATAGGTGGTCTTCCTCTACTTTGAAATTATTTTACATTTAGGGTTGGGTGGTGGTTATCTTGCCTTAAGGAATGTTTGGTTGTATTTTAAGCTAGCAGAATTTGCCACATTGTGGTAGTCTTGGCCTTCTTGGACCTTAGAGCTGATTTTTGGGTATGAAGTGAGAGGGAATTTGGTGATGAGTCCTTCTAGTAAATTTTATCCATCAATGAACTTGATGTTAAGGCACGAATTTCTCATTGGACCTCCGTAGACAGTAATGGTCCTTTTACCGAGTTAACAAACTAGATATGGTCGGGTTGGATTCGTCCGATTCGATTAACTAGCCGGATCTTAAAACGGGTTTCTGGGTCAGAAATAAAAGAGAGCGTGGTAAGTCCTCTGGTAAAATTGTAGTCACATCAATGAACTTGATGTTAGGCTTTTAATTTCTCAATTCGGACCCAGTAGACGAGTTGTAATTAACACTCTGAAACGATCAAACGGGGCGAGAGGTCATGCAATAGAGGTCATGCAGCAGAGGTCATGCAGCAGAGGTCATGCAATAGAGGTCATGCAGCAGAGGTCATGCAATAGAGGTCAGCAGACCTCATGCAGCAGAGGTCAGAAGACCTCATGCAGTAGAGGTCATCGAGGACCTCATGCGAGAGCGGGGAAGGTCGACTCGTCGGTTGGTCGACTCGTGCGGGTTGACTATGCATGACCTCCAACCGGAAGGTCATATCTCAGCTGTTCGAACTCGATTTGGGTGTTCTTGGACTCTATCAGGCCATTGAGTCAAGAATACATTCATATTCCTGAGGAGGATAGAAGATGTTTGACCAAGGTGATAGATCGAGCTCGTCCAGGTCAGGTCAGCTCGTCAGTTCAGGATTTGACTACGTATGACCTCCAACTTCGGAAGGTCATATCTTCTTCGTCCGAACTAAGTTTCGGGTGTTCTTAGACTCTATGGAAAGCCCATTGAGTCAAGAATACATTCATATGCCTGAGGAGGATAGAAGATGTTTGACCGAGGTGATAGATCGAGCTCGTCGAGTCGGGTCAGCTGCGGTTGAGTTTGACTCGTATGACCTCCAACTTCGGAAGGTCATATCTTCTTCGTCCGAACTCCGGTTCGGGTGTTCTTGGACTCTATGGAAAGCCCATTGAGTAAATAATACATTCATATGCCTGAGGAGGATAGAAGATGTTTGACCAAGGTGATAGATCGAGCTCGGGCTCCAGTCAGGCTTCAGCCAGTCGGGTCAGATTTGATCTGCGTGGCACTCCAACCGGTCATATCTTCTTCGTCCGACCCAGCCGGGTGTTCTTGGACTCTATGGAAAGCCCATTGAGTCAAGAATACATTCATATGACTGAGGAGGATAGAAGATGTTTGACCGAGGTAATAGATCAATCTCGTCCAGGTCAGGTCAGTCGTCAGATTGATCAAAGACCTCCAATCCTCGAAAAGTCATAACTCCTTCGTCCTGAACTCTATTCCCCATATCTTCTCGACTCTATGGAAAGCCCATTGAGTCAAGAATCCATCTATATATATATATATATATATATATATATATATATATATATATATATCTTGTCAAATTTGGCAACCTAAGATTTAACCTCCTTATAAGGACCCAACTCAAACTGAAACTAATAAAGATATCATCACCTAATAATTATTGGAAACTTTTCTTGAACTTCTTGTCTTCTGAATCAGGACCCCACTTCAAGAGGAAAGGCCTAACTGAGGATTCTGAGATTCTGATCTGGTAACTGTGCTTGCAAAGATTTTCGCCTATTCTTACCGGATTTTTTATTCCTTTAGGCCGGTGTTTGTGTAAGGTTTGTCCTCTCCATCCCGATTCTTATTTCTGAACATTGGAATATCAAAGAATACTGGTACAAATGGAACTGAGGAACAGAAATGAGTGAAAGGAATGAGAGAAGTAAAGAAGTACATGGAAACTGAGTGAGCAGAAAACTGATATAGTTGAGTATATGGAAAATGAGTATATGGAAAAGAGTAGAGAGATTCGAGTGAGACTTAAAAAAGACGAGACAGGCAAGAAATATGAATTGTTGCTAGAATTGAACCGAACGAACCCCAACTGACATACCTTCCACGAATCGCTCACCAGATTGTTAACTCAACCCATCCCACCACGAAGGCGAATCCCCCAAATTGTCCACCGTCCCACTTGGCGCATGCACTCAATCGCAGCATCCGCCAAGATGGCGATGACATTGAACACAAGAAATGTCCCACCTAAGATGCTACTAATTCCAAGATCCGTCAAGTGGATGGCGAGGATATTTAATTGATACCACATGCCTGGGTGGCACCAAACGATATCCGCCATGATGGGAGACCGAATGGTTAAGTAGGAAGAAAGAGGCATCTCCACGATAATAAGGCGGATTCATCGAAACTGGAATCCGTCACGTGAATGTGAATTGAAATTACCGAATGATAATAAGGGGGTTTGATTAATTAAACTAATCCGTCTTCAGAACTGAATTAAATAGTCGTAATTTTCTTCTAGCAAATAACCAACATTCTCGACAGTATAAACGCGATTTAAGCGTATATGTCTTAAATCTCATATTGAAAATCTTCAGTGCGAAGTCGAATTGTTGCATTGAACAGATGATGTGATTTGCAAACGATTTAGAAACTCAGGTAGGAAAGCATGCAAAAATAAAGATAGAAGGCGTTTGTTCACACAGCGAATGTTAAATGAATGCTGTTACATTGAATATTGTTAATCAGATAACCACTCAAAGATGAAAACGCTTAGTACGTGATGCCTTACCCGCGCGCCAGTTCTCGAAAGCAGACAAGTTTAAGTATACGTTGACTGCAAAATGCAGAGTCATAGAGAGAGTAGGACGATAAGTATATAATACCCGTCATTTGCATATCATCTTTTGAACAAGTGGTATTTGTAAACAAAGGGAAGGTAAGAACTCTTCAATCCTGATTTCCAGACAATTGTTCTTGCAAGGCACAGAACAGCTCTTTGTAAAACAAGATCTCGTTTGAATGAAACATAGCCTACCAAATTGCTTTGAAATTTGTAAATACTGCGGCTTCGTTTAAAATCAACCGCTTCCGTGAATTCAACAAATTAATTCAAACGCTTTAATAAGATAAATAAAACCGTCATTTTTAGAACCCAATCTGTCCCTGGATCCGCCATTCAGGTCAAAGTTTCGGGATCTTGCCGCTTACATCTTTAAAAAGAAAACTTAATAAAATGTAAAATAAAAGAATTAAATGGGCGCCCCTGGTTTCTGGGTCGACTACAATCGGGTCGGTCGCTCTGGGGCCTTACACTTCTATGTCATTTATATAATAGCTTATCATCTTCTTATATTATGACTTTTGTGTCCCGTTTTGACAAATTACAAATTTACCCTTGCTTATTTCTGAGTTTCTCAGTTTTCTCACTTAGCAAAATAATAATTGCGAAAAATTTCAAAATGCACTTATAATATACCATAATTATGTTTAAAAACGATTTTTTCCAATGATGTATTTCTGAGTATGTCGCCACTTTCCCTAAAAATAAATTTCGGCCTCTCGAAATTGTTCGAACTAAGAGTGCCGATGGTAAAATTATGTCGCCAATGCTCGATTCGTTCCTCCATGTCGATTCTCTTCCATACCGTGATGTTGTGCCAAAGACTCTTACTGCTGATCCCGTTTGTCTCATAACCCGTTCCTCTATTTCACGATTCAGACATCTTTCTGCTTCTTCATCGGAAAGTGAACCTTCCCCATCGAAACACCCCAAACCAGCAATATGTGCGATGATCGTTAACGATACTCTCCGGCTGACACATGAATACATCATGTACTTGGCTAACCCAAAGCCTTGAGTGCCTCAAATGATACGCTACTGGTCCAACTCTTTCTAAAATCTTGTAAGGGCCAATGAATCTTGGACTCAGTTTTTCTTTTCTTCCAAAGCGAAGTATCTTTTTCCAAGGAGATTCTTTTAAAAACACATTGTCTCCGACTTCAAACTCTATATCCTTTCTCTTCAAATTAGCATAAGACTTTTGTCTATTACTGATAGATTTTAACCTCATCAATTAACGAAATCTTTTTCATGTCTTACTAAATCAGAACTAATAATCTTATGCTCGCCTAACTGGCCCAACACATAGGAGTTCTACATCTTCTTTCCATACAAAAAAGCTTCCAAACGGGCCGTACTTCAATACTAGATCGATAATCGTTGTTATAAAGGGGGCCTCCATGAGTGGAATATGCTCATCCCAACTTCCCGAAAAATCTAATACACCCGAAGATACCTTCCAACACCCGAATCACTCTTTCGCACTATCCATCCTGCTTCAGGTGGATGGAAAAGTAAGGCTGCGAACCCAATCTCAGCACCAGCTGCTTCCAATCAGCACCTTTCGCATCCTTGACATAAACCGATCGCGGTCGACACTTTGATAAGGGAATCCCATGCAATTTGACAATTTCATCACATAAAAGTTCCGCTTTAGACGATCCAGTGAGTACTGTTCGACCGGCAGAAGGAGCGCATTCTGCAAACTGGCCCACAATTACTCCAAATTGCATCATGTTTCCTTTTCTGGGTGAGGGAAAACCAGATACTAAATCCATAGTAAATGTTATCCCACTTCCATCAGGAATCGGAAGGATCCAATAAACCTCATCTTGGTACTTGGTGTTCAAATTCCTTTACTCTTAGTCTTGACAAACATCGAGACACTTCCTCCATATCATTTACTCTAGTGAAAATCAATTTTTTCATCCTCTGTTCTTAAACTCGCAAGAACTGCTTCATATCCCGTATGTACATCTTATTCCATCCTAGGGTGCATGGTTAAAAACAAGATTGTGGCTTGTATAATATTCTTTCTCAAATCCATACTTCATTCTATATTATTAATCCGCCTCAGACAACAAACCTCCACTTTCATCTATTAAGATAATCGGGCCTGTTTCCAAGATCGACTAACTGCAGACTATCTCTTGTAACTTGGCATCATCTTTCTAAGCATTTACTATCATTTGCTTCAACCGTATATCCTCTAACTGAGCCAACAAGGCTCCATCGGGTGCAAGTCTCCAATCATAATCTTTCAAAGTCAAAGCAGAAATCATTTTCTTAAGGCATCCGCCATTACATTTGCTTTTCCCGGGTGGTAGTTGATGAGTCTTAAACTCATCTATTTTTAATCCATTTTTCTTCCAAAGGATGATATTCAGATTGTTTTAATGCCAAATTATGGATTATTCACCAACTTTGTGTTTTGCGTGTTTTAATTCAAAAAGGAGAAAATTTAGCAAGAAATAAAAGAAAAGAGCAATCATAAGAGTCTATGTCGCTGTAGAGTTCTCATGGTGTTGGGCATAAACGCCCAAGCAAATGGCTAAAAGAATTGGCTACGACTAATACCTCTTCATCACAACACAAAGGATCGACATAGAAATTCCTCCATGAGCTGTAGTGATAAAAGACGCTGCGGTCACAACAGAATATGGAAGAATGTAAATGTTACCGGAACAAAGAAAGATAATATTGCTACAAGGTTTGTCAGTTGGATTTCAACATCAGATAGAACCTGTCGCGACATTAAAAGCTGGAAGAGAGCAAAAGTTCTGTCGCGACAAGAAATTAAAGAGCAACATAGGAAGAATACTGTGATAGATCAGTTTATGTTGCGACATAATGAAAAATAGAAGGCATAATCTATGTCGCGATAAAATTTCGCGTCGGAGACACTCAGATGAAGAAGTGCCGCCGCGACAAGGTAATGAATGTCACATTAATCAAAGACAAGGTTTCGGTCCTCGACAAAGAAACAGTCGCGACAAGTAATGTCGACTAGTGAATCGATCGTTGTAACAAAAGAGTTCAATGTCGCAACATACTTCAAGGTCAAGAGAGGTTTCGGCGTCGGACAGGGATCTTGCTAGTCACACAAAAATAAGCTTAATACGTATAAAACAAGGTCAGCATAAACTCCTTTCCATGTCGAGATAAAGATTCCAACACAAGCTGAAGATAGTCTTGTCGCCAATATAATTTAACTCAGTCGCTACACAAAGATGAGTCATGTTAAAGTCTCTGCCGCGACATAAAAATCCTCGGGTCGCGGCGTAAAACAAGAACTCATAAACACCAATAGACTATGTCCTAATATCAAAATGAAGTTGCAACAAGAAATTAGGTTAAGTGGAGAGACTCATCGCTGACAGTATCTTCCTTAGTCGACAAGAATGATGACACATAAGAAACAAAGGCAACAAGAACCAACATAACATCAAGCCGCGGCATAAAACTAGGTTAGCGGTATAATAAATTCAAGAAGTTACACAGTTCAAGTCTCTAACACACCGTGAATGTCGCAACATAACTATTCTAGTAAACACACATGAGAGTGTCGCGACATAAAATGGATAGAACGACAGACCTTGCAAGACAAAGTGTTAAAGAGCCAAAGAAAGATCTGTCGTGACAGAGGAAACTTTGTCGTGATAGAATAAATATGTTGAAGAAACAAATGCTGTCACGACAAACTACTACATGCAGCAACAGAGACCTGTAACAAAGAATCAAAACTCTGTCGCAATAACACTTTCAAGTCGCGACTGAGAATGCAATCTGGGCCATAATTTTAGGGATTCACAATGTAACCTAGAATTTAGGCCTAAATCGTACTCTATATCAGAATAGCAAATATTTATGTTTTGAGGCAATAAATACGAAAAACCGTAGCATCTAGGAGCTCGAGGACTTTTTGTATTATATTTTTTTTCTTTTACTTTCTTCGTAGATTAGAATTAGCGTAGAATTTCAATTTGTTTACGGGACTTGAAACAGTGAGTTGTTAAGAAGTTTTTAGTCGTTTCAAATTGTCAAGATAAATTTCCGACATTATTCAATCTAATGAAGTCTAGATAAAAGCTGGATTCATTTCTTTCAGTTGATTACAATTGCATTGGAAATTTCCTGATCAGTATTTTGGAGTTCACTGTGATTCAGTTTTCGAGAAATACTACTTATGCTAGGAAATATATGATGTTAGTTATGGTATTTCTTGCACAATTAGAAAGATATTTCTTGGATTGAGAATTTTGAATTTATTTGCATGATGTTGTTTATGAAGTGGATTATTCTCAACATTAGTAACTTATACCCAATTAAGGACTGTTGTCTGGCTCTGATTTCTAGGGTGGCCCGAGTGACATGAGTCGAGAGCCCCCGAGAGCATGGATGCATTACTTAGGGGTGTGCTAGACTATTATTGAAGAACTAATGAGCTCCAAAAGATTACTTAGATAAATCATCAATTTACTCATGGTTTGAGAATTAGTTGAGTGATCTTTCAATTTAATCAATTAGAGATTTCTCCTTGATCTTGTGGAATGATTTTGATCCTGTGTTAGCTTCGATCTAATCAAGGAAATAAGGAACTCTTTAAGATCTCAAGGATGAAGAATTATCCGTCGGTCAGCAGAAATCTGGCAATGGCCCCGCTGGAAAGCAAGAGAATGGGCGGCGCCTGCAAGTAAAGGCGTATGAAGTATTGAAAGAAAAATACCCGTTAAATCAGATAGAGTAAATCCGACACAAGTAATCAAGCTCAGACACATGTTTCGTAATGAATATTTCAATCGTTGAAATGCGATAGTTGAAGAGAATCCAAACAATACTACTCATGTGCCCTAACAAAGCCCCAGAAAAATCTAATTCATGATAGAATAGAATTAGTTTATGTTAGAGGAATTGATAATTTCACAAGAGGAAATCCCAAAGGTCTACTTCCAAAGAATAATCCGGTTCAATTCGCTTTTAGGTCTAAGATTTAAATTTTTCTTTATTATAGATGTATAAATTTAGATAGTGAAATTTTGTTGGTTACTGAAAACTTATGAAATAAATCAAATAGTGTAGAACTTATAATCAGTGTGCTGAACTTGAATTCTCTTTAATCTCCGTGGGAACGATATCCGGACTTATAAGTCCACTTTTATTACTTGTACGACTGTGGCACTTAGTGGTACAGGACCAATCCAATTTTTAATAAAATCATTGACAAAGCTATTTTTATTGTGACATACAGTTCTATTTTGGTCAATAAGTTTTTGGTGCCTTTATCGATTAGGTACCCTTTGCAATAGTAGCGCAAATTAGATTATAATTGTCTCAACAAGTTTTCAAGGCTGCTTAGTTTGAGGATCGAATGAATTTAAAAAATCAATATTATGACAAAAGAGATAAATGCTAATTTTGACATTTTTCTTTGTTTTACAAAAATTTCAGAAAAACAAATAAAACAGCTTTACAGCAAATGGGTCAATAAGCTACTTACATTTTGGTTCTAATAGAGGAGATACTTTTATCATCACCCATTTGATCTCAATGTGTTTCTTACTTTCAAGAAGAATTTAATGTTTAGAAAACTAGAAGCAGATCTGCGCCTTCTAGATACTAAAATTTGAGAGAAACCTGAGAAATCATGAGAATAATCACCATCGCAACCAGGAATATGAAATGAGAGAGACGCAGTTATTCTAGAAGAAGAAAAAGAAGTAAAGAGACTCTCAAAGGCCTAAATACTATGGAGGAATTTTGAGTGCCTATTATTTAAGAGGAGTACTTCAATCAGAGACTGTAACCTCCCCATTGAAGCCTAAAATACCTGTGAGTCTGAAGCCAGAATCTTTGATTACTAAAGGAAAGGCAAAGATTAGTTCACAAAGCACCTTTTCTCGGTTTGATCCCAATGAGCACTTAGGAGATTCATGAAGATGGAAATATAGCCAAGCCGAAAGGGGGTGAGACCGATGTAATCAAGCTGCCAACTCTTCCCATTTTCATTGAGATGACGTGGGTGTTTTGCAAATTATTGTTTTCAATTCCATCGCTGGGACTGCTGAACACTGGGAAGAACTGGTGGAGGCATACATGAGTAGATTTTTCCCTCCAGCTCTCATTGTTGAGAGAAGAGGAGAAATAATTATCTTCAAGCAGGGGGAAGATGAGAATCTCTATGTTGCATGGGAAATTTTCAAAAGATTGTTGAAAAGATGTCCTATTCATGGAATAGATCTGACCACTCAGATGAATATTTTCTATCATGCTATGAATTATGCCTCCAAGGGTAAGAATCACTGATCCCTGTTTTAGTGTCTTTGTAAGAAGAAATGCTTAGGAGGTGCAGGCAGAACTTGATTGAAGATCTTGCCAACCAAACTACAAGGCTCACTATAAGCTTCAAAAGGAGCAGCAAGACAGTTGAAAGGAAAATGGTCTTATTATGTTTCTGATAGAATGATAGCCAGTATAGAAGCAAAGTTTAAAGCAAAGATTGAACAAACCGTGGAATAAATGAGGCTAGTGAGCGTGCCCAGGTAAATGGAAAGGCAGAAGGTGGAACAGTGGCGCTGGTGCTAAAGGAAGGGGAGCTCACAAAGGAGAGGCATCGGGGTATTATGGGTTACGTCAAACTGAAACTCAACAAAGCGGTTAAACTTAATTTGTTAGCACCAACGGGGTGATGCAGAACCATGAAAACTTTTCATACGTGGTGAGATACACAGTACATAGACCGATAGAATTACAATAGTTCTATAAACAAATTCTGTGTTCCAAGAACAAGAAAGAACAGAGGGACAATAAAAGGAGAGTATCAAAGGCTCGAAAGACTCAATCCTTTGAAGATCAAATGCTTCATTTCACGTCAAAACAAAGGATTTTCAACTGGGATGAAAGAAATTTTCCGATTACTGACAACTTCCAAAACACGCTTGTGTTTCTGCATAAACATCAATGCCTCTTTGAAGAATCTCGAGATATAGATAGGGCAATTGGACCAAACTATGCAAAAAGCCTGGGATGATCCATTCAAACTGACAATTCATGAAGAATCCAAGGACCGTGGTGGCATTATCTGCTATGAAGTATGAGAACTAGATGAAAGGAGAGGAAAAGAAAGAGGCACCGAGGAAAAGAAACAAAGGTAAATAGGGAGAGGAACTCGAGCAAGACAATCTCAGAATCCACGAGAAGAAGAAAGCAATAGAAATGTAGCCTAATCAGTAGGGAAATAAGGAAGAAGTTAAAGCTTACAATCCTCCGCCTGCCCCTCTCAAAGACTACAGCCAGGTTATGCCCTTCCTAGATTCTCAAACATTTGTTCAGAATATAGAGATAACATTCTTTTCCCCAGAGATACTAACCATTGTTCCTCTGAATCTAAGATTTTTAAACTATACGATATACGACAAAGAGTGAAGATTACTAAGGAAGCGATAGTGAGCCTACCGTACAACCTCATTAGAGTGCGAGACTGATTCAATATCTAATGTTATATAAAAAGATCAGAAATCTCACTTACGCACCGGTGATCTGGGGCGCGATATGTTCAAGAAAGCACAGGATTTCCGAGCCTGAAGCATCAACTTCACGTCCCATCCGTTGCTCAAAGATTAAGCTCTGGGAGCTCTGATCCCCATTCGTCCACCAGAATCCCAGGAAACGGCAGATAGAAGACTGCCCCATCCTGGAGCATCCTGGGGATGGCCATTTAGCAGCAACCTATTTTCCATGGACTTGGGTCATGAATATGATAGGGATAAATTAAAAATCATCGTCAAGTAGGAAATGAGAAGTATTTTAGTGCCCAAACCTGTGCCTGTTCAAGGATTTGGCCTATAAAATTTAAAATAATGCAAACCCATCGATCCTAAGGTGTTATGATACTAATCAATGAACAATAAAGAAGAATTACGACCCAATTAAGGAAATTTCTGCAAGTATGGTTGATAACCAAGATTTTTTCCTGTTCAGTTGAACTCAAAGTCATTCCTCACTGCGTGCATCGTGGGCACTACATTGATGTAAATGCTCAGAACCTGACATTCTCAACAATACAGATTAGACCAAGAGGTTAGTGATGGCACAAAGCAAAGGAAACTCCTTCCTCCTTCTTTTTTCTAATTTTTGTCACCCTCGACAAGAAAGGGTTTCGCTTCCTTCACTCATAATATTCCTTGAATTGATCTCTCAACCATCGGATCAAGTGGCATATTTTCCAAATACTGAGCACTGTTGAAGAATCCAATCCAACAGCGACCAAAATATGGCATCATGACACCCTCCCTCACCAACCGCCCGATCCAGTTATAGATTGATTATTTAATTTAATTAATTGAATAATGAATTAATTTTCACAAACTGCTGAACCGCCGCCACAGCAATCGATTAACACCAATCATCCAATAATTAATGAACAAGATTGAATCATTCAATAATTACACATGGTTAAGCAGGAAACAATTTTTACAACTATGCCCTCCTCTAAGGATTTCTTTTGTTAATTTAATTCTGTACAAGATTTATCAAGAGTTTCCATCCATGAATTTATACTAAGTTTCCAAGAATATTATAATATAATTAAACCCTTTTAACTGTAATTAATATAATTATTAGTTCTGTGATTTTATTCATCATAAGCTGAACCAAGAAAAAGAACCCAGAACTCCCAGTACCGCATGCAAGTATCAGAACCTCACTAGAATGAGATAACCCTGTAATGTCTTCATCGATATGATCATTACATGCACCAATCCTCCAAAATCGGGTCCATCATTGCATAGGTGAAATTACCGGCTTACCCCTTTAGTGATATCTTTACCCAGTCCAAATTCAGGAACCAACAGTGCAGCAGCGCCACCTCCATGAAACCCGGCTGACAACATAGAGTGCTCCAATGACTGGGCTTTGACTACATTTGCTGAACCACAATTATCCCGCTTCCTCTCAAGAAGGGTTTGATTCCATATCCGTAGGACATGTTCCTACCACCTATCTCAATGGGCCTCCAGCAGAGCGCACCGGGGCCCAGTCCGTGGGATGTCGCACTGCGCGAAACCTATGAATCAGCTTCGCCCACAAATGTGGGACAGAGTCCATGACTACTCGTGATTAAGATCAATTCGCATATGATTATCTAATGTTGCAGAACTAGCGTGAGATAGTGTGGAGTTGAACGAGTGGGAGAGTCATTTATGTAATCGATTACATAAAGTACCTCCATTTTAATGTCACTACATCAGTGTCTGAACAAAGACACATTTATATTCAATGTTCAGCTGACCATACTATAGTATTATAGATCAAAGATCCCTACTTGACATTAATACTTTATTAGCTTTAGTTTATTATCTATAATCTTGATCATCTCATATATAATTGTTATATACTAAGATTATAGTTACATTAATAAACTTGGGATTTTATGATATTTACTAAATTATACAACACATGTATAAAGAATCAAATATAGAAAATTGTTTTCATGAAGCAAGCATAAATCTATGCTTAGTAATGAACTGATGCTTCCAGAAACGAACACTCCCACTGTCCCAAAAAGCCGCTATGATTACTGTCCCTACAACCTCACACTCCATGACCCGTGAACACCCTTTTCTCTGCAAAGTTCGTAAACGGATTCGCAAGGTTCTGTTCCGACGCTATCTTCATAATGGCTACGTCCTCTCTATGTACGATCTCTCGTATCAAATGATACTTCCTTTCTATATGCTTCCCTTTCTTGTGACTCCTTGGTTCTTTGGAGTTTGCCACCGCTCCACTGTTGTCACAATATAAAACAAGTGGTTTTTCCATGTTCGGGAACTACTTCCAGATCGTTGTAGAACTTTGAAAGCAAAAACCACTTTAGTCATTCACGCCATGTATTCGCCTATGGTTGAATCAAGAATACTAGATTGTTTGATACTCTCCTGCATCACTACCCACCACCAAAGAGTGAATATTGACCCGGATGTCGACTTTCACTCATTCACTGATTGAAAATCGAATCAAGATGAACCAATAGTGGTCTGTGCTCCACCTGAGTACACAAGCATATAATCTCTCGTTCTCCTAAGATACTTGAGAATATGCTTCACTGCTATCCAGTGACCCATTCTAGGATTGGATTGGTAACGACTGACTATCCCTACTAGATAGAATATCAGATATTTCAGCTTCCTATACAAATAGGTATATAGTATGAGGGTGCTTTCTGCGCTGAGGCATAGTGTAATCCCAGCTCACATCCCATTCCTCTCCTTGAGTGAATGTCTTAGCACTGCACTCCTCAAAGATAATTCACGCCGAGTTGGTAATAGAATTTCTTGATTTTTAAATATTAGGAATTCAAGCAGCACTTACTTTTCAAGATATGATGCTTTGACAATGCCAAAAGCTGGTTTTGACATCTTTAGTACTGAGATCCAAAAGAATGTCACCATCCCTAAACTTTTCTCATCTGAAACCGCTTTTCCTCTGCTAGCTGCCTGTCAACCTCGATAATCATTTCCTTCCACATTCATCTCCGCATCAGATATGCAATGAATATCTGCCACGTTAGAACCAAGAAGACCTCACCTTCCTTCTTTACTAGCACTTGTATACACAGCACCATCACGATTTCTTGTTTAAAACCAGTACTTTGAGAATATGCGCCAACCAGAGACTCTATAAGACTTTAAGTTGCCTACCCATAAATGGACTCGGCAACTTCTGCAGACTTTTCTCATTGCCGGGCTTTAGCCATTAAAACCTGTTGCATCATGTGTGATGCTTTCCTCAAGATAGCCATTCAAAAGCCGTTTCTTTGACATCCATTTTCCTTATCTCATAACCAGACAAGCTGCTATGGATAAAAAAATGCAAATAGACTTAACACGCCACCAGCGAAAGCTCTTCTTCATACCACTCCTCCCCGGTATAACTGGCTATTTCGGGCTTAGCTTTGAAAGTCTCCACTTCCTCCATCTATGCCTTCTTTTTCCTTTTGAAGATCCATTTACATCCTATGGGCCTAACTCAGTGGATCTATAAGTTCCTAAAAATGAGTTAGAGTACATGGACTCCATTTCTCGTTCATAGCATCTCCACCTCCTGTCCTTGTCGAATCATCCATGGTGCATCACAAGATGTCAATTGATCATCCCGGGTTAGTGACTCCACACTAGAAATTGTATTTCTCCTCTATGTCCGTAATCTTCGATGGTAGTCTCACTACTCCCACTACGTCGAGGTACCAGTGATATTCTAATAGTAAAACATGCTGGTCTCGACTTTGCTTCTCCCGCCGCCGCTGGTTGATGGTGATTTTCCATCCGGATCATAACGAGTTCCTCCAAAGATAACCTTATCAAGGAGGTTTGAAGTTTGTCATATAGTCAATCTTCAGAAAAGTCACATTTGCCGATATAAATACTTTCTTATCCGGGCTGGACTATAAAACAAACCTCCCTTGTGACTTTTGATACTTACAAACATACACACTTCTCAGGCGAGGTTCCAACTTCCAGCCTTTCCTTTCAACACGCAGGCCTGACACTCTACATGCGAAAGTGACGCAAACTAGGTTTATGTCCATTCCACAACTCTAAGGGTATTTTTGACGGATTCTAGATGGAACTACATTCAAACGGCAATCCATGCAGCTGCAAATGCAACGATCCCCAAAAACGAGTAAGATCAAAAATCAAGAGAGCTCACTATTGACGTTAACCATATCTAGTGCTAACATCCTCGTTTCTCCTTCTTTGCGACACCATTCTTGTTGTGGTGTTCCGTGTGTTCGTAGAGTCTGCACGTGGATTCCACATGTCTAACAAATGATCCTTGAACTCTGATTGGCAGATTCTACCTCCCTACATCCGATCGAAGAGTTTTTAAATGACTTCCATCCAATCGTCTTTACAAGCCTTTCCTTCGCCTATGAATTCTTTAAACTTTCCAAAAGTCTCGCATTGCTTGTGCATTGAAAACATAACCGCATCTTGAATAATGGTCAACGGCAGATCAAATATTCATAACCACCCTAGCTTGTACACTTAAGTGGACCGTAGACGCCGCCTCCATGTACAAGTTGAAGAGGTTCTTCGGATCTTCATTTTGTCGAGAGCGTCTTTAGTCATTTTATTTTCTAAAATGTAGATTCACAAACAGAAGAGGTCAACATTTAGCTTTCTGAAGACCATCCTTTACTAATTTTGCTTATTCGCCCGCATTAATGTGGTCTCAATCATGCCAAAGATAGCCGAGGTTATCACTATGGGAAACTTTCTGACGCTTATTAGATTTATGATGCTCTCATCTTCTTGAATAACTCCCTAATTATTTCATCGATCACTCCAATAAGCCTTAAGACGTATTAGCCCATTTTCAGGTTTTGCATGACAAATATCTAAACCATTTTTGAAATAACAATCTCATTATTAATAAAGAAATACAATAATTGTCTATACAGGAAATGTAATCAATTTCATCTGAAACTGAATAAAATACATTGTTCAAAACAAGAAATATATTCCTAAAATTAAAATGGGCTTTACTCCCACGCTCTTGTTGAGACGCATTCTCCTAATCGCTAACTCTCATAGTAACGCCCCTATCGCGAAGTCCCTCGAAGAACTAAGCATTCAGAAAGAAGAACAAACATGGTTAGTGGCTCTCGAATCTAACCATCAGTGATAAATCCATTCTTCCACTGCAAAGCCTGAAACCAAGAATCATATTTACCTTCTGTCCTTCAATTCGTAGAGATACTTGTTACGCTCTTCCGACCTTCAACCCCACGAAACACCCTTCCTTAGGCTTCTACCTATGCCTGTTTCTTCTTTTCCCTCGTCTGGCCCTTTCTCTTAGGTTTGCGGCTCCTGCACCCACTTTATGTGTTCTCCTCTTTTATTCTTACTACTAGAAGAGGAAGATGGCTTATGTCAAAGAACATTTGCTTCGCCTCTTTGAGCATAGTCTTACTTGTGGCTCAAAGTCTCAAGTAGTCATTCAGAGCTGAGTCATGTTGTACTCAAGAACTTGTTCATAACATAGTTTCAGGAAGTGGACTGAGAGAGCCTGTGAGGGACTCAAGGGATAATACTAACTTGGCACTCATCACTGGTGGCCCATGAATTCGCCGTGCATCAAAGCTGATCATGTTCAAAACTCCTTTCTTCATCTTAGCGTCGTAGCTTCGCTGCAAAGTAGCTCTGCTCGCTGATCGCGACTGGCCCATTACTTTCGCTCAAATACGCCTGAGAGATTCCCCATATCTCATATGCAACTCCATGGTTTTGCGCTTTCTTCCTGAACATCGTTCATGCTAGCAAGCATAACAACGGGTTTTATTGTCGAATGAATCCAACTATCATATCTTCACGCATAGCACGAAGCATTAGCAGGGGCTCGAGGACATTCCCGCGAGAACGAACTTTTGGCTACCAAAATCAGCACAATTATTACCGCTGTTCTGACTTCATTTAACGGTTATCACCATCGCTTTTCATTATCGAGTAAAGCGATAATGGGGTTGTTTGATGACATGATTGTTGAAATTAAATAACTCAAACAATTACTATAAATGAAAATAAATATCACAAGCTTTGGAAAAGTAAACATGATTCATGAATGCAACAAGTAAAACACATAAAACCTTATACTAATCCACGATAAATTGATTCAACAATTAATATGGGTCGTAGGGTCCGTCATACCAATTTCAAATCAACTTTGAGTCTATCTCAAATTAATAAGCAAAACCAAATATCCTGTTTATTCCTCGCATTTCTCCTATTAACTATCGCCAAAATTTGGTCAAGGTATGATGAACAATATTCCATAATTCCCAGAGTGTGTGACCCATTCTTCAGATTAATGACTTAACTCAAAATTGCCGCCGTAGTATGACAATCCGCGGTGCACTACATCACCTAATCCTTCATTCTAAGGTAGTGTCAAGCAACCTTGATACTAATATAGTGATAGCAGTACAAACCCTTCTTTTAGGGAGCGACGAAATCTGCCGCGAAGCAGTCTCATCATGATTCATACCGTTGTTAATCATCGAATGGAGACCGTAGGTATATCACATATAACTTTCTCCCCACTCACTATTTTGAAATAAGTGTTTTCTATTTATAAAACATCATATGTCTTATAATCCTAGCTACCATTATATCTATTTAAGGTAATTGTAATTACTAAATACGGTAAGTCTCCAGAATCAATGGTAAGTCCAATCCTATTGGTACTTTAAGCCTTCAATTAGTGAACCAAGAACCATTGGGAAACCAGCCGTACCTAACTATTATAAGGCAAACCCAGTCTATAAAAATTAGCCTGGGCCTAAGCCAAATTTAATGAATTAATCAGACAAACTTTATTTTATTAGTGTTGAAAAATCTGCTTCTTTTCAAGATGATACGCAAACCCCAAATTAAATTAATGTGAATTTTACCAAATTTAGCTAATTAAACTACAATATTATTTAATTAATTGTTCAATCAAAGATGAACAAGATAAGCACATAGACAATCCTAATTATCATGTTCTAGAAAATGATATGTATGCAAAACATTTAAATGTGGGCATTCATGTATGGCATGTTAAATGCATGGACATGTTATCAATCATATAAATAACACTAAAGAATAAAATAAATAAATAAAAGAAAGCAGGTTGGGTGTCTTGGGTATTTCTAAAATTATAACCCTTGTAAATAAAATAATAAATTTAAAGTCAGGCTTCAAATAGCTACATAACTCCCGATCTGCTTCCCAGAACCCTCCAAAGCCCCATCCACCAACTTGATCTCAATAACTCCAAAACTTCTTTTCGGGGTAAAATTCAATAACTCTTTATCAAGTGTGCCTCCAAGCCTAATTCTCTTTCATGACTTAAACACTTTTTCAGTTATTTCTTTTCGTGGATTCCAGTCGCAGCTACCACTGTGGTCCAACAAGCCATAGGGTCTAGAAAATAAAGCAATGAAGATAAAAAGAAGCCCTTCTCTTTGCAGGAAGAAACGTGTTGTTTTCCGTCATCTCGCATCCTAACATCTTTCCATATTTGCATAACTTTCTCTCCTGCATGTCCATATAAGACGATTTTTGAAGGTATAGAAAGTCTAAGATATGTGGCTACAATCCATCCATTGATCACTTAGATCTTGATCTGATCTTCTTAAAAGTGCATTTTACAAAAATAAATTAGCAAAAAGCACTATGCCTCTACTATGGCTTTAATATTGTCAAGACCAAAAGCGGAATCAACAAATCTTAGAAACTCAAAACACCATAGTCAATGGTCTAATCTTTCTTTGCAAAGAACCCCCATTAATCCAACATCTCAATATTAGAAGGTGGTATAATAAAACTATAATAATCCAATACATCATCAAACAATCGCTTTTCAGATAACATATTACATTAATATGCATATACATAGACCAGCCTCGATACCAAGAAGTATAAAGTTCAAAATAAATTTTTTATTAATGGAGTAAAGATTGTCCAAGAATTTTAAAATTAATAAAACTCTTACGATCCTATGGTACATGCATATTAATCAATAAACAATAAAGAAGAATTACCCCTAAATCAAATTATGAGATTTTTTTGGCAAGTAAGGTCGATAAATCTAAGATCCTTTTATTTTATTTTTCCTGCTTTTCCACGATCTTCCAAGTCGTTCCTCACTGGCTGTGGTATGTGGGCGCATGATTAACAATGGTTTTGTTTTTAGAACTTGATATTTCAACACATGAGATCAAGAGGGTTAGATGGAGGCAAAAATGTGAACTCCTTCTCTCTTTTTTTTTCTCCCACTCCAACCCCCATCTTCCAGTGGTTTCCTGTCTACCATAAATATGCCTTGAATTAATCTCAACCATTGAATCAAGTGGGCATATTTAAATATTGAATTAAAAATTAATTCAAATTATGACCAAAAAATAATATGATTTTAATTTCAAAATTAAACTGTTTAATCCATATATATAAAATTTCATTTTAGTTTTACCAATTCCTAGTTACCAATTAGTCAAGCTATTAATTTTCCCAAATTAAACTGCCTTCTATCCATATTAGTTAATTACTATTAAATTAATTAAATCCAAATAAATTAATTAATTAAACATTTAATTATCCAATAATTAATACATTAGCTATTATAAACAAATTCTTATAACTATGCCTTCATGGATTTTCTTTTGTTAATTTAATCTTGCAATTGTTTACAGAGGCGTTTTTGGACCCATGGACCTATAATTAATGTTTCATAATGAGAGTTAATTTCCAAACCTTCTTGACCTCTAAATTAATCTAAATTTTCTATTAGTCTCCAGTATTATCTCTACCACAAAATCTGAAACCGAACTCTTGTAATTACGTGTAATAATGGCAGGTGATACTCAAGCAACCATTGATATGATCATTACATGCAATTCAATCCTCCAAAATCGGGTTCATCATCAGGCTAGTGAAATTACCGCTTTTAATTTCAAGATCACATCCTTATCCTTGTTCCATTAATTCACTAGAAAGTTAATTTATAAACCTGTTATAAATCAGAGTGCTCAAAAATTGTTCGCCTCCGCACCAACACTTATTGTGAACCAATTATCCTAGCCTCCTGTTAGCTGGCTCGATTCCATATCCAGAGGACATGTCTCTGGGCCACCTATCTCAATGGGCCTAAGACATAGTATTGGTCCGTTTTAGACGTGATCGTGAACCTATGAATCAAAAGGCCCTATTGAAATGTGATACGTGAGTCCATGACTACCTGTGATTAAGATCAATCAAGATATGATCATCTAGTGACACTCCGCTTTAAACTCTTAATTGTAAGGTACATTATTTAAGAGTTTAATCCATGTGATGAGGCCGTCCTATTAATCGGGATTACATAAAGCACCTATTTAACAAATACTACATCAAGAATCCGCATCAAGATTACTTATTCTTAATGTTCAAGGATCATACTAGTAGTATTATATCAAAGATCCTACTTTGATTTACTACGATTGTAGCTTAGTTTATTATCTATAATCTTGATCTCATATATAATTGTTATATAATAAGATTAGAGTGTATTAATAAACTTTTGAAGATTTTATGATACTTACTAAATTATACAAACACATGGTCATAATGAATCAAATATAGAAAATTTGCTGCATGAAGACAAATTACATGCTTGTGGCACTGGTCTGTTATAAACATCATTTTATGGTTTAGGTACTGGCGCCAGCCAGTGTAAAAGTGGGAACCGACTGTGGTTGGTGCGAGCCGCACTTCCAATCTTAATCACGCTTTGAACAAATTTCGTAACTCAAGAAGGTCGAATCGTGGAAATTGTAGAAACAAAATTCTCACACTTAAACCGTCATCATTTGTAATTTTAAACGCAATGAATGGGAATGAGCACGTATCTTGAGCATTTGAAGTCAGTTCGAACTCCAATTTTAATTTAAAAGATTCAGATTCGCATTGAGAAATCAATCGAAAAAAGATCCTGCGCAGTGCCAGCGAAATGAAAGCGTCTGTGGCTGAAAACAAAAGCTCACAGGGCTCATATCAAGGAATTTCGAACATCAAGATGCTTTTTGCAACTAAAAAAAGGAACCAGGCTTATCATTTTTTAAATGGATTAACTAAGCTTCGGGAAGAGAAAAATCGCCGGAGACTCTAAAATATAAAGAAGCAATAGCTGTCCATAGAAGACGTAGCGAATCAGCCTCAATCTATGAATGCTATATCAAAAGACCTTGCTGAGGAGAAGAATCGCCAAACCTCTGTGAGAACACCAAAGAGGTTGAATCTGTGAGAGAAAGAGCAAGGAATGTGAAGAAGTACAATGGTTAAACGCAGCTGAGATGGGTAATTTTGGTACATTTAGTCTCTGGGTGAGCATAGTACATCATGGTCCTGCATGCAAGGGAGGACTCCACTTTAGACGAAATGAGAAGAACGAATTGATTCTAAGGCAAACAATCAGCAGACAGGGGATGGAGAGTGTATATAAAATCCAACGAACTTAACACCATGCACTTCGTAGCGACCATTATCCCATCCTCTGACTGTGATGTTGACAAGTTAGCAAGATAATTCCCATTACTATTTTCTCGATGGATATTCCGTTACAACCAAATTACAATAGCTCTAGAGATCGAGAAATCAAGATGCATGTCCTTGCTTTTAAGAACCTTTGCTCCTTAGAATAGATGCTCATTTGATTGTTGGTACTCACAATTCTTTCAAAGACTTTACAAAGTGGATGTGTCTATATTTTTCCGAATTTCCGTGAAGAGGTTATGGAAATATTCATGATGACTTCTCAAGAAATGGGTCTAGTTTGAAGGTTGTTTGAAAATTTAGAAATAGTACTGTAGGTGCCAAGACAAAATCTAGCTTTGAACTGGGAATGTCATTTCATGTAAAGAACCTGGAGGTTGGTCAGGTTTGAGTGTTTGCACAAGATTTCGCATGATGGATTGGAAGGCAGATCGCTTCGCACTGCCTGTGCCTATAAAAAGTCCTTACGCCCACCACAAATGCCTGAAGTCGCGAATAAGAAGCTTCCTCAACATCGATTCTACAAAGGTTCATAGTTGATTTTTCAAAATCTCCTGCATCATTGTGTAGATCACGAAAAAGATGCAAATTTTGATTTTGATGGTCCATGATCTCACAGATGGCGAAAAATCAAATCCGACAGATCAGCCGACATGAGAGGTAACTGTGACTGAACAATGAGTTTGAAATTACAGATCAGTGATTGCGCAGCCGGAGTCAGATAGACAAAGAACTCGAAATATATTCAAGGCTATATACTGGTGCCAAGAAACTTAATGAGGCACCAAGAGAACCAATTGTACCACGAGAAGGAGATTCGCAATGGTATTTACTTGTAAAGCAATCCGTGCCTTTATATATCAAATTGCGCCAACATGTCAGAAATACACACCGATCATGTCAGAATATACATCTAATGGCAAAGAAAGACGTTGCACTGGTACTGATCATATGGGTGTTACTATCGCAAGAGTTTGATTCGGTGATCCTGGCGTATTGTGTAAGCGCAGCAGCAAGACAATTTGATAGCGAATTACTTGTCTAGATAATCTTCCCAAGCCTTATATTAGTCTGGGGTCTCCGTAGCTGTAATACACACTCCATCATGTCGTAATGTAAGTGCATCTAATGGCAAAACAAAGATGGCTTTGGTCAAGACTGATCATATGGGTGCTACTATCGCAAGGAGTTTATCTTTAGATCAAGGATAAAAGGGCAAGGATAATGTGACAACATCACTTATCTAGATTGGAGAGAATTGCTGGAACATAAAAGGGAACAGAGATAGCAGAATTTTTCCTGATGAGCATCTATTTATGTTATCAGTACAAACACCCTGGTATGCAAATATTGTGAATTACTTAGCTTATGGAGTCATGCCATTTGAATTTAGCTACCAGTAGAGGAGGAAATTGAGAACTGATTGCAGATTGTATATATGAGGATGACCTAATCATCAGATAGAAGAGGAGCGTGATATGATCATAACAGATAAGTCCTAAACAGAATAAGTGGCAGATGGTGGAGAAAGTCACGTATCAAGGTTATGGATGGTACTTATGAGAGACAAGACTAAACCTATGAAGATATATTCCTTCCAATTAGATTTATTGGCCTACTCTATTCAAAGACTATTTTGAACGGTAAAACACTGTGATTTTGTCAGAGAATGGGAAATCAAGAAGAAGAAAATGAAATGCCCATGTATGAATTCTCAGTGGTGCAATTGATGTATGGGAATAGACTTTATGAGACCTTTCCTTGAAAGCTAATCATTCGGGCAATATGGTCAACTCTACTAAATTCAGGATTATGTATCCAAATGGTGGAAGCAACAAATCCAACCCCATGTATAAATGATGCTACCACAATGGTCGGGTTTATACAAAGAAACACTGGAGCGCATTTTGTATTGAACTGCAGCAAACAATCATCGCAATGAGGGGAAGCTCATTGCAAATAAAGCTCCGGTAAACCCCGAGCATAGTCATGAAATCAAATTATCCACGGGATTGATTATCATCCTCAATCAATGGACAAGTTAAGTACTTCTGAATAGGGAGATTAAGAAAATCAGAGAAAATGAAGCACCATGTTTTAAAGGAAGGATCGGCCAGCTAAAATTGATTTATTAAAAATCGTGGGTCTATAGAACTGCTTATAATGATTCCCATTCAATGTCCCATATGCATCAGAGCATGGAAAAACTCGCTATCATCTCCTCTCTTAGAACTGAATACAAAGCCAAGTGGGCTGAATGAAGAAACTGAATTGTGACTTCTGCTACAAAGAAAAGAGACTACTCCAAATGAATGAACCGGAAGAGTCGAAATGGTTATGACAACGTTTAAGAACTGGCCAAAGAAATGACCACAGGTGTACGATCAAAAGATCTTAAGGAGATTCAAGGCAGAGAACAAGTTCTTCTTATCACAACTCCAGCCTAAAGATCCTCCAGCTGATAAACCAACCAAGTCAAGATGGGAGTGGTCCCATACACAAGAGTAGCAACACACCCTTGAGCAAAGAACATTGAAGTCCCCCAACCTAGAAGTGAATTCAAATAAATGGTCCAACCCGTACATTATTTTCGAGGAAGAATGAAGGAGGTAGGAACAAGAATTGGAAAAGGAGAAGAAAATTATTAAACCCAAAGACACCGTAGTTTGTGTCTAGCTAAGGACATTAAACCGAGTGTTCTTCAGAGGCAAACCCAACGACTCTTTATATTTGTTAACTTTGAAGTCTTACTTTTAATTTGGTTAGAAGTTTATTTAGAAAAATTAAGTATTTGCTAATTTTTTTTTGATTTTGGACAAGAAAGATGAACTAGAATAAGAAGTTATACTATAAACACAACTCATTCTGAAACTGGCTGTCATGCCTTAAATTAGTCATGCAGCAGGAGAATTCCATCTCCTAAATTCTGGCTTTAGATCACGCATAGTTGATGTCTGAAAACAAGCTTGATGATATTAGGCAGAGCCTAGACTCAGCAAGATCAACTTTTCCTGCTGTTGAGGCTACAAAATTTTAGATTGAGTAGGCTTTGATGCTGTAATGTGATTGCTTGTTGTCTCCATTGAATTTGAAACTCCGAAATTATGTTGCTATAAATGCTTTCTACTGCAGTCTTCCACCGCATAATTGAATCAGGTAATTAGTCGGAACTGAAGGTGAAGTTTCTCTAAACCAAAAGTGATTACTTGAGAAAATCAAATTTTGTCAAGTGACACTTGAAAATTCTACGCAACATCACTTACTACAACAAGATGAAAAAGCTTGTCGTGAATTGATTTGTATGTTGCAAACAAACTTGTGCAAAATGTTGAAAAGAATGTCGCAACATACTTCCTCTCTTTATGTCAATGACGGGGCCCACCTGACTCAAATTGAAAAAGTGTGCGAATCCTTATCCTGTGGATCATCAATGTTGTGAATGTCGCAACACTAACTCAAAACCGAACGACCGATAAGAACGCCATGACAATTTTCTCAATGTTATGGCATACCTTTCGTCGATAGGCAACTTTGCCGCAAATAATATTTTCTTTGTTTGCGATAAAGATTATAACTGTAGATCCTTAAAGTTTTTCGACATGAATGTTTTGATAATAAAGGCCGATGCAAACCCACCCTGGAAGTCACAAGACAAATCCACGTTATTCGTTGGTCAGTCGATCTATCACGAATCGTCACAATAAACCATCACGCCCATCCGCCCAGATTCAAATATCGAACCGCATCGAGGCGATTCAAAATCGAAAGGTCACCTCTGAACGAATGCTGAAGAACATCCATTAAGATCTCACCAATCTTCTTCCATTGTCCAAACATCCCTGTGGTAAAACCCAGAATCCTTCAAAGATCCTGAAACCCAGAAACCCCCCACTCCCCATCCACAGCAGAACTTCAAAACCTAGTTCCAAATCTTAGCGTGATGATGGCGAAATATGCAGCAGGTGAAGTGGAGGTTCATCTAGAACCTTAGATAGAAACAACCCCGAGGCATAATTAGAAAGGCAAGAGGAATAAACCCAAATTTTTGTGGATGCATTTAAAGTAGAAGTAAGAGCCTGAAGAAGAGTTGGATGTTCTAAAGAGAATGGGGCATCATAAAGCGTTTTATTTATGAAACCACTCCTTCGGGAGAAAGAACTGGCTACAGCAAGGCTTAGAGGTTTGGTGGGACTCAGATCAGAACCCTTTTTCTATTAATCATGAGGTTACCAGAGGCCCTGATGCATCACACCAGACAGCACAACCGAATCCCCAGATTCATCACCCAGAGTCCACCTCTATCAACATGTTGCTGTTATTTGTTAAAGATCCAACGCACGCCTGGCGGTACCTATCCCCATAAAGCCGCAGAAAGCGACCAACAATGAAGTTTTGCAAATCAAAAGATCCAGAACAGACTGGGAAGCCATAAAATTTTCGCAGGAACCTAACCATGAGAAGATCGTGGATTTCCTGATGGGGCTTGAAAGGGGAAGCGGAGTTTACAAAGAAAATTTCCATGAATCAATGGGAGGTCAGCTAAAATCAAAATACAGCTGCAGCTGTGGTTTTATTTCATAGCCTTTATAGACCCCGTGCCAAGCTAACAATCCGCAGCTTCACCAGAAACAAGTGAGCGCAGAAGCTCATCGAACTTATAGCCGCTTATCGATGATACCTGACAGGAAAATAATCGAAACATCTGACAAGATCTTCTGAATAATGAACAAAAGTGACTAATCCCCCATCCGTACAACAATCACGCACTCATCTCAATGAGCAGTGTTGATGGGCGGGGTAGCCAGCCAGCCCTGTCCTAAAGGTTTCCCCAACACCGGATAAAGGTAGGACAAAGGCTCAAAAAGCAAAAGAGGAAAGAAATGGAAACAAAGGGTAGATGTATGAGGAGAGAAGAGAGATGTAGCGCAGGACGATCAATCCCTTTATAAAAGAACCGCCAGTTGATGCATTAGAAATAAGATTAATAAGAGTCCATTATTCTTCCGAATGGGTATGTTCTTTTGAACCAAAGAGATCAGAGCAACGGGCCAGCCCGCGTAGATTATGCTACACTGTCACAGGCCAAATGCGCAGAATAGCGCCATGATCGGGAGCGAGAAAGATGATGCGCGCGCATGCAAAATACAATGGCAAGATCCAAGAGTAGTTACTGAGCGCTAATTAAGAAGAGAGCAAACAATGGGAACAAACAGTCTCGTCCGCCGCCACCACAAACTAGAAGATAGTACGCAAAAGGAGAAAGACAAAACCCATGTTAGCACGCCGACCTCAAAGTAAATTCTCTACAAACGAAACAAACTAGCGCGGGATGAAGATGTGCCGATTTTAGAAAAGAGAGACAGTTAAGATGGAAGTAAGTATGTCGCAGATACATATTCAAGATTTTATGTGAAATAATGGCGAAATTCGGTGGACGGCAGGTGAGGAGCAAGGAGCTGGAGGAGTGATAAGAACTCATGTATAAAATTATGGAATGACAAAGCAGTGATTAAGTGAATCAAATGAAATATACAGCCAAAGGATCATCGAAATTTAAGGATCCAAAGATCCAGGTCTGGCAAATGTTAGATCAAACTGCCACCCTGTGGAGCAAAGAACAGGCACGCTTTCATGATGAGGGAATGAATCCACCCAAAATCCAGAACTCCCTGGGTCTCTGGTGTTCTCTCCATTAGCTACTTTAAACTTTACAGAACCCAAACCTGAACTCAAATCTTATACAGGTGAGGTAAGAGAACCTTGCATTTCGTTTTTCACCAAACTAAATTCCTCAGCTTCACCCTCCTTGTATCCAAAGCCCATTCCCAGAACAAATGCACAAAACGATCTCAAAGGGCACCTTAAACAGATTTATACTTAAGTTTTAATGTTAATTATCTTATCTATTATTTTCATCGGCTTAGTTGGAAGAAAGTAATGAAATCAAATTTACTTGGATCAAATAGTTTATTTGTTGCATCATGTTTGGGTGAATGACTGAGAAAAATTCAGATTGTGTTTTTTATCATGAGCTGAATGCATGATCAAAATGAACTTTTACTTCGATTAAAATAACACAACAAATAGTACTCTAATCCAAACAATCACCTAATAGATGAATAGGTAGGCTATCCCCAATTGGAAAAGGAAGTTGCAAAGCTAGCCAAAATGAAGTTAAATGATCAGATTTTAGAAGATGTATTCACAAGAAAAACAAATAAGGATTTTTAGACTATCGTAAACAAGAAGTTGGGCCAGAAAACTCGAAAAACAATGCACATGGTCATGAGTCCTAACCAGAAAATTGTGACATCTTCCGGTTCATTCACGCCAAATAGTCCAATGCCATGGAACTTGTTAGGATTATTAGTCATATGCGAAATCCTAGGTAAATACTTACTAAACGGTGAAGCCTATATAGGCCATCATCTCCAAGACGCAGCCTGTGTGGTTTCAAACCCTCATAATATGTTACACAAGCATCACATAACTCTGTTCCAGAATTTAGAGCTAAATTGCCCAGTAATTTCTTCATTGAACTACAATTAGAAACCCCAAACTCTTCCTTTATCTAATCCTACAATAAAGAACCCTTTTTATTGCCTGTGTTTCTGTGAAAGAAACCTCAAAATGCGTAAAATGACAAGATCAGCAAGAAACTATTCTGATCTTGGAAGGAAAACAAGAAATCTATGCTGACTCTATGTTTGATGCAAAAGAACAAATGAAGGAAAAGAAAAGGAATGAAAGAAGAAGTCAGAAGATTGTGAATCGCTAAAATTGGAATAAGTTTTGTCTTTTGGTCTTCCTCTCTGAACAATTAAGTTCATAGGTGTTTCAACACCTAGTACCCTAATGCCAACTCGGTATGGAGTCGCTTAACCCCAAAGTTCTTAAGAGTGGTAGAGTTTCAAAAAGACAAAAAAACATTGCACTATTCCAAAACCTTTGACAAGTGAAAAGAAAGCAAAAGGGCTTCTATATAAAGGGACTGACTTGATAAGAATGACAAGGCAAATAAGATTTACTAAGATGAGAGTGAGGTCAGGAGGATACATCAAGATCAAATTTGGGGAAAATTTTCTTTTCTGACATCAGTAGAAAAGAAAGGGATGAAGGATAGAGACAAATGCAAAAAAGTGAAGATTGGAATATGGGTAATTTTTAGCCTAAATTCTCCAATTATCCACCAAATAACCCCAACAAAACTTTACAAGCCTAAAAGACCTAATTGATCTCTTGGTCAGATTTCGCCACATTAGTGGAGACTATGAGAAAACAAGCATATGAGACTTAAAAATGATAGTAAATCACGTAGTTATCCTAGAAGATTAGCTAATTTTGCCAAAAAGAAAGGGAAAGAAGACCATCACACACTCACATATCAGGATGAAATGACTGAATTGTTTACATTTCAGAAATCATTAGTTTTGTTTTGTGATAGAATTGAAAATTTTTCCTAAGTCTGAATTGAAAACTAAAATTGAAACCACGTTGCAACTAATCAGTTTTTAATCTGTGGAGGTCAGATTAAAAAGGATTGCAGAGCTGCTTACAAAAATGTCCCTGCAGTTACAATAAAGTCAGTTTCGTTTGGGAGGACTCAAACAAGGTCCTTTCTTTGCTTCAGACAAGCCAAAACTTTTAAGTTCGGGGAGAGAATTTGATTAGTCTTAAACTCATATATTTTTAATCCATTTTTCTGGCTTATTTTTAGTATATTTAGATATGTTTTAATACCAAATTATGGATTATTCACCAATTTTGTGTTTTGCGTTTAATTCAAAAGTGAGAAAATTCTCTCTAGGCAAGAAAGAGAAAGAGCACCAGAAGAGCTTATGTCGCGACAGAAGTTCTTCAGAACAAAGGACAAACGCCCAAGCAAATGGCTAAAACAATTCCGTCAATCAATAATTTTCCGTCGCAAACACGCTGACCGACATATATTTTTGAGCCTTGGCAGTCCGCGACAAAAGACAGCGTATCGCAACAAAACATGGGAAGAATGTAACAAGTCAACTAAGACAAAGTGAGATAATGTTGTGACAAGGTTTGTCAACTGGATGTCAACATCAGGAAGAACCTATCACGACATAAAAGCTCTTGTCGGGACATTAAAAACTGGAAGAGAGCAGAAGTTCTGTCGTGACAAGAAATTAAAGAGCAACGCAGGAAGAATACTACGACAGATCAGTTTATGTTGCGACATAATGAAAAATAGAAGGTGGAATCTATTTTGCAACAAAATCTTCTCATGTCACAACACTAATTATTGCAACTTGGAAAGCCTGTTGAGACACTGTGATGAAAGAAGTGTCAATACCACCAAGGTAATGAATGTCACAACCGGAAGCCACAAGGTTTTTTGGTCTTGACAGAGAAATAAAGTCGCAATAAGTAATGATGACTTAGTGAAATGACCTGGTTGTAACAAAAGAGTTCAATGTTGCGACATACTTCAAGGCTAAAGAGAGGTTTCGATGTTACGACGGGGATCTTAAGGTCGCAATACAAAAATAAACTTAAGACGCATAAAATCGTAAGGTCTGCCCGACAGATTCTTCCATGTGTCGCACAAAGATTCTAACACAAAAAGATGTCTTGGCTGCGACATAAATCGTAACCGAAACTTGTACATTAAGATGAGCCGAAGGAAAGTCTTACTAACGACATAAAAATCGTCGCGGATTAAAAATGTACCCACAACACCAATAAACTATGTCGCAACATAGAAATGAAGCTGCAACAAGAAATTAAAGCTGGCTTTGCAGAAGACTCGCCGCGATGCACTTTCGTCGCTGACAAGAATGCCGGCACATAAGAAGTCACGTTGCAACAAGAACCAATTCGAATACTGGCCGTGACATAAAACCGGGTCGTCAGTATTAATAAAACTCCCCCAAGAAGCGACAAACCACGGTCCACAACACAATTGTCATCTGCAGAACAAACTATTCTCTAGTAAACACACACGAGAGCCATCGTGACATAGAATGCGATAACGAAAGACCTTGCAATTATCGTGTTCTAAAAGAGTTCGAAGAAATCTGTCGCTGGAGAAGAGGAAAACCTTTTCACGATATCAAATATGCCGAAGAAACAATGTGTCGCCGCTGCGACAGACTCACTCAGATGTCGCAATCCAAGGACCGCAGAACAAAGAATCAAAAACTTTGTCACAACAATACTTCTAGGTCGCGACTCCGAATGCAATCTCAGCTGTGGACTTCGAGATTCACAATGTAACCCGAATTTAAGGCCCAAACTTCTCAGGCTCTATAAATAGAAACATTTGAGGGAAAGCTGAGACAATAATGATCGAAACCGTAGCATCCTGTGGAGTCGGGACTCTTTTGTATTATATTTTTTTCTTTGTTTTCTTCAGAGATTAGAATTAGCGTAGATTTCAATTGTTTTTACAAGACTTTAAAACAAAGAGTTGTTCGTGGTTTCAAAGTTGGTTAAATTTGTTGAAGATAAATTCCGATTATTGTTTGAATCTAATAAAGTTTAGATAAAAGTCGATTCACTCTTTCATCAATATGTTTGCATTGGAAATTTCCCCGACGATTTGTCACGTGATTCGGGGCTTTTTGAGAAATACTACTTCCTACCGGGAAAGATCTCATGTTAGTTATGGTATTTCCAGACAAATTGGGAAAGAGAGCTGACTTTTGATTAAGAATTTCGAATTTATTTGAATAAATGTTTATGAAGTTAATTGTCTCAACATTTAGTAACTTATGTTCAAATTGTATGACTCATTTTTCAACTGCTCGATTTGAGACCTCCTGAGGACAACAAACTTGAGATTCCCGAGAGCATGGATGCATTACTTGCGGGGTATGCTAGACTATTATCAAGAACTAATGAGCTCTGAAAGATTACTTAGATAAATCATCAATTTACTCATGGTTTGAGAATTAGTTGAGTGATCTATCAATTTAATCAATTAGAGATTTCTCCTTGGTCTTGTGGAATGATCTTGATCCCGTGTTAGCTTAGATCTAATCAAGGAAAGAGGGAACTCTTAAAGATCTCAAGGATGAGATATCGCCTGCCTTGTAGAACTGCAATGGCCCCGCTCGGGAAGCAAGAAATCTACAACATAAGAAATGGATATGAAGTATTGAAAAAGAAAATACCGCATCTTATAAGAGTAAATCTAGATCACAAGTAATTGGTTGTGACAGCTCAAAATGGGAAATGAACATGAACCCTAATCTGAAATGTACTGCTGCGTGGAGAAATCCAAACTATACACCTTTCCTCTGGACAAATTAAAATTCCAATCACAGATAGAATAGAATTAATTATGTTGAGTGAATTGATAATTTCACAAACAGTTGAAATCCCGTTGTCCACTTCCAAAGAACTGCAAAGGTCTCAGTCCAGCCAGGTCTAGTGATTTAAAATTTTCTTCCATTAGTAGATGTATAAATTTAGATAGTGAAATTCTTAGTTAGTTACAAAAACTTTATGAAATGGAAGTTCAAATAGTGTAAAACTTATAGTTAGGGTAGTTGAACTAATTCTCTTCAATCATGGAAACGATATCCGATCTTATAGATCTACTTTATTACTTCAGACGACCTATACACTCATAGATATGACTAATCTAAATTTCTTAATAAAATCATTGACAATGCCATTTTTATTATGAGTATACAAGTTCTATTTCGTCAATCAAGTTTTTTCATACTCATCGTGATTAGGCACACCTCTTTTGTAAATAAAAGAGTTAAATTTGTATATATAATTTAGTCTCAACAGTAGTCAATTATGCAATCATAATCCTTAAACACCTGAACCAACGATTTGCCGCTTCGTGTCCAAATCTGAGTTTGTGCAACATTTTATTCAAAGATCAAAGTGAAATTCTACATTTTTCTATATAAAGAGGGGTCATCAATTTTTCAAAGCTAAACACAATCCACACCTAAAATCATGTGAGGAGATAGTTTTGTCTATGTGGTTTCACTCATTCCTAAGATAAGCCACCATTTTCCCATCCTTATCAATACGCATCCCAAACCTATCCTCATAAGCATCACGCACATAGTATAATCCCTACTGGAATATATGCCTAGTCAACACTGTGCCTCAAACTGCACATTTCTTTAACCTTTTCAATATCGGGTGGATTGACATCTATCATCCCACTCAAACTTTACCCCTTTTCGGAGTAATATTGTAAGTGAGGATCGCAGAACCCAAAGTAATCTCCGACAAATCCGGAACACAACCTATCGCTTCCTCCAAGAACCTCACCCTTCCGACACATTTCGAGTAAGAGGTTCTCCAATCCAGCGATTGCTTCCAATTTTCACTGTATCCACTGTGGCACCACTAGATACAAATATGACCTAGGAATGACACTTCCTTAAGCCAAAATCACATTTACTTAACTTTTGCAAACAACTGATTCTCTCCTCGTAATTTGCAATACTATCCTCTCAATGGTGTTCATGTTCCCGCATCCTTAGAATACACTAGGATGTCATCACAAATAGTTTCACAACAAATTGATCCAACAGGGGTGGAAAACCCTATTCATCAAGTCCATAAATGCAAATGAGTATTGGTCAACCTCCAAATGGCATTAGTAGATACCATAATGGCCATAATCTGCCTAGTGCCGTTTTCTGACATCTACCTCTTTTACTCGAGTTGATAATATCCCGACGTAGCCTTCATCTGCACACTGTCCTTTCTCTCTAAACCGGACAATAAATCCTCTATTCTTGGCAACAGATACTTATTCTTAACTCGCACTTTGTTTGCATCTCATCAAACAGTCAAATGCACATCCGAAGAGCTATTTTCTTCTTAACAAATAAAACTGGTGCACCCCAAGGTGAGAACTGTGGCCTGACGAAACCCTTATCCAATAGCTCCTCGTAGCTGAGTCTTCAACTCTTCCGCCCACCCAGCTCACACGAGGGTGCTCCAAACAGAGTCGCTCAGACTACTTCAATAGAGAAATCCACTTCTCTTTCAGTGGTACTGACACCTCTGAGCTCATGAATCAGTGGTCCCCTCAATCACAGCAAACAGCCAAATTCACTTGCTCTCTTTTGGAGTCAAGAATCAAAGCCAAAGTGTTTCTACAACCTTTTTCTTAGAAAAACGCTTTTGGTCGTATAGCTGAAATAACTTTCGCATAGACCAAATCGATACCTCAGACTATTACTTCTAATAGGTCAGAACATTTAAGTAGGACTATTTTCTTATCACAATCAACTATGGCCAGATATTTGGATAACCAATCCATTCCCAATATCAAATCAACTCATAAAAAGGAAAATCAATTAGATCAACCAGAATCCCATCACAAAATTAACAGGTGTAAGATCATCCCCATATTACCGCCGTGTCGACTTAACACGGCCCAAAGGACTCAGAATAAGCAAAAATATGTTAACAAATTTCATCAAGGCACTTATCACTCATTTGTTCCTTGTGCATATATATGAATGCGTAGGAGCCCGGATCAATTAAAGCATACAAGTCTGCATCATTCAAAGAGCGGAGCAATGCCAATAACCCCGTATGACCGGATCTTCACGAGTCCCTGCAGACAAACTCGGCTCAAATGTAGGAGGCAAGATTCCAACGCCTTCGCGGCGAATCACTTCCCTTGGGGAAACATCGTCCTCACCGATACTGAGTCTCCAGATGTAATGATTTGACCCCTCCTCTACCACTTCCTTTGAGGATTTCTGAACTTCCCGATCCTTACTGATAGTCGGGCTATCACATGATAAGTACTCAAGACCGAAACACCCCTGGGGCTACTGCCTACACAAACCATAATGATTTCCATACAATGCGGGCATGGTATTTCCTTTTGTCCGGTTGGAGGTGCCCCTGACTGAACCTTGTGTCATGGTAGGTACTCTGTCTCCTACCCTCAGACGAACCCCGCATCAATCAACTTCTGCGGACTCCTGTGTCTTTTCGGCATAACTCCTTGAGAACTTTTTCTCTTTCTTTCTTTCTTGACTTTATTTCAAACTTCTCAATTTTTATAGCCGCTTATACTAGCTGATAAAAATTGACAACTTGTAGCGGCAATTAAACCAGAGGTACTCTTTTGATGAACCTCGTATCCTTCTTCTGTTGTCTGTCTGGCATCACTAAGAAGATCTTGTGCGTATTTACTCAAGATTCACTCAATTTCTTTTCCATTCAGCCAATCGGCTGCCTCGGTTTTAGAGTCAAGAATTGCTTCCATTTTGACTCTTAATCATCAGTGACATATCATATTAAACTCAGGACGGCAAGCCCCATGTAATCGGATTCGAAGTGGATTCCTCTCTAAACCAGCTTCCATAAATCATAAGCTACACCTTGCAACAATGAAACTGCACATGTGGCCTTTTGGTCCACAGGACATCTCATTTCATCTAGAGCCCTTTCTAGTTTTTCAAGCCAAAAATCGGCTTTATCGGACTCTTCCATACTTGTACCATGGAATTCTTCCACTCTATGCTTTCTTACTGAATCACTCGGAGCTCGAGGGGTCGTAAGCCCATTCAAGACTTCGCTATATCCCGAGAGATTTTATCAATGTTTCCGCTTGAAGCATATTCATTTGTCGTTGAATCAGACGGACTAGAAGTAGATTTATCCAGCGGGATTGACACTTTCTTAACTCGTTTACCCATGCCTTCCGGTGGTGGATCCATTCTAGACAATACACAAAACAAGGACATCCGTATTAGGCCAACATATTACTATGTAGGTACATCCTTAATCTAAGACTCTTCCAGAAATGCCTAAACCTAGGCTTTGATACCAACTTGTCACACCCCCAACCCCCACCTAGGCGGATGAAGGGGGCGCGAAACTGTTCTAGGACTCTTTACTTTCTTTTTCAGACATTGGTGGGCCCAAGTCTTATAACTAAACCAAAATATCATATACAAAGCTACAAAATAAAACTACCATCGTATTGGTGTTTACAGTGTCAATACATACAGTCCTGAGTCCCATTTACATATACACTATACAAAACTCGTATACATTTTACATTCTTTCCTCTACATAATCAGCACAAAACCTATTATGATGACTCCTACTAGCCTTGTCAGCCCAAGATGCTAAGATCGCGCATGTCCCTCCTCTCAGACCTACAACGAGCAAAATCTCAGCTGTTTAACGCTTAGTGGGAAACATATGACTATACGTATACACATGTACAATACTCATTTATAGTAGTTATAACAGTAACAAATATACAAGAGTTGTATATCAAAATTTTCATGAATTCATATAACAACCGTAAACGCATACTTGTACTTATAGCAGACTTATACTTGTTCAGATCTCCCGTAGGAGTTACAGAGCTTATACTTGTATAGAGGTACCCGTAGGTACTACAGAGCTTATACTTGTACAGAGGTACCCGTAGGTATTATAGAGCAGAACGATGTACATTACTTTACTCTTATTTGTTATTCAGACTTTTATCATATAACTGCCTCTGACTACCGACCAATAAGAATGAGTAGGAATGGAGGCAGCACTGGGTATCATGTTTTCAACCCAGCTGGGTACAAAGATAAGATCGAGGTGTCAGAAAGACAGCAAAGCAGTGCCAAAGCATCGATGCATAGCTGTCGCCAAGACTAATCAGAAAGATGGTAAAGACTAAATGTGTCAAGCACGACGTAGAGGTCGCCGACTAATCAAAGAGTATCGGCACTATACATGTCTGCCTAATGCAATGTGCAGGTGTCGTGTCATTCAATATCCGGTCTTAGGCAGTCCTACAATTATATGTGTTTTGGAACTTACTATCTTATCATAGGGGCATTAAGTTTACCAACATCAAACTAGCCGAGGCAGCGAGGTACAGTCTAAATTTTCATTTACCTTACAAACATGAATGGACCCTTTCATACACTTATAAGGTCCTCATTAATCCAATAGAAAAGTCCTCGAAATAACGGAATAGAAAAACATGACAAAAAATATTGTTCCGTGAACAAGGTTACGCCACTCAACACACGCCATGGTAGACTTCGGTCACGCATAGCTTCGCGACTCCTAGCGCATTCGAGGCTCGTCTAAGCCCTCCCCTCTCGCCACGCCTGCGGATTCCAGGACATGCCATGCCTTGGCGTGGACTTACGCTACTGCGTGGTATCCCTACGCCGCGGCGTAGGACCCCGAAATTGCCCAGATTTGCTGATTTCGTCCCTTTTTCCAGAAATCCCACCAAAATAAAAAGAAAACTCGTATACTCTCCAGAAAAACATCTCCCAAGTGTGTTCTAACTCAACCAAAACCAAACATAGAGATTAATTAGGGTTTTTCCAAACCCAAACTCAAATACTATAAGTTAGGTTAACTTCCTAACACCAAAACAGGTATCCATACATCATAAACCAAGAATTCATACTGGGTGCGGAGGATTCCATACTATCTTATACAAACTGGTGGTTTTACCAACCCAACTTTCAACACAAACAGTGGTTAGGATTCATGAACTCAACTCAGACCCATGAATGAACAAACTAACATCTATACTATACAAACCATAGCACCATACCTTTCCTCTTTCTTTCTTCTTCTTTCTTCTCTTCCTTTCTCTCTTCACGAACATGCCCAAAAATCCCCAAACGAGAACTGCAGAATCAAAATATTCCTATCCTAATTTGTCTAATTTTTCCTTTATTACACTTTGGTCCCTAAACTCCCTTCTATTTACCACAACTCTATGCCATTTATAAAATAGAAAACACCAGCATCCTCCCATATCACGACCTTATATCCCATTCTTGGACAAATTGTAACCTTAATTCCCTTTGTGGTTTTATTTCCTTAAGTTTCTCAATTCTTCTCTCACTTAGCAAAATATAATTGCTAAAATTTTCTAAATAATGTAAGATAAATTCGAATGTCGGTGTTTGAAAAATGACTGTGGTGTATTTTGGGGTGTTACACTCGGATCATCCAAGAATGGTTTTAGTGCCAAACTTCGTATACAAATGGTAAAGCGAATAGAGAGTCATCCCGACAGCCATTAGTCCCGCGGAGCTGAATGGAGACCAGATCTCACCAAGATCCATGAAACACTAGTATCACTCAGATCCAACACTTTCATCGGCAACGAGCGCGAATCGCGATCACGAAAGACACGATCCCGATCACCATCCTCCGGTAATACGCGCGCCAAAGAAGTCATCTACTTTAACCAAGCATCTAAGAGTTGAATTGATCCCCCGCAAGAGATTTTCAGCCATAACGATTCACCCCTTCCTCGATCGTGGTCACAAGAGTACAACAATCGCTTCCACAGCCACAACAAAACCTGAAGCTCCGATGAATCATCATACTGCATCACGGCTGGGAGGCTTCATGAGGATCAAGGACTCAAGCAAGAAGAGTTAGCAGGCAGAGCCAGCAATTTCGGCAAGGAGCTAATCTGAGCAATGTTTAAGGACATCACTGGAGATGAGTCTTGGCGATGGCACGGGTGCGCGAAGGCTGAAGTTTAAAGATGAAAAGTAACACTGGTAGTTTTCGGTGCAGGAGTCACGACTGAAATATCATGTATCATATGCACGATCCCATTGAATCAAACGACGCCCAATTACCTCAAAAACACAGGTCTTCCACCGATGCGTTATGGCCCACCCGTACAAAGCCTGCACCATGTGTCCTTATTGTGATCGAATGGTTTATCTTGTTGATCTGTTTTATTTGGAGGAGTCCTATTGGTCACAATCTACACAAAATGCGAAAACCAAAGAAACCGGTTTCACATAATATTCAGCTGTCAACATACAGAACAGAACCCACTATGGGCTGCCTGTTGGATCTCAATCACTGAGTATGGCATCAGAACCTCATAGTCTTCAGCTCTGAAAAGAGAACGGTAGGGATCAATATTTCGTAACAATGGCTGCGTATTATCACACCCATCTCGTTACGTAACGGTAATGTCCTCATCATGGTCCACATCGTCCTCGCGATCGATTGCAGATAGCACAAACTGCGCGATCACACATCCAGCCTCCACCATCATCAAAAAACGTAAATAAAATGGCGGACTGCGACGGTGAATCAATGGGCCAGAAATAAGCTTGAATTCAACTAATCGGGTTTATTAAATTGTCATCTGACTTGATTCTTGATGGAGTGTTCCATGTTCCGAAATTTCAAGTTAACTATCATTAGTCGGGTGTTTCCACCAGTTATCTGAATGTAATACGACGTTTTAATTCCATTTGTGGTGTGCAGACGTGTCCATGAAGAAGATGATTGGCCTTAAGTAAGCAAACATAATGTCAGATTTACCTACAACCAACCAGACCCATACTGGACCATGTTGGATCAGATTTTTGAACTTTGGCATCAACGACTAGGACATCCATCAACTACACCTCTTCAAACATTATCCAAGACCGTTCCAGAAATAATTTTTAATTATCACCATGTTTGTGACATTTATCCTTTGGCCAAACAAACACGTTTACCTTTTTCCCATAGTTCAACTTTCTAACTATCATTTCTGTTCCTCTTTGACTTAATTCATCGATATTCTTATCCCACCAACCCTAATCTCATTTTAGCCACTGATTTTTTTTGTCTAATGGATGATTTTTCATGGTATGGATTCACCCGCAGTTTAAAATTCAAACCCATCCCTTATTTTAGAACCATTTTTCCATGGGTCAAAACCACTCTATTTGATCATTAAGTCCAATAGCATTTACAATGGGATGAAATCTGGTTTCATGCACTTTTCTTCTGTTAATTATAAACGATTTTTTCAATATTCTTAAGAATTCTACATGATCTTAATAAATGGGGCTTTGTAGAACCCAAAGATCACTCATCTCAAATGTGTACTGCCATTCATTTTAGGCAAACTTAATTCGTGGAGCTTTGAGATAATCCATATAGTCACATTCTGTTTAATTGGCCTAAATCCCACACCCTGTCATCCCACGAGGTCATCAATTCGCGATAGCACTATATGAAGGCCTCAAATCCACCTCCATCCTCCCACCCAATTCCTGATGCGAGGCAGTGAACTAAACATGACTTCCCCACACTATACCTGATATGGCAAGGCCGATGCATTTTGTTGGTTATCCTTAGTAGAAAGTACATCGTATATTTAATCTCATAAGGTGAAAATATCTAATTCTTCCAGATGTATTTATGAGCATCTATTCTTTTATCCTACCACTTGAAGACTAATTGATTCATCCGCTTTAAGTCCAAAAAGCACGACAAGCTTGATCGCTTGCACCTTCAACCTTAGTTTGACTTTAATTTTACCACCTTCAAGCTGAAACCCATCCAGTGAGAAACCCATTCCTACCAAACCCACACAATCTGACCCCAACATCCACCCCTTTCGTCATCTCTACATGATCCACCAAGATGCCTACCATCTCATCGACTACCAAGTCAACTTATGCCTGGTCGCTTAGACCAGTGAAGTACCAATGCCATTTTCCATCGTCTGTTAGCACAGACTTGATCCTTCCCAATCAAGATGTCACTTACTCTAACTTCTCTCGCTGTCATTGTAAAATCAGCAACGATGGCTCTCAACGATATGAATCCAACATCCGCTGAGCAAGCTGATATGATCCCAGCCAGGTTGAGGTGTTTAGCAGACTTAAAAAGTCTTTAATAAGAAGAACATGATAGATGGAACGATAGAGCACTACATTGATTATAACCACCCATTGATTGTAAATAGATGTACAAAATCAAGTATAACTTTGATGGAACAATAGAGCAGGCCCCAAAGACCGACTAGTTGCGCCTGGGCTGAAGCCTATACAACTGAAATGCAACATTGACTATGGCAAATTCATGCCCCCACAGATCGTTTTAAACGATTTCAAACCCGCTTTTCATGGCCTTTGAACAGAAGCAATTTTCGCTTCTCAAATTGAGCTTTCATCAAATGGGATGCCTAAAATAATTTTCTCCATGGGGAACTCCTTGATGAAGTTTACATGCATCCTCCACTGCCTCGCTTCATTGCTGGGAGAAAGTCGCCCGTCATCAATAAATTTTAGCATTTCAGCCTTCAGTCGGTCGTCCGATAGCTCTGAGATCCGCAACGTCGTCGTAGCCAACCCACGACCATCTCCGCGATTCTACCGCGACGTCCGACGGCGAACCGCGATCAACACATCACCGCCGCCGCCGACGATACGATCAGTTATGCGTCGCAATTGTTATTTTGGGCAATCGTTCATCCGTTGAAATATCCGGCGCTTCAAATCTCCTTCTTCTTGACCGCGACCCCGCTTTTGCGCACTTCTCGATCGGCTTGACGCCGAATCCGAATTTTATTTGACAACTGGAAATATACCTGATATATCGAAGAATCTAAGTTTACTTTGATGTTAAGCTCACAAATTTCTAATGGGACAGAATTTGAAGCTAATTCAACTAATGACGAACTTCTCAAGGACCTAGCCTATTATCGAAGAATAGTTGGAAAATTAATTTATCTCACCATCACAAGGCTAGAAATCACATATTCAGCTTCCAATCTCAATCAATTCATGCATCAGCCAAGAAGACCACATCTCAATGTTGTAAATCACATTCTTCGATACCTAAAGGATGCACCAGGACAAGGACTATTCTTCCCATCACAAGGTTAGTTAAAATTAGTTGGCTATTGTGATGCGAATTGGGCTGGATGCCCATCCATAATTTTAAGATCCGTAATGCAGATCAGGTATTTCAGCCAGCCGCCATTTCGGCGCAGCTCAGTACAATGTCCCGTGGCTCCGCAGTTTAATATATATCAATGGTCACGATCACGCGTGAAGGGAACTCACTCAAGGTATTTGATTCAAGACTCATGTCCATCACCATGAACTTTATACAAAGTCAGCCAGTGACACCAAGCGTCAGCATACTAATCAGTATGAATCCCAAAGATGTACGAGCACACCAACAAATTGAGAGTTGAACTCCGCATACGCTTCACGGACGCAACCAGTAAATGGAGCGGAAATTGAAATGCCTCTGTTTACAGCGTCCATACAAACAGTAGCAGCCGCATTATTATTCAAAACTACTTCGTATTACTTCTGTATTAGTCTGCCATCTCAATGTGCTGTATCCGGGCTTATTATCTCATACCCAACCCTGAGGAATGTTAAAGGAAAATGTAAACCAGATTTTCTGTAGAACGATTAAAGATCTCCTCCTAGAAAATTGCCATCTATACTACATCATCCCCATGAATGATTCTCAAGATCCTGACCCTACAGAGAATAATGATCTTTATATTCAAAACTCAAACACGTCACCACCTTTTGATATTACTCCTGTAAATGTTATACTTAGAGAATACACAATCGCGTTGTTGCAAGTAGATTAACCCTTCCCAATCTTCCTTTGTTTTATTGAACAGATTCCTTTTTGGTACTTTTCAGCATAGAACAACATCACACACTATATAACCAACCACATGTTTATGGAATTTATAAACACGTAATCTGTATCTTTGAATTTATTAGATACAATACTACCACTTGAGAAATCAAACATTTTAAATTATTTATTAAGAAAACCTGAATAAAATTTAAATTTTTTTAAAAGAATCTTCCTCCTCCTCCTGCATAAGTTAATCTTACTGGGTAATACCAAATGCCTGGTGACAGTTAATCTAATTTAGTTAAAACAGACAGAAAAATATTAAATTATCATTTCCCCCTATTTATGTATGATTATAATTTGACATTCTTAATAATTATGTGTTAATATGGTATATGGTGTATCATTGGATGATTAATGATAGAGATATATATATATATATATATATATATATCTCCACTGCATTGCCTATGTGTGGACCACATGGCACTTCAAACGGAATTTTTTTTTTGGAAAAAACAATATAGCATAAAGTCACAGTTGCAAAATATAATATAAAGAAAATTTTTGGGTTTCGTCCCATGAAACTAATAATTCAAACAGAAATTGAGACATAAACAAAAACTCCTATTCAATGACTCTATAGTTTAGAGAGAGATATAGTAATATTCCTTGCAAAGAAATGTTTCTAAATCTTAATTTTAATTAAAATTCAAAAGACGATAAATATATGTTTGAATTTAATTATTTAATCACAATGTAAACCTGAACCAAGGATCAAATGCATAACAACATAAGGAGGGAGTAGCTCAGATTCAAGTTCCATTAAGAATGTGAAACTAGGAAACAAATATTTTCTCTTAATGGGAATCAAAGTAAATAACAAATCAGGGATAGTGCATCCAACATGAATGAGCCATCAAGCACCTTTTTTGAACTAATTATTTAATCTCACATCAGCCAGCCAAACTTTTTCATGCTGGAGATTTACTCCGTGGACTCTTAACAAGAGGGCGCCCTGGTTATTTCATAAAAGCCTTCTTCTTAAGGTGCTGATTCAATTCATTTGAATTGGCAACAAATTGTCAAGAATTTTATAAGCTTTGTTATGAGAATTGGAATTAAAGATTGTGGTTACGAAATTGAGGCACACGATTCGGGCCTTCCTTCCCTAGACAATGCTAATGAGCAACTCCACCAAATTTTGAGTTGTAAGCATGTAGGGACCTCCACCATAAAATCAATAATTTAAAAACCAAAACAAAATCTCTTAAATAAGAAGGGTTAAAATGTAAATTTTCAAAGTTTGAGCTTTTAACAAAAAATAAAAATGTTTTGCTAAAAAGAAACAACAAAAGTTTTCTACACAATCCTAACCTTCTTTACTTTTCTCTCAAGGAGAGGATAGGTAATCTAGGGTTTCGAATTGGGGATATCAAGCTTGAAGAAACATCCAATCCAAGTAAAGTTACTCTTCTTCAATAGTTTCATGATGTTTTGGGATGAAGAATATTTGAGAGAAGCCTTAAGCTTTAGCTTGTTTTGAAAAACCCACTTTGGAATGATTTTATGAGTCCTCATTAAAAAAATTGACTTAAGTTTCTTAACTCTGGACATGCCTTGAAGATACTATTATCAGATCATTGCATTCTTCCAACAACAAAGGAGACCAAGAAGAATGTGAGCACCATAAGAGTTATTCTGGTTTCAGCCAAATGCATTTCAAAACTTAGTTTTAGTTTCTCAGAAGAGTAAAGAAGCCTTCATTCTCCTTATTCAACCGTTGGATTGCTTTTAATTTTGAATATTTGAGATAGGACACTGGTCTACGATTTGGATGGTTCAGATCATGTTTAGAGGTTTCAGATGAGAGTTATACTCATTTAAAACAAATCCAATTTTTTTTTGCAGAGAAACCCATCCTTCAAAGTTCAAAGGCATGCCCCTTCATCTGATAATCATCCGCAGATCACTTAGTACCTCTGATGTGCACTGTTTGCTACATACAATCTCCGATTTAAAATTGCAGAACCAAAGAATGAATATGAGATCCCAATAGAGATGACCTGAGGAAGGAAAAGATGCTGGTCCCTACCTTTCAACTCCCACTTAACATGGTGAGAGAAGACTTGAGTGACAATTGTTATGATCAAACAGATAAATGTGAAGGTGAGAGGCTAACACACCATATCAACATTCAAAGAAATATAAAAACACCAGAACATTAGTAGCAGCTCGCAGCACCAACTCATGCAAGCAAATTAAATTAACATCAGTAGAAAATTAAATAATAGTCCGATAATAATAGTTTTTTCGCTTCCTTTGATTCGTTTGAGTATTTGCACCTTACAACCCAGAGTTTATAATTGTGGAGTGATAATCATTTCGAAGACTTTGAGTTTGGGTTTTGAGGCGGCGAAGATTAATGTGTTCTACAGATCTATGTTGCTCAAAGCAATATTCGCTTGCTCATATGCGATCGCGCTGAGGCCTCAGATGACCTCAGGTATCGCCTCAATTATATGCACGGGGATCACACTAAGTTTCTGTTTGGAAAATAGTTAATTGAAAATATTCTGCATAGCGATCGTAGAGCATGCTGGCCTATACCCCTTATGAATTTGGAACCATGAAGAGAATATTTGACTTTGATTTTTATGGCCCTTATCAATGAAGATAAACTTTGACAATATGTATCCATGTCAATAAAGATAACTGGACAAATATGGCCCCATTAATAGGTATAACTTCAATAAATCCAGCCTTTAGCCATGAAAGAGAGAATGATATGCTGGTCTTTATACATGTTTAAGTAGCTAATTTTGGTGGTAGATGTTTGAGAACTGAATATCAGTACAATGCTGAAACTGGTCCATCAAAAGGTAGTTTTAATGTTTCTACTTCAAGATTTCAGAAAAACAACTTAAGAACCATGAATATTAGCTGTGTTCCCAGTAACATTTGTAAGGATTTGAATATGATATGAAACCCAGCTTATTATAAAACAGAAACATGATGAACACCTCCACTTATAATATATTATTTATTATTTATTGCCTTCATTCTAGATTCTTACTCATTTCAAGACTTTATGAGGATTTGTAGTGATACATGCAAAAGAAAAACATGTTATATCTCCAATTTTGTGAATTTAAATATTTGATCTAGCGTAAAATGTATTAACATTCCTTATTGGGTTTTTAACTCACTCCTTATTGTTAATCATTTTTAGGTGCCCTAAACCTTGGTGAAGAGTGATTTTGGGGTAGTTAGGGATGGAAGTTGAGAACTATTTTTGAGTTGGTATTTGTTGAAAAGACTTAGGATTGTTGGACTACTTAATGGTTTGGGAATTAATGTTTGCAAACTTCTCATTTTAGTTGATTTTACAGTCACAAAATCTAAACACATTTGGGATTATTATTTCCTTAGAAAGCAAAACCTTATCATGTCGCATGCTCACTCCATCTCTATCTCACCCTTTCTGCAGCATCCTTATGCCTCCTTCCAAGAGTTTAGGATTCCAGATCTGTAGAAACAGTTTAATTCTTTCTTATGATATATTCAAAGACAAAAATATCTCATAAACACAAGCCTTAAAAAGTAGGCTATGGAAAGTGGATGAAAGTTTTCCTGGTAGGTCAAGGTTGCAGGCCTGGTCAGTGGGCAGTAAACTAGTAGAGATGAGCCGCTGGCGAATATAGAATCCAAAAGGCATTGATGATTAATGGTGCGATCCATTTAAGGGTCTCGGGACGTTCACACATTCAGCGCACACCCTGATTCCACTCCCACGCCTGACCATCTGCCACTGCCTATAATGATTCCAGCCATTAATCAGTTTTCTGAGTTGATCTTCAGGTCGAAAACCATATCAACAGATAACAAGATCATCCATCCACTTACACCAATGCCCTTCTAAGTGGGGAATTTAGCAAAGCAATTAAGCCATCCATAAGTGCACTTCAAGATTCATATAATAGAACTCACCAGTATACACACCTAGTGATCAAAATTAAATATGACAATTTTAGGTAAAACTATTTAATAAGTAAAATTTTGTTTAAATTTGTAATATAAAATACAAGGAATCCTGATCTCCATTCTTTTCTTGTTAACAAGAGTTTTTAGTAACAAAAATGCATTCAACATCACCAGAACTTCAGTACAATCCCGGGGTTACTGCAAAGCCGCCAAAAAATAATATTATCGAACCAGAACCCACCTAATAGCGCCATGGGCAGAAGCCTCCCTACTGAACTAAAACCAGGTTATAGTTTATGAGAAGAAGGAAGGGGGAAGGATGATGTGGGGCTATCAATGAATGTTGGTTTGTTATTCCTTAGGGCTTACGAGGTCGAAGGACGGAAACTTTATGAATTTAGGCTGAGGTGCGTAGAAATCACAGATCTACCGAGATGACAAAAAAAGGCAAACCAAGATAAGGAGAGGTGGTTGTGTTAAACCCAGATAAGAATTTTTTTGTATAACTTGATCTCGATGAACTTGGCAATCCATGCATCTTCTTCATTGTAGCTACTGACGATGGGGAAGAAGACTGACCGAAGTTACAGTACCACCTATTCTCATCTTGAAGCTGCAATAAAATGAAGGGAACAAGAATTAGTATTGTCGTGAAACATCAATAGATGAATGGAGAAGACTGGTGATTACTCCAGATTGAATCCACAAGATGAAAATGGTACTATCATGGATGGTGGGTCCATCCCCATTAAGAAGGCTGCAACAGCAGCCATTTTTCTGCAACGGCGCTTTAGGCGTAATCTCTGATGTTTTCTAGTGCCAATAAATTTGCATTTGAAGGATCGAGTAATATTCCGGGTCATTTTTCAAATGGAACTTATTCAGTTCCACCAATTAAATCCTTTCCAAGGCCTAGAAACATCCGCCTGTCAAACAGTACCTGATGGAATTAAGATGGGTAGCTAATGGGTGGCTTTCAAACATATCATCATCTTTCTTCAATCATAGAGAGTTGAAACATTATGTGTCAAGTTCAATGGTTTCATTTCACACCGGAGAGAGTGGTAAGAAACATAGTGATCCACTGAGAGAGTATTGAGAGGTAAAACTAAGAGAATTGTGAGCATATTCTGGATGTGTGACATCTTATATTAGTTTCATCTCATAGTGAATTATTTTTTCGGATTTGCCCCATGGAGGTTTCCTTCATTCTAAGGGTTTTACCACGTTATATCGGGTGTCATTATTATCTTTCCATCTTATTTTCTATATATTGGCTTAGCCATCTATCTACACTTTCATTTCCCGAAGGTTGGCATAGCCACCCATCTCCTGCTTTTATTATGTGAATTGGCACAACTTTCCAAAGTGCTTATTTACATTTTTGTGGATTGACACTATAACGCCCCTTCCCTTGACTGCGGTAGGTGAGGGGATGCCACATAGAGCTGAGACCTGTTAACCTGATTTTCTGGCATTATTTGGGACCATTTCAAGCATAGATTCATAAGTCACATAAATCCGGTTTCTCTAATGCAGGCCAAATTTGTAATTTTGATCATAACCATAACTTTTGTAAACCACCACCATAAGGTGTTCAAAATGTCCTATACATATATGTCATATTCATACCTACTTTATCCACAAGTTTTAGTATTACAAATGTTACATTTACATTTCTATTACAAAATCAAAGTAAATCAGTGGACACATAAGAGATTCCCAATGTTGTGTTTTTGGCCTGAGTACGGGATGTCCCCGGGGCGCTTTCTTCGAACTTACACGGATGAAACACTTGTTTTAAATTTCTAGCTTAGTGGGAAACATAATAACATATATGACCACTTACAGTGATCTTCAATTCCAGTATACATGCATATATAAATATTTCATGTATCATATTATTCATCTCTCCCGTAGGAGTACATAACAGAAGGTACCCGTAGGTACACTACAATACAGAACTGAGATATGCCTTAAAATCTGAACTTATTACATTTGTTTTCATATTGTTCATTATTCAAATACTTTTCATATAAATGTTTGCCTACATAAACCAAAGTGAAAATGAATAATAGGGACACGGTACAATAGGTACTCATAGGTATAGTATAGTACAAAACAGGAAGTGACCGTAAACAAAACCCACTTAATGACACCAATAGAATAGGAGTGCTAAGTAGCACTAAACATGACGTACTAATTAGCATGAAACAGGAGCGTTGAAAGCACTAGTCCCTATTTATTCACTATCCAATCTTAAGCAAAAAGGCAATTATATGTTAGTTTATAGCAATTTTATTCAGTCCAATAATATCCATGTAGCGTCGTGGACCCAATTGCAAGAATTCACACCCAATTCCTAAAGATTACACTAATTCCCCCATTTTCTTAGGTTTGTATAAATAGAAAGAAAAGCAAGCAAAGAAGATGTAAAATGAGCAAGAAAACAAAGCCCCGCCCTAAAGCATTGGTTCGCCGAGGCTTAAGGCACGGTCAAAAGATTCGCCTGTTCGGCCTAGGCAAGATCTGACAAAGAAAGACACCTAGACTGGCTTACAGAAGGACTCTTTCGCCAGCGACGCATCTGGGTCATGCACCATGAATGGTCGACTTTATTTTTTCCACTGCAAAACCTTTAACTCCAAACCAAAACAAACTCAAAGACAACCTTAAAACTCAACTCAAACCAACCAAAAACACATTTACAGGAAGAGTTAGGATTTTTCCTAACCTTGATGTCTTGAAACTTTCAAACCAAGCTTTCTTTCTCTACCTTCTTCCTTCATTTCTTCCTTCCCCTTTGTTTGAACAGCAGTGAGCCAAGAACAATAGGATTGATGGAACCACTTTGGTCTCCTCCTACATAAGTAGTGCCCTAGCTTTCAAAGCCCAAAAATGGAGAATTCCTCCCTAAATGACAAGTTGTTCTCACACTACAAATTTTTCCTTTTGCTATTTAGGTCCTCCTTTATTTAATTTGCAAAGCAACTTATCAAATTCTACTGGCTGCATACTAACTTTATCTTATGTCTTTGGAGTCTCCACTGTAAATTTCATCACTTTAATCTTTTCACACTTAGCACTTAAATTTTTGGAAAATATAAATTTGACTTTCATTATTCTCTAAACATGTCATAAAACTACTAGGGTATAATTTGGGGTGTTACAACTCTCTCCCCCTTAAAAGAATTTCATTCCTTATAATCCACACATACCTAAATCAAGAGTTGCGGGTATCATGTGGTTCTCATTGTCTATTTTGCCCCAAGTCAGCTTTCTCCATAAACCCGTGTAGGTTATGTAAAAGCATTCCTTACCAGTGGGGACTTGTCTATCTTTCTTGAAAACCCTTGCATCACAAGCTAAAATGGCTTTTGGTTTTTCATTATAGAGTAGTTCAGATTACACTTTACATTCGAGACGGGCAAGACGCATATTCATCATAACAGATTCGAATCATTGCCATTGAACATTATGTATCAGCCAACTCTGTGAGTGGAGGTCAAGTCATAAGGATTTAGTCCAATTTTTCTTAAATTTAAGGTCCGTTAAACCTTTGACCTACCTTTCTTCTTCTTTTCCAAACCGGAGTATTTTCCTTCATGGTGATACTTTCAAGAAAACCTTATCTCCAACTTCGTACTCTATGTCTTTTCTTTTTAGATATGCATACAATTTATGTCAATCACTTGTAGTTTTTAACCTTTGCCGAATGACCCGAACTTTTTCTTCTGTCTCCTTTACTATGTCAGAGCCAATTACTTTATGCTCATTCAGGTCTGTCCAGCATACAAGAGTTCTACATTTCCTACCATACAAGGCTTCATAGGGGGCCATACCAATACTTGTCCAATAACTGTTGTTATAGGCAAATTCCATAAGGGGAATATACCTACCCTAACTTCCGAAAATCTAGCACACACCCTCGAAGCATGTCCTCTAACACTTGAATCACTATTTCTCGTGATCAGCCCATCCGTTTGTGGATGGAAGGCTATACCAAAATCTCGCTGGCACCTATGGTCGACCGGTAATTTTCCAAAACTCGACGAACTGGATCGCGATCGACACTATTGACGTGGAATCCTGATGCATCCCGACACCACTCACATACTACTCCGTTAACCAATCCATGGAATATCGCTCGATAGGTAAGAAGGAGCGTGACTTTGTGTTTGTTCGACACCACCCAAACTCGAATCATGTTTCTGGGTGAGGGGAAAATTCCACACAAAATCCATAGTAATGCTCGCCCCATTTCCATTGTGAAATTGGAATGGGATTTAATAGACCGGACGGTAATTGATGCTGCCCTACCTTACTTGTCGACAAGTCGACATTTGATACATACTGATATATCCTTTTCATCCCTTCCACCACAGAGGTTTCAAATCCTGCACATCTTGCTACCTCTAGGATGCATGGTGAATACGGTATCATGGCTTTCATACATCAATTTCTTTTTTCAGCTTCCTGACATTCGTACATAATATGTTCTTGTAATAGAGACCTCCATCTCTTTTTATAGAATAATCAATTTTGTCTCCATTTCCGACTAATTATACCATTTGTTGTAACTTAACATCATTTTTATGAGCATCTATCATCATCTGCTTCAAATCTTCCATAGCTTTTAATTGAGCTAACAAGGCTCCATTAGATGTAAATCTCCATATATAGTGTTTTAGGGACAAAACAAAAAAAAAAATCTACTTAAAGCATTTGCCACCACATTAGCTTTTCCTGGGTGGTAATTAACTATGCAATCATAGTCTTTAACAATAACTTAGCCACCTAAGGCCGCTTCAAGTTCAATTCTTCCGAGTTGACAATGTGATACTTAAGACTCTTATGATCTGTAAATATTCTACATTTTTCACCATATAAATAATGTCGCAATATTTTCAAAGCTTTGACACTCACTGGCCGCTAACCTGCATCATGCGGGATAATTTCGCTACGCGCAGTTTCAACTGCCTCGAGCATGTGCCACCATTTTTCCATCTTGCATCAATACACATCCCAAACCAACTCGAAGCATCACTACATAGCATATTCTCTACCCGGAGTAAAGCAGTCAACATTGCTGCAAGCTCAACCAAAGATTTTCTTTCCCTTAACCTGGACAAAACTCGACCGACATATGTCATCCCATTCAAACTTCACGCTAGGATAACTTAACAGTAAGTATAGAATTTATGACGGAGAATCAGATTCACGAACCATCGGTAATGCTAGCTAAACCCGAGAAACTTCTCACCTCTTTACATTTCGGCGGTTTCCAACTCTGTCCCTTCAATCTTCGTAGGGTCAACTCTAACACCCTCTCTGTGAGACATAATATGGCTAGAATGTACTTCCTTATGCCAAAAAAAATCATATTTGCAAACAAAAGTTGTTCCCCTTCGATGCGACCACTTATCCCCGAATGTTTTCATGTTCTTGTGCATCCTTAGGAATACCGGGATGTCATCTATGGAATACCACTACTAGAAATTTGGTCGAATAAGGGTGGAATACCTATTCATTACTGAGTCCGTGAATGGTGGCGCATTAAATCCTTAAATGACATTATTAAAAACTCATAATGACCATATCGAGTTCTAAAGGTTGTTTTCAGGACATCAACATCTTTTACTTGTAGTTGATAATATCCCAGTCGTAGGTATATTTTTGAAAAAAACACTCGCTCCTTTCAAATGATCGAAAAAATCTTCTATTCTTGGCAACGAATATTTATTTTCCATGGTTACCTTATTTATTTGTGATAAAAATCAATCGTATCAGAAGTGTCATCTTGGCACGATAAACAAAGCCAGGTTGCGCAGGCGAAACACTAGGTCAGACGAATCCCTTGTCCAATAGCTCTTATAATTGAGTCTTCAACTCTTTTAGTTCAGTTGGAGCCATACAGTAAGGTGCCCTAGAAATAAGAGCCATTCTCGGTAAAATTTCAATGGATAGGTCTACTTCCCTTTCGGGTGGAAGACCCGGTAGCTCTTCGAGAAACACATTTGGAAATTCTTTACTTAGATATATCTTCCAGGTTTTACTTTACCTCTTAGGAGTCAAGCACGAGGCGAAAAGGCTACAGCCTTTTAAAGAAAAGCGAGGCTTTCATAGCGGAGTACGTTTACCTGACACTAGTCGGTCCCGGATGCCATGGAGTTACCTCTAACGAGTTTAGAGCGTTTAAGCCTCTGTTTTCTTGTCATGATCATGATAGCCCGATGTTTGGATAGCGATCCATCCCACCCCAATATCAAGTCGAGCTTCATTGAAAGGCAATCTGATTAGATCGGCATGAACTCTCTATCATGGATCACTAGAGGATAGTTCTTATACACACGGTTGACACGACACTATTTGAGGGTTATTAACATGCATGTCATATGCCAATTGCTCTAGTGATGGCATTTTATCAAACAAGTGCTCGGTGCAAACATAAGAATGTGTAGAACCAGGATCTAACAAAGCATGCATTTCAATGTCATGGAGAGAGAAAATACCAGTTATAACCCCTGGTGAATCCTGATCTTCACGAGTCCTCATAGCATAGGCTTTGGTACGGATGTAGTGTTAGAGGCGTTTCTATTTTGAAGTCTGATAAGCTATTACATCTTGCAGACTGTGCCTACACCTATCATAGTCGGTGATGCATGTGATCCTCCTTTGCTGCTGTAAGGATTTCTAGAAATTCCCGGATCCTCGGAGACGATTCACTATAAGATGGTATGTAGCACCACATCGAAGACAACCCCGATTATTAGTACGCAGATTACTAGAATGATATTGTGGTAGTGCGATCATTGATCTCACTTGTTAGGTTAAAGTGCCCCCTCACCCAAGACCCAGTATAGTCGTAGGTTCATGCCTTCTACCTCTAGTAGCAGAACTATGTATTGATTCAACTTGAGACTCTCTAGTTCTTTTACATGAGGAGGAACTACCCCTGGAGAACTTTGTCTCTATTTTTCTTTCTCGACTCATAATTTCAAATTTCTCAATTTTCATAGTCGCTTGCACGGTGATAAGATTACCACTTCTGATAGAGGTAATAGGCGTAGAGTACCTTTTATAGACTCCTTTAGGCCATCAGCCAAACTATGTACATGGAAGGTTTGATGAAGCTGGTTTTGGTGCATACTTACTAAGGCGACTAAACTCTTTCTCATACTCCGCCAATATCAAATACCCCTGTTTCATATTCAGGAATTGCTTCCACTTGGTCTCTCTGTAATCATCGGTGACATACTTCGTCTAAAACTCTTGGACAAAGAAGTTCCATGAAATTGGGTTTGGAAGCAGTGAATTTCTTAGAACTAACTTCCACCAATCATAACTTGCACCTTGTAGAAGTGAGACCACACATTTGGCCATATGTTCAGGGAGACATTTCACTTCGTCTAAAGCCCTTTGCAGTTTCTCTAGCCAAAACTTAGCTTTATCTAACTCTTCCCGACTTGTACCATGGAACTCTTCTACTCCATGCTTTCTTACCGAATCAATCAGAGCTCTAGGGGCTGTAAGTCAATCTAAGACGCTTGCCATATCCAAAGAAATTTTGATCAAAGCTTCGGTCAGGAACGTCATGTTCACCTCTAGCTGGCTCGGAAGGACTGGGGGTTGATGGACCCTGATCTTTAGGGTTAACACTTTCGGAACTTTCCTCAACAGTGTCTTGGGGTCGTTCCATCTTATTCACTAAAAAAAAACAAAAACAAGGACATCCACATTAGGTCAACATAATACTATGTAGGTACCTTTTTAACCTAATAATTTTCTAGAAACGCCTAAACCTCAATACCACTAAACTGTAACACCCTTTCCCTTGACTGCAGCAGGTGAGGGGACGCCACATAGAGCTAAGACCTGTTAACCTGATTTTCTGACATTATTTGGGACCATTTCAAGCATAGATTCATAAGTCGCATAAACTTGTTTAAAAAAGCCAGAATTATGGAAATTCTTGACTACAAATCATAACCTTGTAAAACTACCACCATAGTGGTGTTTAAAATGTCTTATACATATATGCTTGATTCTATAACTACTTGTATTCATACAAGTTTTATTATTAAAAAATGTTACATTTACATTTCTATTACAAAATCAAAGCAAAATCAAGGACTTACATAAGGAGGACTCCTAATGCTGTGTTAGCCTTGGCGAGTGTGGGATTTCCTTGGCAACTTCTTCATAACCTACATGGATGAAACACCCGTGCTATGCTTCTAACTTAGTGGGAAAACATAATAACATATATGACCACTTACAGTGATCTTCAATTATAGTATACGCATATATAAATATTTCACGTATCATATTATTAATCTCTCCGATAGGAGTACATAACAGAAATTTCATAACAGAAGATACCCGTAGGTACACTACAATACATAATTGAGATATGCCTTAGCATCCGAACTGATTACATTTGTTTTCATATTGTTCATTATTTAGATACTTTTCATATAAATGTTTGCCTACATAAACCAGTGAAAATGAATAAACGGGGACCTGGAGTACATGGGTGCCCACGTAGGTGCGGTATAGTGCGAGCGGGAGTGTGAGTAAATAAAACCCTTAGTAAGCTTGACGGAACAAGAGTGCTAAGTAGCACTAAACATACATACTAATTAGTACAAAATAGACGTGCTAGGTAGCACGAAACAGGAGTGTTGAAAGCACTAGTCCTTATTTATTCACTATTTGATCTTAAGCAGGCATACAATTATATGTGTTTCAAAGCATTTTATTTAGGTCTGAATAACATTCGTGTAGTTGTGTGAACCAATTGCAAGAATTCACACCCAATTCCTAACGATTACACTAATTTCCCCATTTGCTTAGGTTTGTAGAAATAGAAAGGAAAGCAAGCAAAGAAGAGGTAAAACAGAGCAAGAAAACAAAGCCTACGCCGAAGCACTAGTTAGTCGAGGCGAAGGGGTAATGGTTAGAAAACGATCTCGGGTTTGCCTAAGTGAGACAGACCTTCGCCTAGGGAAATACCTTCGCCTAAGCGAAGAGATAACAACTAGAAGGAAGACACCTAGCCTTCGCCAAGGCGAAGGACTCTTTGCCTAGGCAAAGGGTGTCGAAGCTTGAATAGAAATGTAGCATTTTTGGCTCTTTTCACTGGACAAATCCAACTCCAAACCAAAAAAAACTCAAAGCCAACCTCAAAACCCAACAAAAAACACATTTACAAGAAGAGTTAGGATTTTTATCTAACCTTGATGTCTTGAAACTTTCAAACCAAGCTTTCTTTCTCTACCTTATTCCTTCTCTTCTTCCTTCCTTTCATTTCCTTCTCTTTGCTTGAATAAGGAGAGCCAAGAACAATGGATTGAGCAAACCAATTGTGGTCTCCCTCCTACACAACCGGGTGCCCTAGCTTTCAAAGCCCAAAAATGGAGAATTCCTCCCCTAAATGACAAGTTGTTCTCTTAATGTAATTTGGCTCAATTTTTCCCTTTTGCTATTTAGTCCTCTCTTTTTATTTAATTTGCAAAGCAACTTATCAAAATTCTACCATGGCATGCTAACTTCTTATTTTATGTCTTTTGAGTTCTTGATTGGAAATTTACCAATTTACCCTTTTTCACACTTAGCACTTAAAGTTCCAGAAAATACAAATTTGACTTCCATTATACCCTAAACATGTCATAAAACTATTAGCGTATAATTTGGGGTGTTAAAGGCATAACCACCTAACTGATTATAATTTCAAGGATCGGCATTGCCACCTAAGTGTTCATTTCATTTCTTATGGATTGGTGTTGTCACCTAGTTGTTGCTAACAATTATAGTGGCTAGGCTTACTTATTGTAATATTCCACTAGTCACTCACAATCTCAACAACTAGCATCAGAGCGTGGTTCAAGTTTGGGTGGAATCATGGCCAAAAGTTATTCGGGTCTTGTGATTAAATTGACGACTACAAATTATTCATTATGGAAATCCATAATGGAGGACCTCCTCAATTACAAGGATTTATATGATCCTATTGAGGGACATAATGCCAAGCCAAGTGATATGTTAGATGCCAATTGAAAGAAATTGAAAAAGAAAACGTTTAGTGCAATTTTCTAGTGGGTGGATATCGGTCTCTACAGTCATGTTGCCAAAATGACAGATCCTCATACTCTTTGGAAGAATTTAGGGGGCATGTACGAGACAAATAACGCACTAGCAAAAATTTTCTTGATGCTAAAGCTAATGAATTTAAAACTAAAGGATGGACAATCGATTGCCAAACATTTGAATGATTGTGAAAGGATGATTGCTCAATTATCTATTGTAGGCCTTTCTCTTGATGAAGAGACCTGAGTGTGCTTGCTATTCGGCTCATTGCTTCAGAGTTGGAACAATTTGGTGGTGTCCTTGGGAAATTTAGTTGTAGATGGAAAAGTCACATTGGCTATGGTAAAAAATAGTCTCTTCAATGAAGAAATTCGGAGGAAAGACTTGATGGGAAATGACACACATGCCTTTATCATAGAGTAGGGTTGAACCAAAAGTAGAGGACCATCTAGGTTTAACAAGTCAAGAGGTAGATCCAAGTCTAAATAGAAGATAAAGTGTTATCATTGGGGTAAAATAGGCCACATGAAAAGAAACTGCAAGATCCTGAAGCAAGGAGTAGACAAGAGCTAGAAGCAGGAAGATGACAAAATTACTACCTCTACAACCTGTATCAGTGGCAATGAGGTGACCTTACTTTGCAATCAAGAAGATTGTTTTCATGTAGCAGAATAAGATGTCGAGTGGGTAGTGGACTCGATAGCATCATACCATTGCGTCCCTAAAAGGGAATAATTCTCAACATACAAAACAGGAGACTTTAGCATTGTTAAGATGGGAAATAAAAGTGTTTACCAAATGGCAAGGATTGGTGACATTTGTATATAAACAAGTATGGGGTGCACATTAACATTGAAAGATGTGTGACACATTCCAGACTTGATTTTGAACCCGATTTATTTGCATATGCTGGACAAGGATGGATTCAACCACTTTATCAGTAGTGGCAATTGAAAGCTCACTAAGGGATGATTGGTTGTGGTACAAGGCAAAATATGTTGTTCGTTGTACAAGACACAAGTGAAGGTGTGTGGAGGGTAACTAAATGCAGTTGATGATGATACTTCTCTAGATTTGTGGCATAAGCGGCTAGCACGTATGAGCCGAAGGGTTCTGACTTTTGGCGAAGCGGTCCCTCATTCACATGGCCCCGAGAAAAATAATCAAACCCCTGTGACTATTGCTTATTGAGAAAGCAACACAGAGTATCATTCCAAAAGATCTCCACTCAAAAATTTGAGAAATTGGAATTATTATATTATGATGTTTGCAGATCCATGGAGGTAGATTCACGGGTGGCAACAAATACTTTGTTATTTTCATTGATGACACTTCATGAAAGACATAGGTATATATGTTGCATACAAAAAGTCAAGTATCATAGTACTTTCCAAGCCATGGTGGAGAGAGAGACAAGAAATCCTCTGGAGCGACTTCAAACCGATAATGGTGGAGAATACATCTCCAGTGAGTTCAAAGAGTATTGCTCCAATCATGAAATCAAGCACGAGAAGACAGTTTTTGGTACACCACAACACAACGGTGTTGCAAAAAGGATGAATCGAACCCTTGTGGAAAAAGTTCGATGCATGTTAAAATTGGCTAAACTTCTAAAGTCATTTTGGGGTGAAGCAATTAACACTACAGTCTACCTGATCAAAAGATGGCCATCAATTCCTTTAGACTATGATATTCATCAAAGAGTTTGGACAGGAAACGGTGTTCCATACTCTCACTTGAAGGTTACCAAAGGAGTAAAGATCGAAGCTTGATGATAAAGAAACCCCGTGCATCTTCATCAGATATGGAGATGAGGAGCTCGACTATAGACTATGGGATTTAGAGAAGCAAAAGATAGGCAGAAGTAGAGACGTCGTGTTTCATGAACACGAAGCCATTAAAGCTAGGGAGAAAATTGTGATTAGTGAAAAACTCACATATGAAGGCGTTGCAGATCTGACACCTGGACAATCTTCATGAGAAAGTGTCATTAATGAAGTAGAGATGTCTGAATCAGAACCAGGGACGGAACTTGAAGAACTAGTCTTTGAGGAGGAAGAAAGTGGAGATGACAGTGGTATGGGAAGTGTTGATCAGGGGGAGTAGATCCCTCCACTAGAAGAAGGGCCTAAGTTGAATTGGACAACCAGAGAATGCCAACCATCTACAAGGTATCCAAGTTCAAAGTATATTCTAATTCTTTGATGAGAGGAGGAAGCACAGAAAGCTTCTAAGGCGTATAGTCGCGTATTGGATAAAGCCATGCAAAGAGATGGGTCCTTATGGGAAAAATGATGCCTACGAATTGACAAAACTACAAAAAGAGAGAAAAGTACTCAAGAATAAATGGGTGTTTAAGCTAAAGAATGACGACAAGAAGCTGTTGAAGTACAAGGCTCGTCTAATGGTGAAAGGTTTCAATCAAAAGAAAGGTATTGACTTTGATGAAATCTTTTCACATGTTGTGAAATGTTCAATTTGAGTTATACTAGGATTAACAGCTAGTATGAATCTCGAATTGGAGCAACTCGATGTTAAGATTGCATTTCTGCATGGTGATCTTGATAGACTTGATGAAGAGATCTTTATGGAGCAGCGGAAGGCTTAGTGAAGGGAAGGAGAGCATTAATTACGCAAGTTAAAAGAAAAATCTATATGGACTTAAACAGGTGCCACGATAATGGTATAAGAAATTTGACTCTTTCATGATGAATCAAGAGTACAAAAGAACATTTGCAGATCCTTGTGTTTATGTTCGAGGATTCCTTGATGATAAATTCATCTTTCTCTTGTTATATGTTAATGAAATGATGATTGTGGGTTAGGATGCTGATAGATCCATAAGCTAAAAAGGGAATTGTCAAAGACATTTGACATGAAGGATTTGAGCAATGCAAAGCGTATCTTGGGAATGGAGATCTTATGGATAGGAAGGCAAACAAATTATGGTTATCACAGGAAAGATATATTGAACGGGTGTTGGAAAGGTTCAATATGAAAAATTCAAAGCCAATTTCTACACCACTTGTTGTCCATTTCTAGCTGAGTAAGAGGCTCTGTCCATCTATGGAGATACAAAAAGGTGAAATGTTAGTCATTCCATATTCATCGACAGTTGGAAGTCTGATGTATGCTATGGTGTGTACATATAGGTAAAATTGAGCGAATTATGAGCATATCTTGGATGTGTGACATCTTGTGCCAATTTCATTTCATAGTGGATTATTTTCTCATATTTTCCCTATGGAGGTCTCCCTTATTCTAAGTGTTTTACTACGTTATATCGGGTGTCATTATTATCTTCTCATCTTATTCTCTACAGATTGGCTTAGCCATCCATCTATACTTTCATTTCCCAAAGGTTGGCATAGCCACCCAACTGCTACTTTTATTATGTGGATTAGCATAGCCTCCCAAACTGCTTATTTATATTTCCATGGATTGGCACAACCCTTGGCTTGATTATAATTTTAAGTTGCGTTTGTAACGCCCCAAAATACCTAGATTTTTTTATAATTTTATTATATATTTTGGGTATAAATTACAGGCTAACTTGGGTATTTTCAAGGGGTATTAAATGAATGTTTATTAAATTATTATATGACTAAAGCGAATGCAAATATCAAATGCTCAAATAGAGAAATTAATTGAACACAGGAAATAAACCCAGTGAAAAAGAGCGAAAAATTGGAAATTGTGAAATAAGGACCTAAGGGTCATAAGTTAGAAGAAATGTCTGAGATGTGATTAATGAGAATTTAAATGCAAATAGGGAACAAATAGTAGGCAAGCTAGCAATTAGGAGAACTTAAACACAAAATGGATTTTTAAAGAAGGCGAACAAGGCGCCCCTGTGACATGGGATATTTAAGACCAAAGAGTGGTCTTGGAAGCTCATTTTGAGCAAAGCGGTTTGAGATAGAGGAAGGGAGGCTAGGGCTTGCAAAGTGAGGAGGTTGTGATTCTTGCTCCATTAAAGCAAGAGTTTAAGAGATCAAGTTGAAGAAGAAAGCTTGACATTGAAGATTGAAAGGGATTTAAGGTAAGAAAAACCAAACCCTAACCCCCTTTCTACTTGTGTTTGGGTTTAATAAAACCCCAAATGTGGTATAAAAGTGTTATTGGATGGTTTTAGTTCAGTTTGAGATTGTTTTGCACTGTTTAGATTGGTTTGGATTGGTTTGGAGGAGTGTTTGTAAAAAGGGAAAATGTTGGGTTTTCAAAGGAAATGCTGTCAAAATTTTGTCAAGACCCCTATTCTTGTTTTGGTTATAGATTAAGTTATAATCATCCAAATTAACTTATTCCAATTTTTAAAGAACCATAAGAGATATTTATACAAATTTATAGAAGGGACTATGAGCAAATTGTAGCTCTAAGGCTCCCAAATACGAGCTTAAAGGTGAGCTCAGGTAGCTCACGGGTTATGCTCTGTTTTGGGTATTGTTATAGTGTTTGGCTATAAGTTGAGTTTCACTCATCAAATTGAGTGATTCAAAATTATGGGTGGCTTAGACTTCTAGAGATAATTTACTTGAAGGAAGTGTATACAAATTATAGCTTGAGTGCCCAGAAATTTGTCAAAGTGAAGCTATGTATATGAAACGATGCGATTCTGCTTTGCAAATTAAGTGAATCTAGATGTAAAATGCAATACTTGAGTTTTGGTGATCCAAAATTAGATGATTCTAGTTGGAAAGAAACCTTATAACCATATATTCATAAATGAGTAGAAGGAACCGTACCAATTCATGGAATTAAGACCTCTGAAATTGGGAATAACAATAGGTAGAGTGAGTTGGGCATACTGATCAGTTTGGCATTAAAATGCCATAACTTGAATTTGGGTGATCCAAATGAGATGATTTCAATTCCTACTAAAAATAGACTCATAGAGCTAAAATTTTCTTGAAGGAAGCATGAGCAAATTATGGCTCATGTGTCCCCAGAAAAATTTTCAAGTGGAGGGAATTGTCGAGTAGACTATAAGCCGACCCAAAAAACTCTAGAATAACTACTAATATGTGATTGTCATTGTATTTGAATAGGGTGACGAGGAGGAAAGCCCATTGAAGTCGAGATTTGAAGATCGTAATCAAAGCGGCGATTTTGGTTTGTTCCTATCTTCTCCTACTATTCGTTTCAAGATTTGAACTATTTGTTCCAAATGCATAAGAAAAGCATATTGAATTGTTTTAATTGATTTGAAGAAATTGATTGTGAAATGTTTGCAAATGAAAATTTCATGAGTATTGAAAATGAATCGTTTGCCACAAATGTACATATCGTCTTGTATGTTGCTATAAAGATTTGAGCATATTGAATGTTAGCGGATTTAGTTCATTATGAATGATGGATTGGTATCTTAAATAGGTCGAAATAAGCGATGTCTGACGATTGTATTGATGTGTCGCTGATTAGTAGCGCGGGCCGAAGTAGTAGTATTCGCATAATTTATTTTTTTTATAGCCGTCCAATGGCGTGAGCGTCTTATGTTATAAAACCGTTTTATTAGTGCGCGTGGCGAAGCCGGGACCGTCGCGTGATTTAGATATCTATATATCGAAAACATATGTTACATTTGTTAAGGGCAAAACCGATTGAATTGATTTGAGATTGTGACAAATTGGAATTGAAAAGCATGATTGCGAATTGAAATGAAAAAAGTATTGTGAAATGCATGATTTCATTATCAATGACATTATTGCATATGGAAGTGTATATTTGGATTTGATCAATGAACCATAAATGATTGTATATGAAATAAGTGTATGTATTGTATTAACATTGATAATCCAAAAAGATCTTAAAGTTTGTTTAGTAAAACTGCATGATTTGATATAAACTGAAACCGAGAATGGAATTGTATAGAACCACTAAGCATGAAAATGCTTAGAGTGTAGTTTTATCTATGCGCAGGTACTGATTGAATATGAGCGAAAAGCAAGGTCGAGGAGCGTCGAGTCATAAGAAAAAGTGCAGTATGTTAGGCATGTACGTGCTTCCCACATCTCTTTTTGAACATTAATATTTTGTAAAAACTATTTCAACTCGAATATCTATTTTGTAAATCATTTAAAAGACTTGATATACCTTTATAATCATTGTACTTTTGCATGAATAATAATAAAATGAAATGGGCTTACCACTTTTAAATGACTTAGCATATTTGAAAAGGATTTTATGTCATAGAAATTAATAGCAGCTGCGGCGATATTTTGATAAATGATTTTGATAAGGTGATTGAGTAATATTAGAGCGACCCAGACTCGGTTCGGACCCGTCAAAAGGGTCGGGCCGGGAAAGGGTGCTACATTGGCATTGCCACCCAAGTGTTCATTTGATTTCCTACGAGATTGACGTTGTCACCCAATTGTTGCTAACAATTATAATGGATTGACAAGACCACCTAAATATTTACTTCTTGTAATTTTCCATAGTTCACTCGGAATCCCAACATTAGATCGGATGATACATTGGCCTGTGATACAAACTGAAGCAGCTTATAAGAAATGCTTCATCCTTTGAGTATAATTGCAATCTACATGACAATGACAAATGCCGAAAAAATCGGAATCTGAAATCATAATAAGAATGAACTCAAACAGATTTTGATGGATGGTTATGCCAAATTTTAGTATTAGTCTAGAGTTAGGATGTTCATTATGCTGGAGTCCTCAGATAACTAACCAGATGGCCTATATGTTTAGCCATTATAGGGAACTAAGCATTTGATTCCTTTTGTAAGCAATTTTTTAACCTCCTAAGATTTTGAGTTGATTTTTATAACCATTTTTAGATGTACACCTCCAACCATATGAAAGCAAGTTTTGTCCCACTTTGAACCACAGCTATGCGGTGCTTAGGGGGAAGGATTATTTCTCATCCCTTTTTATACTTAAATCCATGATAACAAAAATGTTTGGTTCTAATAATAAAAAATTAATTCCGATATTTTACGAGTAAATTTGAAGTAAATATATTAGATTTATTTAATATTACTAAATTAAATTTATAATTACTATATTAAATATGTAATTTAATATAATTCATAAATAGAATAGGTAATTCTTTTAATTCATACATTTATAATTATTAATTATATAGATAATGAGAAATGATTCATATCTTAATTAAGGTTAAAATTAAAATTAAATGGATTTTGATAATACATTTATAATCATTGATTACATAGATAATGTAAAATGATTCATATCTTAATTAAGGATAAGATTAATATTAAATGGATTCGGATAATCATTTAATTATTAAATTAAATATTTTAGTATTTTATATTTTTCGGATATTATAATATTAAATAAGATATTTGTGGATACTACATTTTTTGCTATGATACATTTCCTACTAAAATGTGATACTCGTTTTTGTATTTTTGAAAAACCATTTTGAAAACGGTTTAGAGTCGCCACTTATTTTATTTTTTTAAGGGAAAACAAAATAAGAAAGAAAACCCTAAATGTGACTCATAATATGGAAAAATAGGTTTGAGAAAAACTATGTCTAGATCCAAGGATCAAGTTACTTATTGAGAATGTACAGTGACAATCCATAGCACCACTCTGAACCCCTAAAATTTGAGTAATTAATAATCAAGTTAAGACTAATATAACAATTAATGAATTAATCTAAGGATACCGAGAAACAAACAATAATTATAACAAAGCACATTAAATGTGTAATGAATAAATAAAAAAATCAAAGTCAAATGAGGTAAAAGATTGTACCTTGGCGGAGAATCGAAAAAGGGTATCAATAGAAAATATGGTTAGTGCAATAAAAAATATAAAAACATTCATGATTAAATAGAAAACCAAGTTATAAACCAAGTGCCAAATCATTTGTTGAAAAATACATTATATGTTGGGTCCCATCAAGACCCATTTATTTAGCATGCGACTAAACTTCATGCAGTTCCATTTTATTGAAATTATAAAGTAAATCATGCTTTTGGAATTTTTAAAATCAGGTTAAAAATTGAAATTTTGATTTGGAAAGTTTAAAGAAAGCGAAGTTTGAACTTTTGAATTCTAAATAATTTGTGAAATGCATAAAAGAATTCAATTTTTGGTTTCGGTTTAACAAATAGATTTTTAAATAAAATAAGAATTGAAATTAAGAAATTTAGAAATTATATTTTTAAGGAAAATTAAAATAAATTTAGTAAATAAATAAAAAGTCATGTCCTTATTTAAAGTTACATGCATGTATTTTAGAATTTATATTAAAAATTAGAAATTATTAAATAAAAAAATACAGATTTTAGAAGTTGTTGGTAAAAAAGAAAAAATATATATATTTAATTTTTTTAAAAGTTAAATAAATAAAATAAAGGTTAAAAACGAAAACTTCGGAATTAATATTTTAAAAATGAAATTTTAGAAATTTGGAAATATTGAAATAGATTTTGTTTTGAAAAAAAATCAAATTAAAAAAAAAACATGATAGGAATTGAGCAGGATGGGCAACTAGCAGTCACAAGGACTATAGTACAAATCAAAGCCCACATATATATATATATATATATATATATATATATATATATATATATATATATATATATATATATATATATATATATATATATATATATATATATACGAATAAAGTAGTTAGAATAAAAATAGATAAATATTAAAAAAAAAAAGGCTACCTAACCTAATCCTTTTATCATGTTTTACTACCATTATATTCGTTCCATCACACGCATTCCCAAGTAACAATGTATTATTACACTAAAGTCTCTAGCACAAAAAAAAAAAAGCAAAAAACAAATTGATGAAATCAAATAAAAAATGAAATAAAACAACATTTAAAAAAAACTAAAAGAGTCCTCTAATAGGCATGAGGCGTCAAACCACACGGTCACATGACTCACATCATCACAAGAACAAACATAAAATAATCATTATAAAACTATTTTAATTGGCGCTATCCATAAAGCCATAATTGGATGAAGTATCACACATGCGAATGGCAAGGAGATGGGTTTAAATAGTTGAGCCTCGAATGAGTTTAGTACACGAGGCGCCCTTTAATGAAGGGGGAGAGGACTGCCGTAGAAGCTAGATTGGTTTCCCCACGCCTTGCCGCCGCTCGTCAGCTTGATTCGGTTACCTCTATTTTATTTTTCGAACAAACATGTCTGTTCATGGAGACACTTCATGATATATATATACTCCCGCTTTTCCCAAATTTTTTTTTAACGAAATTATGTTCGTTTTTGTATTACAAGTATCTGCTTTACCGATTTTTTTCGTGAATATGTTTTGTTTTTATCCTTCAGAAATGGCTTCGCCTTCGACTCCGGTTAACCCTATTCCGAATCATGGAGAAAAGCCAGAAAGGTTTAATGGTACCGATTTCAAGAGATGGCGACAAAGATGTTGTTCTGTCTACATGACAGACTTGGCAAGATTCCTCGATGAGGATGGTCTAAATTGGACGTTGGAGACGGGATAAAAGAAAAAGTTAATTGTTGTGGATGCATGGAATCATTTTGACTACGTGTTGCAAGCTATTTCCTCAGCTGATGCGGATAATGCTCTCTATAACGTCTATGGTCATTTGCTTATTTAAGGAGTTATGGGATAGTGCGAATGAGAAGTGCAGCCAGAGATCTTAGGACTAAAAATTCATTGTCGGTAAATTCCAAGGACTTCAAGATGGGTTGACTCAAGGAAGCGATCCCAAGTCGGGTTCAAGAGCTTCAAGTGGTTGTGCATGATATTCATACTGAAGGAATGACTCTAAGTGAGACATTTCAAGTGGCTGCATTCATTGAAAAACTGCCACCATTCTGGAGGGATTTCAAAAATTATCTCAAACGTAAGAGAAAGGAGTTGTCACTTGAAGACTTGATTGTTCGGTTGAGGATTGAGGAAGACAATAGGTTGTCTGAGAAGAAAGTTGGGAAGAATCTAGAAGTTTCGAAGACGATGTTGTTGAAGAAGGATGAGAGCCAATGAAGAGGAAAATGCCTCTTGAGTACGGAGAGGGTTCAACCTTGAGGCTGAAGAAGTTCGTTGGCAAATTAGCTGCGTGGCAGATCACGGACATCAAGCTAAAGGCTGAGAGCCAAGAAAAGACAAGCAACAGGCTAATGTAATTGGAAAAGATCCTCGATGGTGTTAATGATATCAATCTTATTCTTTATGAGATCAGGAGTGTAATATAGTGGGAGAAACCCCCCCGAGGTGGTGGATTGATCTGGAGCAACTCGTCACATCTGTGCAAACAGATCGATGTTTTCATCCTACACAACCATGGGGGTGATGAAAAACTTTATATGGGTAATTCATCAACCTCTAAGGTTGAAGGTGTTGGAAAGATTGCTCTAAAGATGACATCTGGAAAGATTGTGAAACTAATTAATGTTCTGCATGTGCCAGATGTTCGCAAGAATTTAGTGTCAGGATCTCTCCTTAGCAAGAATGGATTCAAGTTGGTTTCATGTTTGACCAGTTGTACTCTCAAAAAATGGATCTATATGTAGGAAAGGGTTATCGGAGTGATGGTTTGTTCAAGGCTAATGTAATAAGCTGTTGTAACGGGGATGATTTGAATAAAGTTGCTTCTTCTTATGTGCTTGAGTCTTCTAGCATTTGGCATGCTAGACTAGGACACGTTAGTATAAGTCGATAAAGAAATTAATGAACATGGGACATTGCCATTTTTGGTATCCCAGTGAGAAAATGCAAGTCATGTGTTGAATCTAAATTTTCTAAGCCCTTTCCCTCTGTAGGATAATAGAGTTTGGAGCATTTTAGATTTAATACACACAAATATATGCGATATGAAATCCAATACGAGTCAGAGGTGGTAATAAGTATTTTATTACTTTTATAGATGATTGCTTTCGCGGTATTGTTATGTTTATTTAGTAGCAAAAGATGAAATTTGTGAATCTTTTAAAACTTATAAGTGAAGTTGGCTTCAGTTGAACAAGAAGAATTAAAGTCATAAGGAGTGATAGAGGAGGTGAATATGAATTTCAGTTTTGAGGAAATTTGTACTAGTTGGTATCATTCACCAAATGGCGCTCATATACACCCTGATCTAATGGAGTGGCGGAAAGGAAAAACCGGTCTTTAAAAGAGCAATGGTACATTGTTGAATGATTCCGTTTACCACGGAGAGGCTGTGGGGGAAGAATTTGTTTTGGCAATGAATTTTATTTTAAAATAGAGTACCCACAGAAAGACAACAAACTCCTATGAGAAATGGAAGGCGAGAATGCCTAACTTGAATATCTAGAAGTGTGGGGGTGTTTGGCTAAGGTTGCAGTTCCTAAAGCCTAAAAAAGGTTAGAGTAGGACCAAAGGCTGTGGTAATGTTTTTATCGGATATCTTTCGAATAGCAATGCATGTCGTTTTCTTGTTCACAAGTCGGAAGTCCCATATATACATGTCAATGTCTGATCATTGAATCAAGGATAGCTTAATTCTTTGAAAATATATTCAGAGTATAACATAGTATATGAGTCGATTGATAATAAAGGTCTTGAGATACTATATCTAGAAGTGATCCAATGGAGGATGAATCTAGACGTAGTAAAAGACAAAGGACTTCTACGACTTTTGGACCTGATTTCTTAACATATCTGTTGGAGAATGAGCCTCGGACACTCAAAGAAGTTGTGACTTCGCCAGAAGCCCCGTTCTGGAAAGAAGTTATTAATAGTGAAGTTGAATCCATCTTGTCAAATCATACATGGAAATCGGTTAACCTTCCTCCTGGTAATAAACCACTACAATGTAAGTGGATTTTCAAGAGGAAAATGTAAGTGGATTTTCAAGAGGAAAATGAAAGCGGATGGTGCTATTGATAAATATAAGGCTAGGCTTGTAGTAAAAGGATACAAACAACGAGAAGGTCTTGATTATTTTGATACTTATTCACCTATTACTAGAATTACATCTATAAGGATGCTAATTGCTATAAGCGTAGTGTATAAGCTTGAAATCCATCAAATGGATGTGAAAGCGGCGCTGTAAGCGGAATTTGGAAGAAGAAATATATTTGGAACAACGAAGGTTTCATTTATTCGGAGACGAGAAGCGAAAGTATGTCGGCTTAATAAGTCACTCTATCAGATTGGAAACAAGCACCAAAACAATGGCATGCTAAATTCGGCGAAGTCATGTTGTCGAATAGTTTCAAGATAATGAGTCACGATAAATGTGTATATGTTAAGCAAACTTAAATTGATTTGCCATTTTATGTCTATATGTAGACGATATGCTTATAACGACGATGATGAGGTAAGGGATTGTTAAGAAAATCAAATGCTTGCTTGCAAGTAAATTTGATATGAAAGATATGGGGGTCGTTGATGTTATTTTAGGAGTTAAAATCCATAAGACATCTAGAGGATTAGCTCTATCACAATCTCATTATATTGAAACAATTCTTGGAAAGTGCAAGAATCTAGATATTATACTAGTAAAGACTCTGATAGATGTTAATTTACATCTTTCTAAGAATACTGGTGAAAACAAAGCTCAAAATGAGTATGCTAGTATACTAGGCAGTTTAATGTATGTCATGAACTGTACTAGGCCGGACATAGCTTGTGCCCGATTAGTAAGCTAAGTTGATTTACAGTTAGTCCAAATGAAAATCATTGGAAAGCTATGAAACGTTTATTGGGATACTTAAGGCATACTCAAGATTATGCTTTGCATTACACCGAATATCCGGCAGTACTTGAAGGATATTGTGATGCAAATTGGATGCTTCGGAACTAAAGACACAAAATCAACAAGTGGATATGTATTCACACTTGGTGAAACGGTGTCTTGAAATCATCAAACAAACTTGTATTGCTAGATCCACTATGGAATAAATTTATTGCTTTGGATGGAGTCGATTGAAAGCTAGGAAGTGGCAGATTTCTTGGAAGATATTCTAATTAGCACAAACCGATGCCCGTTTGTATGTATACATTGTGATAGTCGACGGCAATAGGAAGGGCAGGAATGTCATGTATAACGGTAAGTCTCGACACATACGTCGAGATATGACCACGAGTAAGACAACTTCTTTCTAGTGGATTATCATAGGTGACTATGTGAAGTGAATGTGCGAATCCATTTGGCAAGGCCTAACTAGAGAGATGGTTGCAAAAAACATCAAGGGAAATGGAGTTTAGGCCTTTAAACAAGTCATCATAGAGGACACTACTTTATCTAGTTAATGAGATCGGGATCTAGGTTTAAAGGTAAGTTATGAAACGATGTAAAAATCTTGTCAAATTTGTTTTACCCCAGTCAAATTAAATGGTACTCATCTGCAATTAAGCCAAAAGCTTTTAATGATTATGAAACTATATATTAAATCCTATGTGAGTGTGAGTGAGGTTGCTTAGTGGAAATTGAAAAGGCCGAATTCTCTAAAACACTCATGAGACCAAGCGGTGGTCTTGGCCAAAACGAACACAATAGTGAGAACCAATTTTGTTCGAGAAATAGTTGTGTGATTTCTATTGTCTAGACTTACACGAAAGGTCGACAGTTCAAAGGCATCAAGTCTCTTGATTATTAGGAAGTAAGGCCGTCAGTTCACTAAGGAAAGTTCAAAGTCTCAGACCACTTATCCCGATGCAACGTTTTCTCATGGAATAATTGCACTTTGCATCTCATGCATACACGGAGAATATTGATATCATAATTTTTCATTCATGTGGGGGATTGTTGGGACTTTGGAATCCACAAAACCCATAATTGAATGAAAAGTGTGTCCCACATCAAATAGAAACAAGAAGGAAGATGGGTTTAAATAGTTGAGCCTCTCAAATGGGTTTGGGCCCCGAGGGCACCCGCTTTTGTGGAAGAGACTAGCTATTGGTTGGTTTCTTCGTCTTGGCGTCTTGTACGTAGTCCGTCTAAGCCGCTCATTTCGGTTCGGTTCTACGGAGTCCACCCTCTATTCTATTTTTCGAACAAACATGTTTGTTCGTGGAGACACTTCATGGCATATATATATACTCCCGCTTTTCCCAAATTTTTTTTAACGAAATTCTCACTTCCATCATCATTATCATTTGTGCGATTGTTAAGCGATTGAGTTAAATCCAGTCCTCCCGGATTACGTGCAAGCGGAGCGGGTCCATTCTATCCTTTGAGACGATTGTCCACTATCACCGATGCGATTGAAGGATCAGGTCGTCTTAAGGACACGACGTTATTTCGTTGGGCTCGGATCAACATTCTGATTGTTTGTTTGTACTGCTGCTTTCGGGTTTGTTTCCTTCACTTTTTAGTTTCTGGTTCTAGTATACGAACATCATCGACTACATTTTCAAGATTAAAAAAACCAAAAGAAAAGAAAAAAAACCATTAAAAGCACGAACTCTGTCAACCACCCACACCAACCTTTCAATCTAGATTTCTAAATGCAATAAAAAAACCTATAGTAAAAAAAACATATCTGAACCAAGACATCTCTCAAATCTAAATGGGTGACATAAATGAATGAATTTTCATTTTCAAGAGGAATGGGTGTGAACATGTACTAAATAAACCTGATTTTTTTAATGATTTGAATATGAGTTGATAGATAAAATGAGCAACAATATGAGAGAATAAATGACAATCCAGTTTGAATAGTAAGCATCAATCCCATAAACAAAAAGAGGAAGGCTAAATGAATATTATAAAGAACAATGTACCTAAAACAATTTTGTCTCTTGCTATTTCCTCCTCTCTTTGGAGTATTTAGAAAGAAAATTCAACCTTGACGGTAGCTGGCGAGAAAAAATGAAGCAAAGCGTCACGAAGGTGAATGAATTAGATGAACTCTATTGAAGAACAAAGAAGACCCCAAAATGTCCATTAGGACGCGGCCTCGATAAATTCAAAGGCGACCTAAGAGAATGCAAAACTCTAAAGAAATGAACATGAGAAAAAAAGTCTAAGGCGCCGGTAAAGTCCTGAAACAAGTCGAACCTCCATGAATGGTCTCAAGGTTGTAAAGAATTGAGGTATTCAAAGTCAAGTGATAGTTGAACCACCAAGGATAAAGTGAATGTACCCACATGGAGAAACCTATAAGAGTGCTAGAGAAAGATACTAGGGGATAAGACAAGAAGGCTGCACCAAACTTAAGATGAGCTCAAACCAATAAGAAAACTAAGCTATGTCAAGGAAGCGTGCTAGGTGCTCTACCACCATGGAGTAAAAATGATGAAAAAAGGCTAGGACGTGACGAACCATATAGGTGCAATCTATGTCAAAAACAAAACAAGAAATATGACGGATTGTATAAGTGTTGTCTATGTTGGAAGAAAAAAAATAATAGAACGCAACGGATCGTATAGGTGCCATCTATGTCAAAAACAAAATATGAGATATGATAGATTGTATAGGTGTCATCTATGTTGGAAGACAAAACGAAAGAACAAGATGAATCCATCTACGCCAAAAGCAAAACATGAGACACGACGGATCGTATAGGTGCCTCTATGCTGCAAGACAAAAAGAAAGGATGCGACAAATTATATAGGTTCCATCTATGCTAAAACAAAACAAGAGACATGGCGGGTCGTATAGGTGTCGTCTATATTGGAAGACAAAACAAAAGAACTCAACAATCGTATGATTGCCATCTACACCAAAACCAAAACACAAAACATGATGAATCGTATAGGCGTCGTCTATGCGGAAAAAAAACGAAAGAATGCGATAGATAGTATGGGTACCGTCTACACCAAAAACAAAACATGAGACATGACGGATCGTATAGGTTTCGTCTATGCTGGAAGATAAAATGAAAGAACGCGACATATCGTATAGGTTTTGTCTACGCCAAAAACAAAACACGAGAAATGACGGATTGTATAGGTGGCCTCTATGATGGAAGATAAAACGAAAGAACGCAACGAATTGTATAGGTACCATCTGCGCCAAAAACAAAACACAATATATAATGGATCGTATAGATGTCGTGTCGTCTATGGTGGAAGATAAAATAAAAGAACGTGACGGATCGTATTGGTGTCGTCCAAGCCAAAATCAAAACAGGAGACATGACGGATCGTATATGTGTCATCTATGCTAAAAGATAAAACAAAAGAACGCAACAGATCGTATGGGTGTTGTATATGACAAAAGCAACACACGAGACATGACAGATCATATAGGTGTCATCTATGCTACAAGACAAAATGAAAGGACATGACAGATCGTATGAATGCCGTCTACACTAAAAATAAAACATGAGACATGACGAATCGTATAGGTGTAGTCTACATTGGAAGACAAAATTGAAAGAACTCAACAAATCGTATGGGTGATATCTACGCCAAAAACAAAACGAGAGACATGATAGATTGTAGGTGCCATCTATGCTCCAAAATGAAGCAAAATAACGTGACGGATCGCATAGGTGTCGCCTAAGTCAAAAGAAAGCGAGAGACATGACGGATCGTATAGGTGACGTCTATGCCAAAACAAAACAAGTAGATGACAAAGGAAGAAAGTAGCTCATGGCCCGACAAGGTTCAAGCCTAAAAATGTCAAAAACGAGAAAGCGAGCTTTGGGCTCAAAAAGGAAAGAAAACAGGTCAAGGATGAGAGCTCATGACTCTATAAGGCTCAAGGCCTAAGAAAAGGAAAAAACGAGAAAGCGAGCTCCGAACTCGAAAATGAAAGAAAGCAACTCAAGGTTGAACAAGGCTCAACGCCTAAAAATTGTAAAATGAAGCTTTGGACTCAAAAGAAAAGGAAAAATGGAAGCGACTCGAATGGGATGTACTTTATATGAAAATAAAAAGGTTAATATCTCGATGTAATAATGATAGAATCTTAATGATCACGACAACATCGATTGGAAGGGTAATACCCTTAGTACGATGATGACTAAGGAAGAAGCAAAATGTCCTTAATTCTATTATACTCTAGAGTATGCTCATCAATCACTTAGTGAAAGTGAAAAAATCCAACCTCAATGATGCCATGTAAGACTATGCATTAAAGCATTGGCTGATTAAAAAAAACCAACAATCGGAATCAAAATGACCAACATTGGAATCACAAAACTGTAAACTAAGACTCAACATGCCAACTCTAAAAAATGGAGACATCCATAACAAACAAGTCAATAATCTATTAGGTCATGCCATCATGGAAGATGCTAAACCTAAAGGCTAATAAAGATGAAGGCTCAATTGTAAAACCCAAAGACTAAGCCACATCTTTCCCTAATTGAAGAACCAAATCATAAATCATGGTGAAATAGGTAAGTCAAAGAAGATAAAGATAGGGTCTGTGAAAATTGGTATAGATATGAGGCTATCAAGAAGGAAATGTTCGGGTGTGGAATGGAAGATAGGTAGGTATCCAAGATTTACCAGGTGTGTCAAAAAGACTAAATCTCATGTAACATCAAATCCACAATGCATTAAAATCCTCCATCAAATGGTCACTCACTATGTCGATGAACCAAAACAATGAGGTAGATGCCCCAGTAACAAATAAAACAACAGCATCTCTAATAAGTGCGCTCTCAAAAGTAACTATACTCTAATATAGGAATGCCTCAAGTCCATCATCCAAAGAAAAGAGGGATATGCGCTAGTATAGATCATCTCAAGGATACTTGAGATCAAATAACTAAATATCAAAAAATTAATATTATATATATCATGAAACCAAGATCAAAAATAAAAAATAAAATAAAGATTCACTATATTTTGAAAACATTTATCATTCAAATATAATCTCTAGTATGAACTATTCTTTCATATTCACATTTGTTTCATATGCATCAAAGAGATTATAAATAAAATATTTTAGGTTTTTTTTCTTCTTTAAAATCTTTAGGACGCTTTCTATAAATTAGAATGTGATGTACCATGAAGTTATAGTTATTTAAGGCACACCAAGGCACAAAAACTTCTTGGAGCCTTGGGCATCAGGTACACTTGAGGCGTGGACTTTTATAAGTGATGTGCACCCTATCTAATATAAATATTTTTTCCTACTTTTACATTATTTTTCAAAAATTTTACCTATGTTTTCGGAATTTGTTTTCTATTTTTTCTTTATTTTTCATAATTTTTCCCTATTTTTACATAATTTTTTCATAATTTCTTTTCTATTTTTCATATTTTTTTTCTTAATTTTTTACATAATTTATCATAATGATAGTTTTTTCATTAAGATGATCCATTTTTTTGGCTTACCTATTCTTTAAATAATTTTTTTGGAATTTATTTTCTATTTTTTCATAATTTTGTTCAATTTTTTTTTTTTTTTACATAATTTATAAAATGGTAGTTTTGTCATTAAGATGATGGATTTTTAGGCTTCCATATAAGCTTTTGATAAACTTTTCCATGAAACTTATTGAAATAAGCTAAAATGAGCTTATAGGGAGATCATAAGTTATTTTTATAAACTCTCAAACACCTATAATTTTTATCAAAAATACTTATATGAGAAGATAAACTCAAATAAGTTATAAATAAGCTCTCCCAAACACATCCTAAATAAAAAACCAAATCATAAACCAAGCACCAAATTATTTGTTAAATGATACATGACATGTTGGACCCTTATCAATAACCATTTATTTAGCACGTGACTTTACTCTAAGATGTTCTATTTTATTGGAATTATAGAGTAAATCATGATTTTAGAATTTTTAAAATCAAGTTAAAAATGAAATTTTGAAAATAGAAATTTGATTTGGGAAATTTAAAGAAAGCCAAATTTGAACTTTTGAATTCTAAATAATTTGTGAAACACATTAAAATTCAATTTTTTGTTTACGTTTAGCAAATTGAATTTTAAATAAAATAAGAATTTAAATTAAAAATTTAGAAATTATGTTTTTAAGGAAAATTAAAATAAATTTAATAAACAAATAAAAAGTCAATGTCCTTATTTAAAGCCAGTCATACATTTAGAGTTTATATTGAAAATTAGAAATTATTAAATAAAAATAAGGAATTTTAGAAGTTGTTGATCAAAAAAAAAAAGATATATTAAAAAATTGTTAAAAAAAATGTAAATAAATAAAATAAAGGTTAAAAACGAAAACTTTGGAATTATTATTTAAAAATGAAATTTTAGAAATTTGGAAATATTGAAATAGATTTTGTTTGAAAAAAATTCAAATTAAAAAAAAAAAAAAAAGTGATAGGAATTGAGTAGGGTGGGTAACTAGCTAATGGGGCATGGAGTAGGCCCACATCTAGGCCTAAACGAGATAGGAAGTCCAATTTCAATGATGATTTTTATTATTATTAGTTATTTATTTAATTATACTTTTTGGATTTATCTGTTATGATTTTTTTATTTATCCGTTAGAATTTTCTATTAGTGCCTATAAATAGCATCTTATGTTATTGTTTTTGGGTAAATTTGATATGATATTGAAAACTTGAAAACTTTGTTCTATTTATTTTGTTCGTTTTATTTTAATTTTTATTATTAACTTGTAGTCGAGTTCTGTCATTTGGTATCAGGCATAACTTTGTCGAGATCGAGTTGTATCGCTTATTCTGCGTCGATTTGGTATCGGTAAACGATCCAGAGATCAAATTACCTTGTTTGTTTCAAAGATTCGTCTACTATTTATTCACAGGTACACTTTTCCCTTCTTGGGTGCCTTAACATATAATCCTCGTAGATCTCGATTCTCTCTCCGTGATATTGATTTGATCCATTGAAATTCAATCCATTTCCCTTCACACATTGGAGATTTTGTAAACATTCTATTTTTCACACCCACCATTGGTTCTTGCGGTAATCATCTCGAAACCTCCTAACCTTTAGCAGGTTCTGCATTTGCGGTTCCTCGAGTTGGAAGCATACCCACCCTCTTCCCTAATCTTCCCCTTCTTACATTAGCCATAGGCGGTTGATGGGGTGAAATTAGGGTTCATAAGAATCCCGAGGAAGAATTCTATTCTTTGCCCACGACCAGTAGCTTAGTTCATCTGACTGAGGTTGATTCATTGACTTTCTGTTGTGGCCCCGCCGGCGAAGCCACTTGGCCGTATCTTTGCTTGCGAACACCCTCGTGGTCGTCGCCTGCAGGCGACATCGTCGTGCGACCCACAGTGGAGCTGACTGTAACCACGAGCCTCGATTTCACCCAGACGTAAGGTTTTCTTCAAGCAACATCCATGCAAATAGAAGCAAGATTCGATTTCTCACATATACTACAGCTGCTTGTTTTTCTTCTCATCATCTCACTTATCAACAACAACAACCAAAATGTTATTATGTTCTTACCCTTGGAATACAATCAATTTACCCTCATCAAAGAAGTGCACACTTTGTTTAATTCCCTTGCAACATCGCTAAGGAATTGTAGGCGCCCTAAAGGTTCTTCAACAGGTTATATTTTCTTTTATTTTGAAAACTCAATTAATATTTGTGATATTTAAGCATATTTTGTTTGATTGTTTTAGGTTACAGTTTATTTGATAGAATAAAACCTATTAAAAAAAATTACTTTTGTTTTTTTAGTAATTCTTTCGTGACTCGTGTAATCTGTGATATATAATCGCATTACATTTTTTAGATTTGTGTTTGTTGCATTAGCATAACGTTTATAATTTCACTTGCCCAGAGTGAGTATTTTGCGACTCTATCTGTATATGGTCATAAGAAAGTGTTTATTTATCTTTGTTCTTTACTAACATAAATGGATCGAAACTGACCGGACTTAATAATTTTGACTTAAGACTACAAGCTTTATCTCAAGATCTAAATGATAGTCTAGTCTGTGTTACCCACACCATGATGCAAATAAAACTCAATTTGATTCAGTCATTGCGTCGTTAAGTAATTTAAAAATTTCAATCTTTTTGTGGTCAATTTAACTCGCGTCGTCACGCCCTCAGACAGAGCTCATGCAATAAATAAAAAAATGGACTTACTTTTAAAACATCTGGGTAAACATGAGATAGGTGAATATGTTGATGTAACTGTTAGACCACACATTAGAGGTTCAAGTCCTTCTGAATTCACAAATCATTTGCATGACAATTTGGGTAAAATGAACTTGGGTAGTAATTCAATTACTCAACCTCACATAACACTGCAGTGAGACCTTAGTTCCAGCTTTGATGATCGATTTCAACACCGCTGTGTCGACTTCCCATTAGATTACCAACCACGGAAAAATTTACCCACCGTCAAGTGAGAGAAGATGTAGGAAACCTCGGCGATACCGACCTAGGAGTTCTTTGGTAATTGGGGTAGAGATCGGGATAGACGGGTTAAGACAACCTCGAAAGGGACATCAAAAAAAATCAAGGTTAATTATCTGAATTTGATGAGTGAAATGAATCTAATGCTTTCTACGATTGGATTGAAAAGTTTCTATTGAGGAATATTTGATTGAGTATGAAATGATTTGTGTGAGCAGGTTCAATTTGCTAAAATGGGTAACCAATTGACTAAAATGTACTAGCAAAATGTGTTGCAAGACATGATTCATCTAGGTGAACCACTATCACCCGATGGGCTGTGATGGCTTGAGATTGCAAGAAAAGTACATTCTATCATATAAGAGTCAATTGTTCTCCGCCCATGATTGTCTGAACAAATGACTCTTAATTGGCAGACGAATACGCTAGAATTTGAGGAAGCTAGACTTAGGTGTAGTAAGTTCCATCTTGCAGGAGCCAATTTGATGTACGCCTCACTTTGTTAATGGTCACCAGTTGACATTCAAGGATGGATTAAATTGCATAACTCTACACCTTATGGGGATGCATACGAAAAAAAAACCTTAGAAGTGAGAAGTTATTAGACCCTCTTTTACTTTCGTCGGGTCAAGTCACGATCAATGTCATAGGATGGTAATACTTATACTTGATAACATTAGGGAGAAAGATTACAGTTTAAGTAACTCTCTTCTGTTGCTTCTCCTATTGAGTCTAGATAGTAATTCATTGATTGTAATCATAAGGGTCATATTACGTCTTGTTATCCTCAACGTGCATTGGCATTAGATGTTAAACAGAGTAGTTTGGAGGATGAGGAAGACCAAATTGTTGATCCTTTAGATTATTCTGGTGATGAAGATGATCTTCATGAAGATTATGATGAAGATGCGTGTGTTGGTGTAGTTAGATGTGTGCTATCTACAACTATAAATAATGATAATTGGAAGCATACTAGTATTTTTCACATAATCATACATAGTGGAGATAAGAAATGTAAGTTAGTGATTGATGGGCGTACTTCAATGAATGTGGTTTCTAAGGATACTGTTAAATTGTTAAACCTGAAAGTAGAACCACATCCAAATCCTTTTAGAGTAGCTTGGTGAATGATCATACTCTACCTGTCACTCAAATGTGTCTAGTCTCTATTCAAATGGGGGATTATAAGGATGAAATCTATTGTGAGGTGCTACCCATGGATGTTGCTAATGTTCTTTTAGGTTGCCCTTGGCTTTATGATCTTAATGTTACCAATTTTGGTAAAGATAACAATTATTCATTTAAGTATAAGGGAAAGAACATTTTATTTACTGAGACTGCTAAGCCTAAAAAGTTGCAATAATGCTTATTAAACATCTCTCTAAATTTCCTGACGAAATTGCATATTTTTAAAATGTAATAGAAGTTTGAGAGAGAGGGGTGGAATTGGTATGTGCTTAGCATTAGTGGCAAAAGAAGTTCCATCTGATTCTTCGATTGTCGGTGTTCCTTTACCACCTCACATGCATGTGTCTGAACTTGCAGAAAACTTTGCAAAACACATCCATGACTTACATGTTGAGATTAAGTGAAAGATTTCTCTAAGAAATGAAGAGTATAAATTGGTTGCTGATGTGCATTATAGATCTAAGGAATTTAATATTGGTAAATATGTCTGGTTCGCATTCTTCCTGATAGAATTCAAAAGCGTTTCGAAAAAACTTTAATAAAGCCGTAGGCCTTTATTCTATCATTATAGTGAGTCTACTCATTATCTTCTTGATTTGCCTAATGACATGAATATTAACCTTGTATTCAATAGAGGACTTGCTACGCTAAGAGGCACTTTTGGGCTTTACTACTTTGCGCTAGTGTGCTCTACGAATTGAAGCTAACAAGGTGCACCCATTATCTGCGCCGTTACAATATTTTAAGGGGACGGTGGATATTATCCTTGATGACGAGTTTGTGACTTCTAGAGATGGTGGGTTTCGTCGTTTCCTTGTCAAATGGTATGGTCATCCTGATTCTGATGTTACTTGGATTCAAGAGGATGATCTTCGTCATTTGGATCCTTCGTTGTTGAATTGCTACCTTTCGTCTCACTCTTCGGAGTTGAGTTCTTTTCAACCTGGAAGGAATGATGGGGGCATGGAGTAGGCCCATATCTAGGCCTAGACGAGATAGGAAGCTCAAGTCCAATAATGATTTTTATTATTATTAGTTATTTATTTAATTGTACTTTTTGGATTTATCCGTTAGTACTTTTTGGATTTATCTGTTATGATTTTTGGATTTATCCGTTAGGATTTTCTATTGGTGCCTATAAATAGCATTTTATGTTATTGTTTTTGGATAGATTTGATATGACATTGAAAACTTAAGAACTTTGTAGCCGAGCTACATCACTATCAGTCAGAGGGATTGTAGTATAGAAATCAAAGCCCTTAATAATAATAATAATAATAATGATAATAATAATAATAATAAGAATATAATATATATATATATATATATATATATATATATATATATATATATATATATATATATATAAGAGTAATAAGAATAAAAATAGATAAATGTTAAAAAAAAACTACTTAACCTAATCATTCTATCATATATTACTGTTAGATTAGTTCCATCACGTATTCCCAGTAGGGCTAGTGCCAGGCCAAGCTGCTCGGGCTCGGCTCGGAGCTCGGCTGGCGCTCGGCTCGAAGGCTGTTTCGTGGTCGCAGTGAGCAGGCTGCTAATTTGAGCTACGATAAATTTCGGGGCTCGGCTCGGGCTCGGTCGAAAAAAGCTCGGCTCGTGCCGCCGGGACCCATCAAGATCAGGCAGAGGCTTAGCTACGGTCTCCGGCTGACGGGATCACGGTCTTCAGGTCACGATCAGGCTCGGGCGCGAGTGATGTCAGTCATGTCCGGGATATCGATGTGTGGATCGCCAGTCTAAATCAGGTCGATATGGATGGCGAATCGTGAATCCTCATAGGCCCAGTTAAGGGGCGCGGCAGCGAAGGCGGGCTCGGCGAATCTGCATCTGTCGGTACAGGGGGCAATACCTAGATCTCAGTCGCTCGATGCGAAATAAATTGCCTGATAAGCCTTGAAGGTGTTGGCGCCAATTATCTTCAGTGTGGATAATGTGAAGAGTGTCGTGAAAGGGACGTCGGGGAAGGACATGGATGTTAGGTATGACCCACTAGTACGATCGGTCGATCCTAGTGTACAAGATTCCAGATTCTGAATGTGGGAGTATTGGGGCCTCTGTGGAAACTATAGAAATTTGGTGGCCATGAGCTTAGACAAGGTTTAGATCTTGAGTAGCATTGAGGGCAAATGCACGGACCAACGTCTGATCAATTCGGCTGATGAGCAAGGGATCCGACTACCTCAAATCTTGGGGTATTGGGGCCACCGCACGGATCTTGTGCTGGACTTAACCGGCGCATCTAGGCGTGGGTATGGAGTAAAACATCAAGGGTGATCGTGGGGTGGGGTTTCATAGAGAAACAAGGGACTGGAAACATGCAGGACTACGGAAACAGAGACGGTCTCTTGGCAAAGGAGTGCCACCGTCATTCTCTTTGGGTATGAAAATTTCTTGTCGGCCAGGTTCGACATGGTGGGCGGATTAGATCTCGGTCAGGTGAGTGGTGAAGCCTTGAGAATTAATCATGCGCATCTTGGTAGTCGGGAGATTGGTGGCTAGCAACCATGTGCAACGGTATATTTCAAAATAGTTTAATTTACTAATGAGTTTGCTTAGCGGATCTTGTTGATATATTATTTCTTTATTTAGATAATTGATTAAAACCAATCATGTTTCTTATTGATGATTTAAATTATCTTATTTCTTCACTATACAATTTCTACTTGTTTTAATTCCTATTTCATAATTTTTCGATTCTGGGATTGTTTATTGGGTGGAATTAACGTAAATCGAAAAGGGAAACAAATGTTGAAGAGAGTAAACTTACTAACAACTTTAGCATGATTTCTAAATCAACTAAGGTAAAACAAATCCAGCTAGAAAATTATTTATTAATTGATGTATTTGTTATCGAATTGATTACAAAAGTTAAAAGTATATGGCTGAGCTTGAGGATTGATTACAATACAAACTTGTATAGGCTCGGGATTGGGCTTGAGCTCGGGGTTAAGCTCGAGGCACCGTTCGTATGGAAAGCTTGGCTGTGTTTCGAAGCCAAGCTTTTTTAAATCAAGCCAAGCAGGCACGATTTTAAGCTCGTTCAAAAGCTCGGCTCACGGGCTCGAGCCCACTCATAAATAAACAAGCCCTAGCTCGAAATGTTGAAGGCTGGCTCCGGCCTCGCTCGTTACGACCCTATTCCCAAGTCCTGATGTATTATTACCTTACTTGAGTCTCAAGCACAAAGAAAAAGTAAAAAAAATTATCAAATCAAATAAAAATGAAATAAAACAACATAAAAAAAAACGAAAAAGAGTCTCCATTAAAAAGAGTCGTCCTCTAATAGGCATGAGGCATCAAACCATACGGTCACATCATCACAAGAACAAACACAAAATAATCATTATAAAACTATTATCAAGATTAAAAAAACCAAAAGAAAAGAAAAAAAAAACCATTAAAAGCACGAACTCTATCAAGTTATCAACCACGCAAACCAACCTGTCAATCTAGATTTCTAAATCCAATAAAAAAGCCTACAGTAAAAAAAACATATCTGAACCAAGGCATCTCTCAAATCTGAATAGATAGACACAAAATAAATACATTTTTATTTTTCAAAGAGGAACCAAGACATTTCTTGCTATTTACTCCTCTCTTTGGTATTCTCCAAAGATAATCCACTAGCCAACCGCCTCTCCCCCTTCGTTTTTTTTTCTTCCTTCTCCAACCTCCCTTCTAATATTTAGGATCTCCCAAGAAAACTAATTATAAAACCTTGGAAGGAGATGATGACCCACCTCCCCAAAAAGAAAAAGAATAAAAAATAAATCAAAACTAATAAATCAAAATTAAATAAAATCAAAATCAAATAAATAAATAAAACTAAAGAGCCCAAATTTGGGGTCTACAATATTATTTTATTTCCTTACCTTAATATTACAAATATTACATAAATAATGAAAAAATCAAAATATTGGATATTATAATACTAAATGAGATATATCAATTAAATGATATGATAATATCAATTAATTTTTAAAAAATATTTGAAAATTTTTAACTACATTTATATTTATTTATTAACAAATTAAATTATTTTATTTTTTTGCTTCAATTATTTTTGTTAAAACATATTTAATCACATTTAAAATAAGAAATATATTATTTTATATAAGTGTTAATTTCTAAATTTTGATAATTGTGATGATAATATTTTGACATAAATATTAATTTATAATTAAAATTTATCTTAATATTTTATACTAACAAATCAATTTTAATTTTTTTTTTGAAAACTTAAAAATATTGCAATTTTATTAAATTTTAAATTTTTTGAAAATATGAAAAAATAAAATGAAGTGATAATGCTAAATTTATAATATAAAAATAACGTTAAATGGGTAAAAATATTCATCAATAAAAAAGGAGAATATAAATAAATTTGCACCTTATATACTAACAGAGTAGTTAGCCTCGCAGAGGCGGAATATGCACGCCTTATTTTTTGCCAAGGTTTAGAAACCCTGTCCTGATATCAAATATTTTAAAGGCTTAACTTATTAAAATGTGAAATATCGGAAATAATATAAAATATCGAATTGAAAAATTGATTAAATTGGTGAAATTAAAGACAAATACCCAACAAATTATCGATGGAAGATATCTTATCAACATTCATCGATAACCGAAATATTAACGAAATATCGACCGATATTTCTAGCATTTCCACCCCTGATCCCAAGTCAGACATCCACCAGAAGTTGCAAGTTTTAACAATTAAATCCAAAAACCCAAATAGCATCAATCTTCACCCATTGGAACCAACTTAACCACCATTGTTCATACCTCTATTTTTGTCACCATAGCCCCAATTTTAAACAACTTGCCTAAACCCAAAACGTTTACCTTAACTATTTAAATTCTTCATGATTGAGATTCCAAGCAATGAAAATGGACCTTGGGATTTTTTTTTTTTTTTATATTTACCTTATTCCAAAATGACTACTTTGAGTATTTGATGAGTCTAACTCTCATATAATTTTAAACCCATTTTTCATTAATATTTTAAGGCTTTATGTCCAAAATAATGCCAAATTATGGAGTCTTTACCCAAAATTGTGTTTTGTAGGAATTTAGAGAAAAGAATCAGAAAAGAAAGAAAAAACAATAAGAAAAGTAGAAAAAATGGCTAAGGCAGGAAATGCAGTTATGTCACGACGTAATTACGGCATGGTATTGAAGAAAACCCCAAAGGCAACTTTCGAGGAAGTTTTGGCTCATGACAAGCGAAACGTATTGCGACAAAGACAAAGCAGTCTAAGATGACGGTCAGATTGTCGACATTTCACAACCACATCGTGACCGGTCACGAGAAGAAAGAGCTCCTAAATAAGCACCAAAATTCTCTCGTGACATGGAAATGAATTTCGGAACAAAAGACGAGGCAGATGGCAACAAAACATTGTCGCGACATCCAAAATTATATCGTGACAAAGAATACAAGGAAACACTAGAAATTATGTCGCGGCATAAAACTTGATTGTTGCGACAAAACAGAAGGAAGAAGATTGGAAGTATGTCACAACAGTTATACCTTGAGTCGTGAAAAAAGCTGGCAAAAGTTCAAGAACAATTGTTGCGACAAAGTTACCATTCAGAGACTAATAATACAGGGCATAGAAACTTTGTCGCGACATCAGAAACTTATGTTGCGACAATTACAAGATGAAGTCAGTTGAACTTTGTCGCGATATTTCCAAAGTATATCACGACACAATTTGATGAGAGGGCAAAGAACATTGTCGCAATACTTCTTCCATTGTCGTGACAATTATAGAGAAGAGATTTAAAGCATATACTGAAACAATGTCACGACATAAGAAAAGATTGTCGCGATAATCACTCAAGAAGAATGCTAGTCAGTATTGTTGTGACAAACTTACAACAAGGATGAAGACTTAAGAAACTGCACTTATGTTACGACCAACTTGACAAAAGCTGGGACAGTAAAGGCCTTAGCATAAATGTTGCGACAAAGCTGCAAACTAAAACACGAGAGACAGTGAAGGCTGTGATGTCGCGACCGCAGGATAAACAATGTCGTGACAAAGACACTCGTCAGGCTTCCGCAAATCCTCAAATTCAGCACAGGTCGGGCCAGCATTTATAAGACTATAAATAAAAGGAGATAGAATTATGAATAATCTTGGATCAAGAGTTTTCAACGGCTTTCAGCTTGACTTTTTGCTTTTTGGAAGAGTTGAAGACTCTTTGTATATATTTTATTTTATCTTTCTTTTTTTTCTTTCTTTTTAGAAGTAGAGGTAGCTCTAAACTGAAATTTCGAGCTGGGTAGAATGTAAATCAAACTTCATTTATGTCTGAACTAGAGTGAAATTTGGAAGTTTTATGGGATTCATTTTTATTCAGTTTTAATTATAGTTACAGTGAATTTGTCTGATCAACTAGTCGTTGTTACTTGTGATTAAGAATTGGAAGGTTTAGCTCTCTGGGAATGTATTTGGTTTTCTTATTATGATTTTGCGATTATTTTGGTGAAAGGTTTTGGAATTATGGCCCAGGTTCATCTAATTGGCATTGCTTTTGTAATGAATTGTTCTACATATCAAGGCTTTTTACCCAAAAAGAGTTGTATCTATACTTCGATTTCCAGGATCCCTTTGAGTGACACAGAGATGGACTACCTGAGAGCATAGAGCACTCACTTGGGGTTAAAAATCGTATGTTGGGAGTAATATACTCTAAGTATCACTCTGATATATCATAGGTGATGTTCTAACCTCTAATTTCAAGGTTCCCTTTTAGGTGACAGCAGAAGTGTGTTCCTGAGGGTTAAGGACCACTCAATGAGTTATCAATTTAATTCTTAGAGGTTTCATCTCAATCCAATATAATGATCTCAATCATGTGTTAGCTAAGATTCTAATCAAGGGAAAAGAGAATTCTATTGAATTGATGGTTGAGATGCCAGTAACTTTGGAGAAGGCTTGTGTTACCCTGTCTATGGGGTAAGTAATTTCCAGTCCCAAGCGATGGCTATGAAGTACTGGTTTAGGAAAAATAGACAAATCTTGAAGATGATCACATTCTAAAAGTAACTATTTAGACCCACTGACCTGGTTTAGGAATGTGGTAAGCTAAACAATGAAATGTGTAGTGTCAAGAGACTTTCCAAAGCTACACTATCCTGCTCTTTGACAAATCAAGGATTTATACCTTTAACAATATTTTATTTGGGAAAATATGCAAATTGATAGTTAGAATACTAACCACTTCCCAATGTTATTTCAATTTGGTGAAATCTCTATTTTTAATTTAATTAGAGTTTTGATTAGCCAAGTTTATTTCATTAATTCATTGTTGATAATTCAGACTTTCTTTTAGATGTTCAAATAGTGATGATCTTGAGTAGCAAGAGTAATTGATATTTAGATTTTCAAATCAATCTTGGTGGGAATGATATCTGGACTTTAAATCCACTTTATTACTTGTATGACCTGTACACTTGTAGAGATATTAGACCAAAAACAATTATTATTGAAAATTATTACATACACACAACTAAATTCAGCTTTTATATACATATTTTACAGTCAAACAAGTTTTTGGTGCAGTAACTGTGCACTAAATAGTTCTTTGGTTGCAATGCTAGGAATTTGAGATCAATTTTTACTCTATCAAGAATCAGTCTAATCAGTATTGTAGGCTTCCAACCCTGCTTCCAAACACATTTTATTCATTAAGAGCCACTTTCAATTTATAACAAATGACAATTCCTTTATAGTATAATGACTACATTGTATTTACAAGTTTAGTTGGTATGAAGCGATTGAATGTAAATGGAACACTTTTCTGTGATTATGGACCCCAAAATGCTAAACACATCACATATCAAAATTGCACATAGTAGTATGAGAGTTTTAGACAAATATACTTTAATTTAAAAAAAATATTACTAAAATAAGTCAAAAATCAAAATGAAGCCCAAATTATTGCGTCCTAGCCACGTTAGCATACACATCAGCAATGTCACAATCACTAACTGCGGCATTGTAATTTTTTTTAAATCAATGTCGCAGTCATTAACTGTGGCATTATAATTTTTTTTTAAGTTAATGTCACAGTCACTGATTGAGGCATTGAACTTTAAAAGAATTACAATGTCGTAGTCAGTGACTGCGACATTGCTATTTTTGTTAGAATTAAAATTTTAAGTTACAAATAATTTGCTAAATTACAACATAATACATCTCTATCGAACCTGACAATTCCCACATCACCAGCACACAAGCAATTCATCCAAATTAACTAACTTTCATCCAAATCAACCTAATTGCATCAAAATTATAACCAATACACATCTTTTGAGCATTGTAGCCTTGAATCTAAGAATTCGTTGAACTGTGAAACCTATGGATATCGTGTAACCGATACAAGAAATTGAGTCGATTCTGGGATCCACAATTTCTGAGCGCGGAGCTACCTTAGTCTTTGGGCTTCGATGAGTCAAAACACACTTGCTTTTAGGGCGGGTTACGTTTAGCCCGAAGGAAGGCACTCCCCAAGTAAACAACTGACAAGGCAACAAGGCGACAACAATGTAGCGTCGCGACATCGGCGGGAGAATGTGGCGACGCCAGGCTATTCAGTATCTGGCATTGGCGCTCGATAATAAGATCGGGCGATGTCCGCGACTCAAAGCCCGATGTATTGACAAAGGAATGTAAGCGACGTGGCGCGATGTCGCTGCATTTGTATGCAGCTCAATGTCGCGACATCGTGCGCCGATGTGGTATGGGCTTTTGTCGCGACTTTGAAGCCCCGATGTGGTGACACCCGGCAAAGAATGTCGCGACACGGCGAGAAGAATGTCGCGACATTGGCGCCGCTGCTCCAGCGACATTGGCGGCCAATGTCGCGGCAGTAACGGTGTTGCGCGACCTCCCGGGTGATATCGGCTATGATTAAACCGGCCCTTAGTCTTTCGGCCTATCACGACGTAGGAACTGATATGCGACATCCTTTACCAATGTCGCCACATTGGCTATCTAATGTCGCAACATCGATTGAAACTACAACCAATGCCTCCTCAGCCTTGTCGCGACATCAAAACCCGATGTCACGACATCATACCAAAGTCGCGACATCGACTGAAACCACAACCGACACCCTCTTAGCTCTATCGCGACATTGCGAAATATCGTGGCGTTACCGGTATCGTGACGTGCAGAGGCATCGTGACATTACCCAGGGCATGTCGTGTTTTGTGCGAGGCATGTCATTTTTATCAAACCATTATCACGACATTGATTCCAGTGTCGTGACAGTGGTCTCATGTATTGAAAATTTCCCAGGTTCTCCTCAGCAACCCAGTCTTTAGCCTTGGTATAAAGCCTTACCCAAAACCTGAACTGCAAAAAATGAAATTACATAACTCATCCGAGGCAATAAACAAGAGATAAGGTGAAAAAATGTATTATTTACAACCCATAAGAGTTCAAATACAACTCTTTTACACAAATTACACATTAAAATAGTTTGTTCCAAAACTTTACAAAAATGATTATAAAGCCAAAAATCGGCTTTCTTCACTCTCTTGGCCCCGGATGAGAATCGTCCACCGGCGCTTGTCCCGCACTTGAAATGTTATCCCATATAGGGTGAGTCAAGCCCAATAGAATAATTCCTACAGAGACTACTCCTCATCTAAGTGCACATGCAATGCTTACACTTCACATCAACATTCCAAAAATAAGAACATGTCAATTCTAACTTGGAATCCCACATGTGTCATCGTATGAGTAGGATGAGACTCCTCATACCCCATACAGGAGTCCTTCTGGGCTCATCGTACTCAGTCTTTCTTGAAACCCACCACACAAATCGTTTGTGTGTGATAAAATCTGTCATTGATGGATTACATCCAATGATCATTTTCAAACGAAATTCATTTGTTTATAAACCAAAATCTTTTTGGATGTTTCACCTCAAACGATCATTTCATTTACAAACCATGTGTCTTTTGTGGGCAACAAATTTTCAAGGTCTCACCACAGGTTTTGTACGTCTTCCTACACTTTCACGGGCTTTCACTGTTGGAAATATGTATGACCCGCAATCGGATCTTTAAAGATGGGGTATATCCTTGCTTGCTATTGCAGGCACAAGTTTTCATCATATTCATTTTAACGAGTGCAGCTCTGTCGGACTTTAATCGGCGTGTCGAGCCCGCGATCATTCACCAAACGGTGTTGATTATCAATGACACTCGCACCCGTGAGCGTGTTCGCATGCGTATGCAATGTAATGCACCATTGCATGTCTAAGCCATGTCACATATGTAATGAATGTCATATGGACAATGTAAACCATGCAGTTTACCATGCATCATGGACAATTATATCATGCGCATATAATTTCCAAAACAACCAATTCAATGTTAATACATACACACACACATATATTAACATTCATCACACAACATTAAACAAGCATATTATCACCAAGCCAAACAACAACACCTTTAAAACAGTCCACTTTTCTAGACTCCAAAACTCAAGGCTCTCCAGAAACTCACAGGAAACAAGGCCTGATCAATCCCCGAACGCGTGGGCCCTACACAGTCGGCGATAAAAATAAAATGGGAAAGCGACCCATGGAATCGCCATGGATTCCTTACACATGTCGGTAGGGGAACTGACGGCTTGATCCCTCGGGCTTAGTGAACCAAACGGCCCCTTATGGAAAAAATCGGAGCTCAAACAACCTCCTTAATACCAAAATCCACGGCAAACAACCCCTTAGGACTGAAATTGACGCCCAAACACTCCCCATGGTTGTGAAACACATAGATATGCCCCTTTATGGCAGAATTTCGCACTGACTAACTCCCTTAGGGTGAAAGTAAACCAGAGTAAGAAGAATCCCTACCTCTTGGAGCATAGAAAAATCGTTGGAGCCTTGAGAAGGCCTCCTTACCTGTAACCCTCGATTTCCCAAATTTCCTCTTTTGGATCTTCGATGAAATCCCTCATTTTGGTATGTCTGGCGTGGCCCTCGGGTGAGTGGAATGAACTTTTAACTCTAGCTCGACAAATTCGGTGGCGATTAGTAGATTTGAGAATGAAGTTTTGGATTTCTTCATTCTCTCCTCCCTCTCTCTCCCACGGTCAAACCAACAGGAAAATCTGATCTCCTTCCCCAACTTATCCTTTTAGCACTATTTATAGTCTTAGAGATGTGGCTCCAATTATGCCACATGTCCCATATTGCCTTAGTCTCATGTGGGTTTGTTTTTACCTCGAAATGACTTTATTTCGTCTCGATTCAAGTTCAAATTATTAAATATGAACATTATTTAAATTATTTCCCCACTTTCAATATTTTCTCAAAACCTTGATTTCAGGGTTCATTCCATACCTGTCGCCTTAAAATTCGTGAAAATCCGATTATTTCGAAATTCAACGATTTTCGTTTGGATAACTAGATTTTGTGAGACGAATTCAATGGTTTGGTATGTTTTGTCATTAGCTATCTAGAAAATCTCAAGTCTACAGCTTGTACAGTTGTGGCAATTTACTGTTTTACGAAAAGTTCAAATTTACCCGGGTTTTACATGCTTCCCCCCTTAAAAGAATTTCGTCTCCAAAATTCACACCCACATACATATACAATTACATGCACATGCAACAGTCATTTAATATCACACGACTAAAAATATACCTTCCTCCTCGAATAAGAAAAGGATAATTGGCACGTATCTTGTCTTTGTGTTCCCATGTTGCCTCCTCCACTTCTCAGTGCTACCACAACACCTTCACTAGCCTCAAGGTCTTGCGTCGCAAAATATGATGCCGACTATCCATGATACGTACTAGTCCCTCCTCAAGATAATTGGCACGTATCGTTTCTTAGTGTTTCCATGTTGCCTCCTCCACTTCTCAATGCTACCACAACACCTCACTAGCCTCAAGGTCTTGCGATACTTAAAATATGATCACGGGCAATCCATGATCGTCTTAGTCCTCACCAGGTCTCATCCACATCAACGACAAGCTCACCCCGATCCAACATGGTCGGATCTAGAGTATATACAGACATGGAGACATGGAATACTACATGAACACCCGATAAGCTTAGCAATAATGCCAACCAGTAAGAAACTGTACCTACCTTCTCGAGTACCTCGAAGGGGCCCGATGCTCACCTCGTGATAGCTTTTTCCCGGCAAGATCGACCACTCCTCTTAGGCATCACCTTCGAGAAGACATGATCTTCCACCTCGAATAACTGGTGGTCATCGTAGTTTGTCAAGCGTAGGCTCTTCTCTGGCTGCGGCGAGTGAGGAATGTACGCATCAAGTCCACCTTCTCGAGGAGAGTTGTCTCTAACTAAGTCCAGAACCCAGTGGGGGTCTCTCTCTACTTCCTTCCGACAAGCCAGGAGATCAAATGAGGTCTCATAAAGTGCCTCATAGGGTGCCATCCCACATGCTTGTCGATAACTATTGTTGTAGGCAAATTCACGAGGAGTAAATGTTCCTCCTAAACACCCTTAGATCTAACACACTCCCCAACCATCCTCTAAAATTTGGATGATCCTCTCTGTTGTAGTTTGTGAGATGAAAAATAGTGCTCGTCATCAAGCATGTCCCGTGGCTCTTTGGAAACTCTTCGAAAATGAGTCGTAAACACAGGATCTGTCCAGATACAATGAATCTCTTGGTTCTCCATGTAACTAGACAATCTCCCTTATATACAACCTGTCGACTTAGTAAGCTAGTCCATTATCACCCACACTGCGTCATGCCCTCACGATGTTTGTGGTAAGTGGGTCATATAGTCCATCGTGACATGTTCCCACTTCTACTCAGCTACCCCCATTAGCTGGAGTAATCTTGTTGGCATATGGTGCTCAGCCTTTATTGCTGACACGTGAGACATCGATACATAATCTCCAACTTGTTTCTTCATCTCACTCCCAGATGTGTGCTAGACGAGATCATGGTACATCTTCGTGCCACTGGATGCATAGCCAAAGAAAGCAAGGCATTGGAACTCTGAAGAGGGAGATCTCCTCTCTGAATCTGGGTTAGGGAACCACAACTTTCCCCACTGTATCAAAAGAATACCATGTGTAGTAGATAGCTTGACCTTACGTCCACACAATGCACCCATTTGTACCCGGGGCTTGATATCTCTATGTCTGTCCACTGGGACTTCGATCACTGCTTTCGATAGGAAGCGTAGCCACTAGACTCCCCAAAGCATCCTGAGCCTGACCCTTGTTGTGCAGTCCAAACTGTCCCACAATCTTGAGCATCTTCCACTCCTAGGAAGCTATACTAGCCAATGTTCCTCGTGACTTCCGACTGAGTGCATTAGCCACCACATTTTCCTTACCGAGGTGGTAATGGAAAGTAAACTCATAATCCTCTAGATACTCCATCCACCTGCGTTGCCTCATTTTGAGGTCCTGTTGTGTGAAAATGTACTTCAGACTCTTGTGGTCTGAAAACACCTCGGCCTCAGAGTATAGATAGTGGCGCCGTCTTCCAAAGCGAAGACAATGGGCCAACTGTATCATGCGGGGTAATTAAAACAGTTGTTCTTCAGCGCGAGAACCACACCACACACACACACACCACTACAGTTAAACCTTCTCGGAATGCATCAAAACACATCCAAGTAAGTCCTTAGAGATATTAAATACACTATGTATCTATGTCCCCTTTTTGCAACTATCGAATATGGTAAGTAAGCCTCCTCTTGATTTGGAATGCCCTGCCTGAGTCATTCACAGCAGAAACTTCGAGAAAGCCTCCTTAGGGTCGATCCTGTCGTAGGTGCGGCCCTAGCTGGGAGAAGTCTCATTAGACCTCTGCAATACCACCAATCCCGAAGCTGCGTATCTCTGTCTTAGGCTTCGGTCTCTCCCGATTCCTGCGCGCCTCAGCCTTCTTTGGGTCCATGGATACGCTAGGCGATACCACATGCCCCAGAATTTCATCTAAGTAAGCTGAAATCCGCAGCTTGCCAATTTGGCGCCTGAGGCGATGAATTATATAAAGCCTAGAGCCTGATCAGCAAATGACCCTCATGCGCCTCCTCAAACTTAGAGTAGATCGGGATGTAAATCGTAGAGAACCCTGATGACCTAATCCTAGATATGGTTGGAATACCACAGCCATGAATCCATGAATCTTAGCTTGAGCATTCGTCAATCCGAAAGGCATTACTATGAATTCAAAATGCTCATACTGCGTCCTAAACGCAGTCTTAGGGATATCTGCCTCCCTAATCCTCAACTGGTGGTAACCGGTGCGAAGATCTATCTTGGAATAAACCCGCGCCCCTCTATATTGATCGAATAAGTCATTAATCCTCGGCAAAGGTTACCTATTCTTAACAGTAACCCTATTCAACTGCCTATATTTTATGCACAGCCGAAGAGTCTTATCCTTCTTCTTGGAAAATAGCACCGAAGCGCCCCAAGGTGAAGTGCTCGGTCTAATAAAACCCTTGTCCAACAATTCCTGTAATTGGACCTTGAGTTCTTACAACTTTGCAGGTGCCATTCTATGTGGAGTCATAGAAATAGGCGATGTCGGGGAGTCTTGACTCAATAGTGAAGTCTACATCCCTTCTGAAGAGGTAATCTCGGTGGTTCGTCCGGAAAACATCCTTATACTCCTGAGCCACGGAGTGGGCTTAGCTCCTTATCTTGCCTCGTCCTCTGCAGGGTAAAGGCTTGGTAACTTGACCCATGTTGCGGAGTGCCGTCTAGAGTCGTACAAGGCTTGGGGTAAAGCTGTCGTGCTTATCCCATAAACATAACCTGAGCATCATCACGGTGTGGCGGTAATCCTCTACGATCACGATCGATGGCGACTGAGTGTTAGTCTTGATCCATCCAGGTTGACATCGAACTTCAGACATGTCCATGAACTGCGGCCCGTAATGGTAGAATCTCGGAGATCTCTAGCTCACAATCCTAACATATCTAATCAACGCTCGCCCTTATTCCTAGGGGAGAACTAACATGTAACTGCTCTTCCAAGGTTTGAACCTCTAAGCCCAAATCTTTCACACATGATGCAGTAATGAAACAATGTGATGCACCAGAATCAAACAATACTCTTGCCCATAAGCGAGAGAGTAAAAATGTACCCTAATTAACAAACTGATCTACAAGCTCAATCTGAGGTGTAATGGTGTAGACACACCTGGGTGCACGAAGTCGGAAACATAGCCTTGGCCTCTACCTCGACCCGATGCCACGACCACGGCCCGTCGGCTGTTTGTGAAGTAGTAGGGGCATGTGCAGCGCCCTAAGACTGATACTAGTTTCCTTGGCCTGTGGTGGGGTAAAGAGGAACAAATTGCAAATCTGACGATCCTACTTAATGGCTGGGGTAGGGTGTCCCGTGGCACAGTCCACATACCGAGCGATCCGTCGTGTGTCGAGGCCAGTGACAATGGTAACATGTCCTGCATACGTCTGGCTAGGAGCCACGAAGTGCCTCCGTCTTAGGATGTCGACCACGGCCTTGGCTCGCGATGGCGCGACCTATCCGCAGCCAGTCTACGAATTGAAGTCTTACTTCTTCCACTGAGCCTAGAAGAAGGTTGGCTCTCCTTATCTTGTCTACAACACACTTGATATTCCATACGTCGTCCACCTCTCTCTCAATGGCCATAGCTATCTTGATCATCAAGTCCAAGTCTTGCATGAGAAGTCCCATAATTTTACCCCGAATGGACAATTTCAGACCATCCTTAAACTTTCTTAGTTTAGCCATGTCCATGGCCACATAGTCATCAGTGAAATGGGCTAATTTAGTGAACTTAGCTACGTACTCGAGCACTGTCATCGTTCCTTGTTTTAGTTATAGGAACTCTCAAGCCTTTTCATGTTGAGTAGATGTCGGGAAGTACTTGCCCATGAAGAGCTCATGGAACTCTTCCCATGTCATCGCCTCCAAGTTCCTTGAGGCTTTGATCCAATTCCACCACACTTGGGATTCATCCTCTAGCTGGAATGCAACTAGTCTTATCCTTGTGGCATCGGAGGTGATCTCCATAGCCTCCAAGATCTTTCCAACTTGTCGAAAATAATGGTCAGCTAACATTGGGTCCCCTCCTCCCTTGAGGTCGGAGGATGGTGTGCCTTGAATATCTAGAGGTTACTTGACCCTCCTTAGCTCTCAGTTGCACTAGCCTGTGCAATAGTGGTAGACACAGCACTTGCATGTGCAATAGTAGCAGTCGCAGCACCAATAGCCTCTATGAAGGCTTGTTGGTCAAAGGCCGGTGGTAGTTGGTTGTTGTTTTACCCACCTTCTCTACATCCTCTTCCTCGATTTTCCATCTACATATGTCAGATAGCAGTAGAGTCTTACATAGTATCCAAGAATGGTATTTAAGTTTAAATTATTTATATTTCTCTCCTTGTCTAACTAGCAGTACATGTGTCAACCGCTAATAGACATCAACATCCTGGACTATTCCGTTCATTATCTTTCCCGAACCCCAATGTTATGTTTCCCAACCCTAGTGTTCCTTTCTCTTTGCATATACATTTTCACCATGCATATAAATCATACAACACTTAGCACGCAATCATGTAGCATATTAAAGCATAAAACATGAAATGCCTGATAGATCTGATAATTACAAACCTAGCATCCCATCAAGTCTGAGTAATTGCATACCTAGGCTCACGATACCAATTCTTGGGATCCACGATTTCTGGCCAGCAGTACCTTAGTCATTTGGGCAGATGAGTCAAAACTCACTTGCTTTTAAGACTCGAGTTCATTTAGGCGAAGGAGAGCACCCCTAAGTAAACAACACAACGAGGTAACAAGAGCAGCAACAGTGCAATGTCACGACATCAGCAAAGGAATGTCGTTGTTGACCGAATTTTAAATCCCATTTACGAGGTAACTAAAGTCACCGTATGACGCGAAAACTTGTTAACTTGATTTTGACAGAGTACGAAAGTTGTCCTAAACAACTGACCCAAAAAAACTTGTAAGGACCAAATGATGTATTATATATGAAAATATGGCCAAGGGAGTGAATATGGTAAATATTCAAAAAACTGATTTGAAATAGTAAATCTTAAAAAGAAATGAAAAAGTATTACCAACACTCATCCCTTTATGAGTGCCACGGGTCCCTTTAAGTAATAAAGTGGACTATAAAAGTTCGGATGCTCGTGCCCACGAGTTGGAGGTTCTCTACAATTAGATTTAAACACTCAGTACAAGGGCTCTTCACTATCTAGGTGACCAAATATGATGAGAATTAAAATCAATTTAACTAAGTAAAAAGTGATTTAAAATTAATTAACTAATTCTTAAATCTATCAAGCAAACAACTACTAAAGTCTGAAATGTATGAATAGAGGCACTAGGGATAGTGATAATCATTTAATAATCAATATGCATTTCCTTGAAAACACAGCGTTTGTATGAGTTGAATCTTTGGTTGTCGAAACAATGTAAACGCAAACGGATTTCTCCATACACCATACATTTCACTAATTAGAGATCCATGTTCCTTTCAGAGACAAGAGTCTAATCAGTTACTTGTAGAATATAATCCTCTTTCTAAGATCTGGGGATTTTTCCTTTTTAGTACTTCACACCCAAATCTTAGGACTGAAGAATTCTTGTCCCTATAAACAGGATTATGCAAGCCTTCTCCAATCTAATTGGTATCTCATCCTTCAAATCTAATAAAATTTTATATATCCTTGATTAGATCTTTGCTAACATGGGATTGAATCTCGCTCGGACTAAGGAGAAACCTCTTATCAACTAGAATTGATACATCGTCTGACTATTCTCGAATTTATGAGTAAATTAGTAATCTATTGAAGTAATCTTTCATAGTTCATTAGTTCCATAATATTAGTCTAACATACCCCCAAGTAACTGCTTCATACTCTCAAGAATCTTCATCTTTGTGTCACTCAGAGGGCCTCTTGGAAATCAGAGCAAGATACAACCTTTTACTATGTATAAGCTACCACTAATATTAGAGCCGGCTCATTATCACGAGCGGTACCCGATTATATAAAATCGATCTTCAAACCCACAAATCAGCGAAAATACGCAAATCCCGAATGTTCAACAATTAATCCCCACCACACAAAGGTGTTTAATCATTCCAATGCTGATTCGATCATCACCAATCAAACAAGTAAGAGAAAATGAAAAAGAAATCGAAACCGAGGTGAAAAATCCAGATTTGAGCTTCAATATTCGTCTCAACATTAAATAAATTGAATCTCTGAGTACAACATCGAAATCTCTTCAATGCAACTAAAAATCTGCTCTAAAACTACTCTAAGATCTACTAAAAATCAAAACCCTAAGCTAAACTAAAAAAAATGGGTGATTTTCTCATGAGAGATTTTCTCTCTCCTCCCCATTTTTCTTCCTTCCCTAAAATCTAAAAAATTTGTATTTATAGTCCTCGGGTGAAAATGGGCTTGAAAACAGGCTAAAATATCAATTTTCGGGTTTTTCTTGTTTTTTCCAACATTTGAGTCATGACATTAGCATTTTGGAGTCGCAACATCAGCATTTTTGGGTTGTGACATCAGCATTTTGGAGTCAAGACATCAGCACTCTGGTCTTGTTGTTGGCTCTATCACCACATTTTTTTGCTTTGTCGTGACATTTTTTTGCTATGTTGCAACATTACCAATTTTGAGTCATGACATCAACATTTTGAGTCACGACATCAGCATTCTGGCTTTCTTTTTGGCTTTGTAAATCCAATTTTTGGCTTTGTTGCTACATTTTTTTTGCTTCGTCGCGACATTTTTTCTGCTCAGCAGCCAGTTTTTCTTCTCCAACTTGTCAAGGCCATAACTTCTTTGTTTTAACTCGAATTTGGGCATGTGACGTATCATTGGAAAGCTCTTTGAATGTAGAATTCAACCATGGGAGAATTTGAACCATTTGATGTTCCAGCTAGTACAGAAAAAATCATCTTCCCAGTGGCATGCTGTGAGACACCCGATTGACTCTTCTTTTGGAAATATATTGCTCATTTCTTGCCAAATCACTTGTTTTCAGCAAGAATCCTACAAAACCAAGTTTAGAGGAAATGTTGCGCAAGGTTTTACATGAATATGAATATAAAATGCTCAAAATAGCATGTGAAATGAACTCAAAACATAGATGAGTTTTACACGCATCAGTCGCGACATCGACTGTTCAATGTCTCGACATCGACTATTCAATGTCTCGATAATTGGTACGCTCCAGTAATAGCGACATCGAAGCGATGTAGCATTGTCGAAGCCCGATGTCCGCGACGCAGCGAGAGGAATGTAGCGACGTGGCGCAATATCTGACATTGGCCCGCTGATGCCGGCGACGCCGAGCCTATGTCGTTATCGAACTATGTCGCGACATCAAAGCCCAATGTCATAACACCAATAGAGGACTACCCAATGTCGTGACATTGGCGCGATAATGGTGACATTGACTATCGATGTCGTGACATTAAGCGGTCATCTCGACATCGAGAACCTAATCATCGGGACATGAATTTGAAACCAGGCGATCTTGAAATACTATCGCGACATAAGAACAATCGCGACGCCAGTTAATGTCGCATCGTGGCTATCAATGTCGCGACATCGATTGAAACTCTGATCGGCCCCATTTACGACCTTATCCGCGACGCCGGAACTTCGATGTAGCGACATCGCCTGTCTTCAGCGACATTGGTTGGCCAATGTCATAACATCGGCTGAAACCACGGTCGATGCCCTCTCGGCCCTGTTGCGACATCGCCCAAGGCATGTCATGACATCAAGCCAATGTCGTGACATTGATTCCCAATGTTGCGACATCGACTATACATGCAGTCGAAAATTTTCCAGGTTCTCCTTAGCAACCCAGTCTTTAGCCTTGGTATAAAGCCCTACCCATAACCCGAACTACACAAAATGAAATTGCATAACCCATCCGAGGCAATAAACAAGACATAAGGTGCAAAATTTTATTATTTACAACCCATAAGAGTTCAAATACAACTCTTTTACACAAATTACACATTAGAAAAGTTTGTTCCAAAACTTTACAAAAATGATTATAAAGCCAAAAATCGGCTTTCTTCACTATCATGGCCGGAAGAGAGCCACCCACCGGGGCTTGTTCCGCATCTGAAATGTTATCTCATATAGGGTGAGCCACGCTCAGTAGAATAATTCCTATTGAGGCTACTCCCCACCTAAGTGCACATGCAATGCTTACACTTCACATCAACATTCAAAAAATAAGAACATGAAAATTCTAACTTAGAATCCTACATGTCATGCTATGAAATGAGATGAGACTCACTCATGCCCCATGCATGAGTACTTACCAACTTCCATCGTACTCGAGTCTTTATAGACTCCTACCATATAAATGCGATGCCCATGTGTGATAAAATATGTCATTCATGGATTACATCCAATCATCATTTTCAAACGAAAATCATTTGTTTATAAACCAAAAGATTTTTAGATGTTTCACCTCAAGCGATCATTTCATTTACAAACCATGTGTCTTTTTTTAGCAACGAATTTTTGGGGTCTCACCACAGGCTTCGCACGCCTTCCTACACTTTCACGGGCTTTCACCGTTGGAAATATGTATGACCACTAATACCGGGGTCTTTCACCCAAGGGGGTATCCATACCTGCTTTTCATTACCCGAAACAAGTTTTCATCATGTTCATTTTAATTGTGCGACTCTATTGAACTTCGTCCAACGGTACCAAGCTCACCCAATCAATCACCAAACACAGTGTTGATTATCAACCATCCACTCGCACCTATTCGATGCAAAATGTCCCAGTGTGTATGCAATGTAATGCACCATTGCATGTCTAAGCCATGCCACATATGTAATGAATGTCATCTGGACAATGTAAACCATGCATCATGGACAATTATATCATGCACATATAATTTCCAAAACAACCAATTCAATGTTAATACATACACACACACATATGTTAACATTCATCACACAACATCAAACAAGCATGTTATCACCAAGCCAAGAAACAACCCCTTGAAAATAGTCACTTTTCGGACTCCAAAAGCAGGCATACTTGAAACTCACAGCGGGGGCTGCCGATCTAAACAAGCTGTAGACCTACACTTAGAATTCAGTATAAAAAATAAAACAAGAAGCGACCATGGAATCCGCTCCAATGGATTTCCTTACGAGTCGTGAGACAACCAAACGATTACCTTGGAAGAAGCCAAACCATGACCCCATAAGGTAGAAGTGAAACTCAATGACCTCCTTATCTGAAATCCATGCAGCTTGACCCCTTAGGACTAAAATTGATGCCCAAACAGTCACCACGGTTAGGAAACGCTTAGATCTGCCCCTTTAGTGAAAAATTTCTCATCGACTAACCCCGCCCAGTTGAAATGCAAGCTGATTAGGAAGAATCCCTACCTCTGGAATGGAAAAAGGACTATTAGAGCCAGGAAGGCCCTCCCTCACCCCTATAACCCTCGATTTCCCCCTAATTTTCTCTTTTGGATCTTTGGTGAAATCCCTTATTTTTGGTATGTACTCGTAGCCCTCGACAAGTAGATGAACTTTAACTCCTAAGCAATGATTACGGCCAGACGGAACTCCATAAAAATGCGAGAAGGAGTTTTGGATTTCTTCCTTTCCTCCTCCTCTCTCTTCACGGTCGATCCAATGAAAATATAGATCTCCTTCTGACCTTATCTAGCACCAGGATGTATAGTCTTGAGATGTGGCTCACATTTGTGCCACGTGTCCCCCGTGCCTTTGTCTCTGCCGTTTAGAGTCAAGTTTTTACCGAACGACTTTAGTTCGTCTCGATTCAAGTTCAAATTATTTCATATGAACATTATTTAAATTATTTCCCTACTTTTGAGATTTTCTCAAAACCTCGATTCCGGGGTTCATTTTGTACATGTCGCCTTAAAATTCGTGAAAATCCAACTATCTTAGAATTCAACGAAATTCGTAACTAGATTTTACGAGACGAAATCAAGGATGTGGTCTGTTTCGTCATTCACGATCTAGAAAATCTCAGGTCTACAACCTATACTGTTGCGGCAATTTACCGTTTTATGAAAAGTTCAAATTTACCCAGGTTTTACAAACATTTCATCCAAATTAATTAACTTTCATTCAAAGCAACCTAATTACATCAAAATAACAACCAATACACATCACCGCATTACAAACATTTCAACCAAATTAACCAATTTTCATCCTAATTGCCTCGAAATGACAACCAATACAAGACAATCGATAACTTCATATATAAACCAAATCATATAAATATATACACAGTGTAATACAAATAACAATATGTACAAATATAAATAGACATCAATGTGCCCCACATGATGGAGGCTTTGTCTTTCTTTTAGGACGCCTATGATACACAACTAGATGATCTGTAGGGGCATGTGCAATCTCAAATGGATCTGATGGTGGAACGACTCGGCGTGTATGTAAAGCGTGAGGTCGCCTAGGTGGGCATTCACCCAAGTTTAGAACAAGGTCAATCATGGTCTCATCAATGGGAGACAATGATGTAGGTGATGTCGTAGATGGTAATGTGGCCTCTAAGGCCAAAGATGTAGGTGATAAAGGGGGGATGACATGTGGAGGGGAAGTCTCTAGGGGTGGTGTGGAATATGCAGGTGGTATGAAAGTATGAGAGGGTAGTGTGGAAAACTCGTGTGGTATGGAAGTCTCGAGGGGTGGTGTGGAATACTCGGGTGGCATGGAAATCTAATCAATGGAACGACCAGCAGCACGACCACCCGGTCGACGACCACCTCGCTCACCAACTCAACCAAGTCAACCACGACCTCGCCCACCACCTCTCTTTCTCCCTCGACCTCGAATTGACTGCATCCTAACTGCAGTGGATGACGCAAGAGATCTGATGGATGGTCCATGTGATGTAAATGCCTCCTCATCTTGTGCAGCGATGCACTGGTCCTCTTCAATCAAGTGTAAAACTGATCTAGAAATATGATGAATTTCGTACAACAAGCATGAAGAAGCCCCATGAGATATAGTAGCGATCTCTACTATCCCAAATATCTAAAGAAACAAACCAAACAAAAGTAAATGCCTGCTCTATGCATTAAATATTGGAAATAATTTAGAATTTAAAGACGCTTACTAACCAACAAGTGGGATGTTGAAAGCTGTATTATGGTACCTCATTTGATCCTTATGGAGTGGTGGTGTGATCAAACGTCGTGTAATACATCGATACCACTCCATATATGGATCATGGAAGTTAGAGGTGGCAAGGAATTTGGATAAGAGAGGCGAGATTGGGTTGGGTGAGATCGGAGCCAAATATAAGATTCAGGCAAAAGCAGCTGAATTTTTGTATGAGTCCAGCAAGGCCAGCCCGCCCCTAAAATCCAAGTAGGCGGGGCTAAATTTCCTTGCAAAGGAAAATTTTGACTAACTGACTGAAATTTGAGCCATACAGACTATGGCCAAAATCGGATCCCGAGCAAAATTGGCCGGTTTTTTTAGGCAGATAATTTAACAACTAATCGGTCCTTATTCCCGAGGTGGACGGGCTATTACCGAGCAAGACCAAAATTGCCACCTCTATAAGTCTATAACACCAGCCATAGAAGTGATGTAATCCTCTCTCTACACATATGGCCAGCAAGAGCGATGTATGGTGCATGATATGTATCCCAATCGTACTTATGGCGTCCTTGTCTGTCAACCAAATGTAACTCTTGCTCTAACGAGCAAGACGAAAGTATCCCCTGATGAGGGCTGAATTGAAGCAAGACTCGCTCTAGACGATGTCACTCTATAGTCTCAAAGTAAATGGTGGTGACATAAAATCACCACCAAATCTCTGTTCGACAAGACATACATCGAGGTAGATGGAATGACAGACTCTCAGATGTATGAAAAACCACAAGTACACTACAATTACCTCAATGTCAATATGACTAAAATTATCATTATTGTGAATATGACTAAAAATAATATATATTAATATATAATTACCTGATCATGAGTCTGTGCATCGAACTGGTCTCAATATAAGAAGAGCACACCATATGGGTTATGCACCCATGATAAAGGTAATCTCAGTAAGAGCCTTAATGGATCGTAGGTTCACGCTCAGCACGCTCGGCTGAAGCAGGCTCAGCTGGTAATCCATGTTGTATACCCTCAATTGCGTCTCCATCAATTACATCGCCATCATCGTGTAAATGATAAGGGACTGGAGGTGCTGCTTGTCGCACAAAATTAGGTCGACCCACTTGTAGTCTCTCCCAAGACCAAAGCTAGATAAAAATAAAAAAATAAAAAAAAACCATTCAATAATAGCAACATCTTAGTGATTGACTTTTATATGTGTATGGTTATAAATATTAGCAACATACCCATAAAAATGTAATACAATAGGAAATCTCAGTAGCACCATCACAACTCGCTCGACATAACTCCCGGTATAAGTGTGCTAAAACTGTACTACCCCAACTGTAAGTAGAGGTTTGCGACAAATCTCATAGTAATAGGAGGAAACATAGGTGGAAATGCAGACCCTTCTTGTCTGCAAATAGAAAGGATCCTAGCAATGCTAGGATGAAACCACGTGCACTGCTCTCTAATGTCACCTCATCTACGTCTATGGGTGGAGTCGATAACTGTTGAGACAACCAGCGAGTCGAGACAACAGATCCTCTAAGCTCAATCGACGGTGGGATTACACCTAGAAGCTCTTGACATAGTGACGATACATCGAAGTCACATGTGCCGGTTACTGGTGGTCCATGAATCCGAAGGCCCAGGATGATGGCGACATCCTATAATGTGATCTTCATCTCCCCAATCGGTAAATAAAATATGTGTGTCTCGGGACGCCATCTCTCAACCAGACTCGTGATGAGGGCCCAATCGAGTGTCGGTACTGACCATAAAAGTCAGATCAAATCACATACAGGCAAATACAAGGATCCATATGCCACTCTCGCATGAACTTCGATATCTGCTTTGACATGTGAGTACCGACAAAAGCTACAAAGATATCAATAAATATATTCCTACCCTTACGTTAAACAATAATCGAAAACAATATTTTAAGATATGAAAAATGCATACCTGAGTAGTGACCACTTAATGAGATCGATGTCTGTCCTGTAAAACCAAGACAGATCTATCTAACGGATCTGCATCATAAGGCCCTCCTAATGCCATATCTGTAACATATAACAATCAATAGCGATTAACAAATGAGCAAGTACTAGTATATAGATACAATGCACTTATTAAGGCAATGTAACAACAAAAAACATACATGTTTCAATGAACTTGATTCCTATTTTGACAAGATCGGTGATTATGACTAGGTTGTTTGTAGAACCCACATGTCATAGTAGTCTTCCCCTCTCTAACGTCCATTTCATTATGCAAATGGGTTGATTTAGGACATTCACATGATGTGTGTTTCATTAACTTAGAAGGCAAAATGGTTAGACCATCATAAGGAGGTCATTCATATTCATCGAAGATGGGACGGAACAAGGTTGCCCATGTATCATAGTACAATTGAGTATTGTAGTAGCCTTGAACAAATGATCGAAATCTACCAGGAGAAAAGCCGACATGCATTAATGTGCATATGGTTACGTCAACCAAGTTAACATCAAATCATTCTTTACCATAATCTGGATGTGGATTAGCTATAAATCAAAGTCTCATTTATTAAGTTACCTTGTTTCTAATACATGGCAAGAACCATCCCTAACATTAATGACTATATATACGTAATAGTAAATGCTAGTGGGGAAACTTGACAGTTACTTTCATCCTGACCATAGCAATTGTAGCGATGCATGTATACTTCCGATACAAATGTGCACCATCAATACTCAAGATGGGTCGACAATGATTAAATCCTTCAATAGATGGATGAAACGCCCAAAAAACGCATTGAAATACCTCGGTGTTATGCATATGACTGTCAAATGTTTTCAAAGTTAGAACACATCCAGGATTTGCCTACTCCAATGCCATGAAGAAACGTGGCAGTTCTGCATATGACTTATGGAAGTCCCTAAATAAGATTGTACGTGTTTTATGTTTTCCAACCAATATCGTCTTGTATGATATTTCATGTCCAAATTTTTCCATAATGTTTGCTTGGATAGTAGCTACTGACAAAGTGAATTGTGTCTTAATCATTGCCTTGATATGATCAGCAACCAAGTTGGAGTCTAATTGTTGATGGTCCTGATTCAAGCAAGCATTGACACAAGTATGTGGACCTTTATACTTATTGATTGTGAAGAAAGATGTATCTTTCACAACCATAGCACGAAGCTTCCATATACATTGACACTCCTCAGCCTTCTTACATCTTAACACTAGCAATTTTTTTGAAGATGCAATAACCACATACTATTGGTGTGCTTTAATAGAGTACAACTTAACAGCATCTTGGAAAGCAGCTTTAGAAGTAAAAACCTAGCCAACAACAAATTCTCTACTTAAGTTTGCAGTATTATAGTTCACCCATGGAGTCCAGTCACTTGAAACAACATTACCAAAGTTTTCCACATTTTCAAACTGAGGTGATGGTGCGAAGTAATAATTAATAGTTCCCTTCTCGTCCTAGGTTATTTGAGACATCACAACTTGGCACATCCACTGAGAAATCTCCCTTGCTCATTCTCCAAAAGTTGGTTAATAGTTAAGAAAGACAGAACATGTCCATCCACTTGAACATCTCCATCTCCATCACTTTTATCGTCACCATCTTCATCACCTGCTTCATCTTCAAAATTTTGATCATCTTCATTTACTTCACATCTATTAGTTATAGCAACTGGAGTGCTATTAGGCCCACACCCATAGTCCAATTCCTTGACATTAAAATTTCCTCCAAGTAATAAATTTGTGTAAGTACATGTTGATTGATTCACTTATGGCTTAACACGCACTAGTTGAACATTCAATTCAATTTCCTTCATTCCATCTGTGTTAACTAATTTCAACATTCAGTACACACTATTGTCATCCCATATTGGACAAGGTTGGAACCTATTTCCACATTTCAAATGATACTTACAAGTGATGACTAATTTAAACCTTTCTTTATCAATACCTGTCCTTGAGTATATCATAGCTAATAACTGATCATATGTGCAATCAATCGGTACATCCAAAGGCAAAATAACAGCTTTGTTCCCAACATATTTCACATCTGTTTTAGTCCTTTCAGTTTTTCCATTATAAAAACATATGACGAGAATAGTGGAGTCACACATTATTTACCTATACAAAATTCCATTCATAAGATAATATCATTACCAAAGTTATCTTACAAATCAAACACACAAAGTGGAATACCAATAGTTACAAAAACCATGAACCAAATAGGCCCTTGTGTCTATATAAGGTATAATGAAAATATGTATAAAAAACATGTTGGGTTGGGAGATGAGCTTCATTTTAGCTTCAATGACTGCGACATTGTAATTTTTTTTAAAGTTCATACCTTCTATGCCTTTTCCAAATCAATAGCTTGATACGTACTTTTCCTACCCCAGGAAAAATATCTATCGAACTGCGGTTGGAATAAAACAAGGGTATGAAGAGATAGAATACATGGTTCAAAACATGTCAAGGAAAAATAATTGCCTTTCAGGTAGAGGTAGCACCTTAACCAACTATAGGTACTATCTTAACCAATTATTTACTACTAAGATATCCTAATTTTCTAACAAATTTGAAGGGAGCCAAACAGACTGAATTTTCACCATATCTTTTGAACCAAATCAGAAAATCATGTCTCAAATCACATATTTCACCCATAAGCAATTTAGGTATGGGAAGAATAGATGGTGCAGAACAACTTCAAAGATTTGGCAGCCATATAGTAGTTTTCCTAAATAAATACATGTCCATTTATAGTGGGTGTGTTCTACTCTAATGAAACCTGCTAAATTTTCACATTTACCTTGATCTACCACCACTCCCATAAAAGATTGAATTTATAAAGAGAGTAAAACGACAGGTAATAATGAAGTGTATAAACCAAAACATCACAACCAATGAACTAAAGTAGGTTACCTGCTACGGAAGAGGAATGTAGTGTACTGAAGCTCAAAATAGGGAAGCTGGTAGGATGAATCTCAAAATACACCGCAAAACCAGTCATTGACAACCAAACTAGTCGCTAGAGATGAGGAGGAGGAGAGGAGGAGCGGAAGAGGAGAGAAAGGAAGAAAGAGCAAATGGGGGGGGGGGAGAGAAGAAGAAAAAGCCCTAGTTTTTAAAACGATAATGTCACAATCAGTGACTGCGGCATTGTAATTTTTTTAAAGTTCAATGTTGCAGTCAGTGATTGTGGCGTTGACTTAAAAAAAAATTACAATGTCGTAGTCATTAACTGCAGCATTAACTTAACAAAAAATTACAATGCCGCAATTAGTGACTGCGGTTGTTGGGCATGGTGCCCTAAAAGCATGTAATTTGTACTGCTTCATGAAAACAATTTTCTATATTTGATTCTTTATACATGTGTTGTATAATTTAGTAAATATCATATAATCGAGGATTTATTAATGTAACTATAATCTTAGTATACTACTTGATTATGTATGAATGATCAAGATTATAGATGTAAAGGAGTGAGTAATCGTAGTAAATCAAAGTAGGGATCTTTGATCTATAATACTACTAGTACAGGTCAGCGAAAGTGGAAATGCGGTAATCACTAGTCTAGATTCTAGATATAGTGACATTAAAATGGAGGTGCTTATATGTAATACGATTACATAGAAGACGAGGGACCAGAGATATGGATTAAACTCTTAAATGTATACCGTTACAATTAGAGTTTAAGAAGCCGTGTCACTAGTTGATCATATGCAGATTGATCTTAATCTGAGTAGTCTGGACTCCTGACTATTTCAATATGGCCTTTTTAATTCATAAGGATTACAATCTACGTCTAAAACCGGGCCCAATATATGTCTTGGATGCCCATTGAATGGGTGGCTGAGAACATGTGTCCTACAGATATGGAATCAAACCCTTCTTGAGAGAAACGGGATTGGTTCCCTTAAGTGGTAATTCTAGAACTGAGAGCAGGTTTGAGCGCTCTAATTTATAACAGGGTTTATAAATTAGCGTTCACTGATGGATTAATGGAACTTAAGGACAAAGGCTATCACTAAAGGGTAGAAATGTAATTTCACTGTCCTAATGATGGACCAATTTTGGAGGATTGAATTCATGTGATCATATCAATGGGCCTTGAGTATCACTACATAAGTATTATGTAATTACAAGAGAGTTCGATTCGAGATTTTTAGTGGAATAATACTAGAACTAATAAAATTAGATTAGTGATTAAGAGTTTAATTACTTATCAAATTTATTAGAGCTTGGAAATACAAGGTTCATGAAGCCACAAGACGCGTCTGTAAATACTGTACATGATTAAATTAACAAAGAAATCCCTTGGAGGACAAAGTTATAAAAAGAAATTGTTCATAGCAACTATGTAGTAATTGGATAATTAAATGTTAATTAGTAATTATTGAATTGATGGCTAGTAATTACTATATGGATGAAGCAGGTTAATTTGAAATTAACTGTCATTATTGAATTAATTAATAAATAGTAGTACTATATGGATGAAAGCGGTTAATTTGAGAGAAATTAATCCTATTTATTTTGGTCGATTAATTTGAATTAATTTTAATTCAATATTTAAATATACCACTTGATCCAATGGTTAAGATCAATTCAAGGCATATTATAAATAGAGGCAAACCACAGGTGTCGAGGTGATCAAAGTGAAAACAAAAAGAGAGAGAAAGAGTTTCTGCACTCCATCTAACCTTCTTGATCTCATGTGTTGGCTTGAGAATATCAGAGTTCTAAAAACAAAACCTTTGTTAATCTGTACAGCCCACACGTACCCTGTAGTGAAGAGGAACGGCTTGGAAGATGGGTGGAAAACAGAAAAAAAATAAGGATCTTGAGTTATCAACCACTTGCGAGAAAAATCTCAGCAATTTGATTGAGGTAATTCTTCTTTATTTTGATGATTAAGGTAATATATATAGGATAAATAAAGAGTTTTTATTAATTTTTAAAATTTACTAGACCAAAATCTTCCGTTGCAATCTTTGTTTGAACTTTAAAGCCCATTTTGTCGAGAGAAGCTGGTCTATGTGTATATGCATATTAATGTGTATGTGGGCATTCTTGCATTATTTGATAATCTTGTGGATGTATAATTTGTTATATATTGATGAATGTTTGAGATGTATGGAATTTTAAGGTTGTTAATTGTATGTGGTGTTTGGGTTAAGATTTGTTGTTTTTTTAGATCTTGTGTAAGCCATAATGGGGCATAAGTTTTTTTGTAATTTATTTTTGTAAAAATCTGCACACAAGAAGATCATATCAAGCCTAAAATATGGAAAGTTGTTCAGGGATACGGGATGACGGGAAACAACTTTGTTTCCTATTCTTTTTTGCTCTTCATTACTTTATTTTCTAGGCCCTATAACTTGTTGGACAACAGTGGTGACTGTGACCCAAGTCCAAAAGGCCTAAAAGTGTTTTAGGGTCTCATGGAGAAAAGTGGAAACTGGGCCTTGTCAATAAGAGTTATTGAATTTTACTGAAAGAAGTTTTGGGTTATTGAATCAAGAGTTGGTGGATCGGGCTTTCACAAATAGTTAGACGGATAAAGGGAGTTATGTAAGCTGAAGCCCAACTTTGTAATTTATTATTTTTTATTTTTATTTACAAGGGTTGTAATTTTAAAAATACTAGAGCCTGATAACTTTCTTTTATTGTTATTTATTTTATTCTTTATTGTTATTGATATGATTGATATGTCATACATTAACATATATTTCTTATGAATACCCACATTTAATGCTTTGCATACATATCATTTTTCCTAAGAACAACATGATAATTAGGAATGTCCTATGTGCTTATCTTGTTCATCTTTGAGGAACAATGTTTAAATAATGTGCTTAGTTTGATTAGTAAACTTGGTAAACTCACATTAATTTAATTTAGGGTTTGCATATCATCTTGAGAAAAGCCCGAGATTTTTCAACGCTAATAAAATAAAGATTTTATTTTGGCTTAGGCACAGTATTTTATATCTTAGTTCACCACAATAGTTCTGTGACCCACTCCGTTTATGGATTAGATTGTCTAATTAACTTAGTATAATAGGATTGGACTCATAATTTGATTAGAGTTCGCGTATTAGTAATTAATTATGGGATATAATAATTGGCTAGGATTATAAGACATATGATGTTTTATAAATAGAAAACACTTATTTCAAATAGTGAGTGGGAGAAAGGTTATGTGACGACCTGCCTACGGTCTCCATTATTAGTCACGACAAGCTGAAGGATATAGATAGGGTCTAGCGGCGGCAGATTTAGCCACTCCCTACGGAGGGTGTCTATCTATATTAATATCAAGGTTGACTTCCTTAGAGATAGGATTGAGTGATGTATTTCAGGATTGTCCTACCCTACGGCGGCAATTTTGAGTTAAGTCATTAAATCTAAACTAATGGGTCACACACTCACAAGGGTATGGTTAAACTATTCATCAAACCTTGACCAAATTTTGACGGTAGTTAATAAGTAAAAGAAAATATGAGATATTTTGATTTTTTTCTTATTAATTTGAGATAGTCTCAAAGTTGATTTGAAAAGTGGTATGACGGACCCTATGGCCCATAATTGTTGAATCGATTTATCGTGGATTAGTATATAAGGTTTTATATGTTTTACTTGCTGCATTCATGCATCGTTTACTTTCAAGCTTTTATGATGTTATTTTATTCTCAAGCAATTATTTGAGATTATTAATTTGTGATCATGTCATCAAACAACGTCAATAAGCTTTACTAGCTAATGAAAAAGCGAGTGGTGATAACCGTTAAATGGAAGTCGAACATTAATATTGTGCTAATTTGAGAACTAGTTTGTTCTCACTAAGGAATGTCCTCAAACCCCTACTAATGCTTCTCGTCTTGTATGAGAAGATATGATAGTTGGATTCATTCATTCTTAGGAAAAACATGAGGGACATGGAGACTGCATATGAGATATGGAGCTCTCCCGAGGAAGCCATGTTTGAGCTGACAATCTTGCAGTCAAGTGTGGCCTTTTCGTAGCTACATGAGCATTAAGATGAAGAAGGAGTTTAGTCGGGGGAACATGTTTTGAACATGATCGACGTGAAGGCGAAGATACATGGGGCCACCATTGATGAGCGTACTTTCGAGTTAGTATTATCCTTGAGTCTGCAGAGCTTTCTCACGAGTTCACCTGTATGTTATTAACAAGCTCTGATACAACATATTTCGGCTCTTAAATGAGCGTAGACTTTTGAGATATAAGTAAGACTAGGCCCAAAAGGGGGCAGCAAAATGTTATTGAGCATAGCCATCTTCCTCTTAAGTAACAGGAAATAAGGAAGAACACGAGAAAGGTTAGTGCGGGCAAGCGAAAGGAACCAAAGACGAGGAAAGAAGAACAACCCCAAGGACAAGAAACCTAAAGGAGAAAGTGTTTCCATTGCGAGTTTGAAAGTCAACGGAAGAGAAACTATAACAAGTATCTCTCTGAGAATGAAGGACAAAAAGAAAGGTAAATATGATTTACTAGTTTTAGAAGCCTGCTTAGTGGAAGATGATTTGTCACCCTGGATAGTTGATTCAGGATCCACTAACCATGTTTGTTATTCTTTGCAAATGCTTAGTTCTTGAGGGGAACTTCAACGATAGGGACACGTTAGTATGAGAGTTGGCAATGGGAGATGCGTCGGCAAAGCGATTAAGTCACCGTTTAAATTTTGGAATAATTCTAGTTTTTGAACAATGTGTTTACCATTCACGGTTTTAGGAGAAATTTGTTTCTATTTCTATGTTGCATGAACAATTATTTAGTATTTATTAATAATGAGATTGTTATTTCAAGAAATGGTTTAGATATTTGTCATGCAAAACACGAAAGAAAATGGGTTATGCGTCTTAAAAGACCCGACGGCGATCATTAAATAGTCGAATTATTCAAAGTAGAACATCCTAAATCTAACAAACGTCCAAAAGTTTCCCATAGTGATAACACGTATCTTTGGCATCTCGGAGTTGATACATTAACCTTGGCAGAATAAACCGGTTGAAGTAAGGATGGTCTTTAAGCTAAATGTTGGCACTCTTCCTGTTTGTAAATCCTGTTTAGAAGGTAAAATGACTAAGAGACCTTTCTCAGCAAAGGGCGAGAGATCAAAGAACCTCTTCAACTTGTACATAGCTACATATGCGGTCCACTAAGTGTACAAGCTAGAGGTGGTTATGAATATTTCGTCACCTTCATTGACAATTATTCAAGATATGGTTATGTTTACCTAATGCATAAGAAATATGAGACTTTTGGAAAGTTTAAAGAATTCATGGCAGAAGTTGAAAAGCAGTTAGGTAAATCACTAAAAACTCTTCGATCAGATCAAGGAGGTGAATACCTTGTCTGAGAGTTCAAGGATCATTGCTGGAGCATGAAATTATCCCAACTCTGACACACAGGAGACCTCTGTGAGAATGGTGTGTACAAGAAAGAGCTGGGAGCGTTACTAGATATGGATTAGATCAATGATGAGCTACTCCTACGTTACCGAAGCATCATTTTGGGGATATTCACTACAAACTGCGGTCTATATTTTGAATGTAGTTCCATCTAAGTCAATCCAAAAGACACCCTTGGAGTTGTGGAATGGACATAAACTTAGTTTACGTCACTTTCACATATGAGGGTGTCCGGCACACGTGCTGAAAGGAAAGACCGGGAAGTTGGAAACCCGCACAGAAGTGTGTATGTTTGTAGGCTATCCAAAAGGCACAAGGGGAGGTTTATTCTATAGTCCGCCCGGATAAGAAAATATTTGTATCGACAAATGACCTATGAAAGATGACTATATGACAAATGACCTCATGGGAAAGGTTGTACTAGAGGAACTACGTTATGATCAGATCAGAACATCACCATCAACCACTGACGAGCGACAAAGTCAAGAGACCACTATTCCTATTCAGAATATCTGGTACCTCGACGTAGTGGGAGGGTAGCGTGAGACTATCCGTTATGGATATGAAGGAGAAGTCTGACTTCTAATGTCGATCAGTAACGAAGATGATCCATTAACATACCATGATGCCATGGATGATTCGAACGAGACGAATGGTAGATGCTATGAACGAGAAATAGGAGTCCATGTACTCTAACTGCGTCTAGGAACTTGTAGATCCACTGAGGATGTCGGGCCCGTAGGATGTAAATGGATCTTTAAAAGAGAAAAAGAAGCGTAGATGGGAAAGTGGAGACTTTCAAAGCTAGGCTAGTGGCAAAGGGTTATACCCAAAAGAGGGAGTGGACTATGAAGAAACTTTCTTGCCAATAGCTATGCTTAAGTCTATTCGCATTCTTTTATCCATAGCCGCTTGTCTCGATTATGAGATATGGCAAATGGATGTCAAGACGGATTTTCTGAATGGCTATCTTGAGGAAAGCATCTACATGATGCAACCAGAAGGTTTTGTATTAGCAATGAGAAAGTGCAAGTTGCTAGGTCCATTTATGGATGATAAGCTTCAAGGTCTTAGGTCTAACGTCTTGATGGAGAGCTATCAAAATGTATGGTTTGAGCAAAATGTTGATGAACCTTGTGTATACAAGTACATCGAAAAGAAAGAAGATTGGTCTTCTTGGTTCTTTATGTAGATGATATTACACTCATTGGAATGATGTAAGAAACATTATCGAATGTAAAGAAATGGCTAGTCGAGCAATTTCAAATGAAAGATTTGGGAGAAGGAAGCTATATTCTTGGGATCCAAATTATAAGATATCGTAGAGTGAAGCTTTTAGCATTGTCTCGAAACATCTTATATTGATAAGGTGCTAGCTTCGATTTTCGTGCAGATTCCCGAGAAGGTCGTCTGGGCGGAGCATGGAATTATCCTTTCAGGAAGGCCGGTGTCCTAAGACACCTCAAGAGGAAGAGGATATGAGGCGGATTCCCTATGCCTCGGTTGGCTAGGCGGCCTAATGTATGCTATGTTGTGTCTGAGGCTCGATATACATTATACGATAGGGATAGTGGTCATTGCAAATCCAATCTGGAATCAGATCCTTTGGATAGCGAGTGAAGCATATTCTCAAGTATCTTAGGAGAGCAGGGATTATATGCTTGTGTGCCTTTCAGTGGAGACACGAACCCCATTGGATATACTGATTCGATTTTCAATCGAGGCAAAGATGGCGTCAGATCGACATGCGGGTCAATATTCACTCTTGGTGGTGGAGCGAAATTGGTCCTAAGAGGAAATTATCAAAGCGATCTGGTATTCACGAGGATTCAGCCATGGAAGAAGCCGAATACATAGCGGCTTGTGAAGCAACTAAAGAATCAGTTTGCCTCAGTTGTAGGCAGCCTCATGTATGCCATGTTGTGTACGAGGCTTGATATCTATTATGTAGTAGGGATAGTCAGTCGTTACCAATCCAATCCTGGAATGGGTCACTGGATAGCAGTGAAGCATATTCTCAAGTATCTTAGGAGAACGAGAGATTATATGCTTGTGTACTCAGGTGGAGACCTGAACCCTATTGGATATACTGATTCTGATTTTCAATCAGACAAAGATAGTCGAAAGTCGACATCTAGGTCAATATTCACTCTTGGTGGTGGAGTCGTAGTCTGGAGAAGTATCAAACAATCTAGTATTGCGGATTCAACCATGGAAGCCGAATACATAGCCGGACTGTGAAGCGGCTAAAAAAGAGATATGTTTAGCTCAAAAGGTTCTGCGATCTGAAGTAGTTCAAACATGGAAAAACCCTTTATTTTATACTATGACAACGGTGAATGCGGTGGCAAACTCCAAAGAACCAAGGAGTCACAAGAGAGGGAAGCATATAGAAAGGAAGTATCATATGATACGAGAGATCGTACATAGAGGGGACGTAGCCGTTATGAAGATAGCGTCGGAACATATCCTTGCGGATCCATTTACCAAGACTTTACTTGAAAGGGTGTTCACGGGTCACTTAGAGGGACTAGGTTTAGAGACTATGTTTTCACACCTTTAGAGCGAGTGGGAGATTGTTGGGCATGGTGCCCTAAAAACATGTAATTTGTACTGCTTCATGAAAACAATTTTCTGTTGATTCTTTTATACATGTGTTGTATAATTTGCTTAAATATCAGAAAATCTAAGTTTATTAATATAACTATAATCTTAGTATATAACAGTATATATGAGATGATCAAGATTATAGATAATAAAAAATCTAAAGCCCAAATAGTAGTAAATCAAAAGTAGGAATGTTTGATCTATAATACTGCAATGGTCAGTAACCATTAAGAATGCGTAATAACTGATCTAGATTACTGATGTAGTATTTATTAAAATGAAGATGTTTTTATGTAATCGATTACATAGAGACAGAGGACGAACATGGATTAAACTCTTAAATAATATATCATTACAATTAAGAGTTTAAACCGTGTCACTAGATGATCATATACATATTGATCTTAATCCTGAGTAGCCATGGACTCCTGTCTATTTCAATAAGGCCTTTTGATTCATAGGTCACGGTCTGTCCTAAGACAGGCCCAATACTTATGTCTTAGAGGCCCATTAAGATAGGTGGCTGAGAACATGTCCTACAGATATGGAATCCAAACCCTTCTTGAGGGAAGCCGGATAATTGGTTCCATAAGTGCCCAATTCTGGAAAGCAGTTTGAGCGGCTCTAATCTATAACAAGTTGCATAAATTAGCTGTTCACTAGTGAATTAATGGAACAAGGATAAAGATATCACTAGAGGGGTAAAAAGGTAATTTCACTGCTCTAATGATGGACAAATTTTAGAGATTGAATTCCATTTGTAGTCATATCAATGGAATTTGCTTAGTATCACTAAATGGTGTGCTGTGATACGGAGTTCGGTTTCAGATTTTTAATTGGAATATCTTTTGGAACTAATAAATTAGATTGGTAAAGTTTAGTGGTATCAAATTTATTGGAGCTTGGAATTACAAGTCCATAGGTCCCAAGACATTACCTACGTAAAACATTGTATAGGATTAAATTAACAAAAAAATCACTTGGAGGGCAAATTTGTAAAAGAAATTGTTTCATAGCAACTATATAGTAATTATTGGATAATTAAATGTTAATTAATTAATTATTGAATTAATTAATTAATAGTAATTACTATATGGATGAAACGGTTAATTTGAAAATTAATCTATTTATTTTTGTCACTTAATTTGAATTAATTTTAATTGATATTTAAATATGTCACTTGATCCAGTGATTGAGATCAATTCAAGGCATAATATATCAAGGAGGCAAAATACAAGCGTCGAGGTGATCAAAATTAGAAAAAAAGAGTTTCACTTTTTTTGCCTCCATCTAACCCTCTTGATCTCATGTGTTGAAAATATCAAGAGTTCTAAAAACAAAACCTTTGTTAATCTATACGCCCACAGATACTTTGTAGTGAAGAGGAACGACTTGGAAGATCGTGAAAAACAGAAAAAAAATAAAAATAAAAGGATCTTGAGTTGTCAACCCTACTTGCCAGAAAAATCTCTTTAATTTGATTGAGGTAATTCTTTTATTGTTTGTTCAAGCTATGCCTGGATCGTAAAGAGTTTTATTAATTTTAAAATTTACTGGACCAAAATCTTCCACGCAAACTTCTGTTTTGAACACAAAACACCACGACATTGCTAATATGGCGTAATGGCGTGGCTAAGATGCACTAGTTTAGGCATTATTTTGATTTTCGATTTATTTTAATAATTTTTTTAAATTAAAGTATATTTGTCCAAAACTCGTAGTGTGAAGTCTAATGTTAAAGTACACTTTTACCAACAAACAACATCCCAACAGTAGATAAATGATCATAACTAAATGGAAAACAAAGGAATTGTCAGACAAAAAAGTCCAGGAAAATGACTGAAAAACCAGTTGGCCGATCACTGTGGTTTGCCTTCATGGTACAGGATTATTGCAATGAGTAAGATTATGACCAACTTGATTACATCAAGAACAATGAATTGTTTTTTTAGACATCAATTGTGATTCGATCTGACAATTCCTTGGGCAGCTAGGTGGTTGGCATGTTTTAGGAGGCTTCATGGAGTGACTATGCATATTTTTGCATATAAAAATTTGGACCAATCCTGTTGACCCAACAGCACGAGCCATGACTTTCCAAGGAAAGTGTCAACATTGCAAATAACAGTTGTATATTGGGAAGAATTCCGTTTAAATTTATATTGAAATCGTTCTACGGTAGATTACAAATAAACAACATCTAAAAAATCCTTCATTGTTGGAAATGTTTGCCCACTCACAATGATTACATTCTCAAAATGGATCGAATCTAATGAAGCAGAAGGAGTTTCAGAACATCTTTGTGAAGCCATAATTGGTTCCATTATCAACTTGTTATCCCTTTGTGAACAGGACATGACTGTGCTTGTCCCAACATGACCATCACTTGTCCTATAAGTATATTCATAATGAAAAAGACCACACAATGATTAATATAGTTAATATTTGAAATTCGATTTTTTGCACAAATGTATATCAAATTATTACTTCCATTTTTTTACACTAACCAGGTCAATATTGGAAAACTTTCCGCAACTTCATTGGTAGGTGTTCTTGATATATAAACCCGTGCAAAGTGGTTGCTAAATCTAATCAAGTTTGAAAATTCTTTATCATTCTATAATGGTAAAGGTGCAAAAGCATCAAACTCCATGGTGAACGTAAATGTTAAATTATCCACATAAATTTTTAATTTTTGGATTGCCCTTGCAAAGAATTCTTCATAGTGCATACCACAATCAATAGATGTAAGGTATCAAACTCCACCCTTGCACTCAACATTTCTATCACCAATCCTCACTAGCTTTCCTCCCATATGAATATAACAACATATCTTACTACTTTGTTCCATAGGAATTAATATGGAATTGTTTGGGGCCCTTTCTCTACTCCTTCTACCTTGGGTCACAAATATTTTGTGTCCTTCATTGATGATTGTACTAGAGTGAGTTGGGTATATTTGTTGAAATCTAAATGAGACGTTTTGCATGTTATTACTTAATTTTCAAAGATGGTCATAACATAATTTAATACACAGGTCATGGTTTTCCATTTTGACAATGGTCGTGAGTTTGTAAATCGGTCCCTTGCTACTCTATTCCAAGAAAATAGAATTCTTAATCAAACAACATGTGCGTACACGCCACAACATAACGGTATAGTGAAGCGTAAAAACCGGCACATTCTAGAAGTGGCTCGGGCTTTATGCTTCACTATGCATGTTCCCAAATATTTTTGGGTTGATGCTGTCATGACTATTGTCTTCCTCATAAATCGAATGTCTACTCGTGTTATTGACTATCAAGCACCTTTGCAAATGTTATCTCGGTTTAACTCTATTCCTTTTGTTTTGAATCTCTGTCCAAAGGTTTTTGGTTGCATTTGTTATGTTAATGCCCATTCTCATTTAAGGGATAAACTTTATCCTTGTGCTCTTAAATGTGTCTTTTTTAGGATTCTCTATCCCAAGGGGCTATAAATGTTCCACCCTTTTCAAGGAAATACATCTCTATGAGATATTTAATTCAATGAGCGTGAGTCTTATTTTTCTAAGGATGTGGACATGGTTCCTCTTCAGGGGGAGATTAATAGTAAGGAGAAGAGGGAAAAGGAAGAATGTGGGTTTGGAAGAGAGATGGGTGGATTTCAAGTAAGAGGGAGGACTTGGAATTGGATGATTCACGAAAGGCGGAGTCTAAATGTGAAGAAACAATGGAAAGACTAGACAGATTATTTCAACAACATTATTGAAACAAAATACCAGCGTACCCCTCAATTGAATGCTCCTCTCAATGATATTACCATGCCATCAGATGACTCTTCTAGGATTGATTCTGAGGTATAAAATTCTTCACCTTTAACATTTGAGTCTACTGCTTTGAATCCTCAAGCTGATCAATGTAGGCAATATCCTCTTCGTAGTCATAAGGAATCAGATAGGTTTGGCTTCTCGAAACCATCCTCTAATATTGTTTATCCTATTTTTTATTTTGTCTCTTATCACCGCTTATCTAAGGCTCATCTTGGTTTTGCTCTTCAGTTGTCTTCTATGTCTATTCCTTTTCATTTTCAGGAAGTTCTTGAAGATCCTAAGTGGAAATCATCTATGGTAGAAGAAATGAAGGCTCTCTAGAAAAACTATACTTGGGAGATGGTTGAGTTTCCCATGGGAAAGAAGGCAATAGGATGTAAGTGGGGTTTCTCAGTGAAGTACAAGTCAGATGGGACAATCGACGGATATAAAGCTAGGTTGGTTGCCAAAAGATATGCACAGACTTATGGAATTGACTATCAAGAGATCTTTGATCATGTAGCTAAGATGAACATTGTTAGAGTCATACTCTCTCTTGTAATAAATCTGGATTGGTCATTAAAACAATTTGACATAGAAAATGTCTTTCTTCATGGTGGTTTGTTAGAAGCGGTTTACATGGATTCTCCTATAGGATTCACACCAAAAAAAGGCAAAGTGTGTAAACTAAAGAAGGCCTTATATAGATTGAAGCAGTCGCCAAAATCATGGTTTGGTAGGTTGAGCTATGTAATGAAGGGTTTTGGTTATAAACAAGCAATAGTAGATCACACTCTTTTCCTTAAGAGATGATGATGATATTACTTTGCTTATTGTTTATATTGATGATATGATTGTTACAGGTAGCAATCCTAAAGAAGTAGAGAAGCTCTAGATTCATTTGACCAAGGAATTTGAAATGAAGGACTTGGGAGCTCTAAAATACTTTTTGGGCATTGAGGTTTCTTGTTCCAAGCACAAACTTTTCCTCTCACAATGGAAATATACACTAGATCTTTTAAATGAGACTGTTAACTCTGCTTGCGAGCTTGTAAATACTCCTATTGAAGTAAATCACGGCATGTCAATCTATCTTGATCAAATCCCAAAAAATAAAGAAAGGTATTAAAGACTAGTGGGAAAGTTGATATATCTAACCCACACTAAACCTGATATATCTTATGCAGTTAGCGTGGTGAGTCAATTCATGCATAACTGATAGGTGTGAATCATACTAGAATTTATAGCGTGTTTTCCAGGTGTTTATGTAACCTAAATGCTAGATTCACACCAATATTCCTAAAGATTACACTAATACCCCATTTGCTTATGTTTTGCAGGATTAAAAGGAAAATCAAGAAAGGAAAGGACAAAAAGCTAAGAAGGAAGAACCTGTTGTTCGAAACTCTTCACCTCGGCGAGGAGGTTCGCCAAGGAAAAGAGAAAAAGAAAAAGCATCGGGTTCGCCGAGGCGAAGAAGGCATTGATCAAAAGACACTCTCGGGTTCGCCTTGGCAAAGCATACCTTCGCCGAGGCGAAGGCCTTCGTCAAGGTGAAGGAAGATTATCCATATTGAAGACACCTGCCCTTCACCAAGGCGAAGAACATCGGGCTGGAACAAAAAACCTCGCATTTTAACAATTTTGCCCACTTTCCATTGTCTATAAAGATATGTATTTGAGACTTATTGAAAGTTCATTTTAGAGAGGGAACACCCTCCTAAGGGTTTCTTTCCTCTCTTCTTCTTGAGCAATTTTAGGGTTTTTGATTTTGTTCATTTCTACTTTGGATTTAGGGCTGATATTGAAGATATAGCTCACTAGAGGAGCTCTTACAGCTGGGGTGTAGATTTTGTGACTCATTTCATCTCTCATTTGTTTTGTATCTCTAAACTCTACTCTCTTTATTAATCTTTCATTATTATGTTTACCTTAAATATGATTTTATTGGATTTCTTAGTTGCAATGAGTGTCTAAACTTTCCTCTATGGTTGATTGTGGAAGTTGATGTTTGGTTTATATATCTTTTAGAATGGTTTTGTGAATTCATGCCTGTGTGGATGTTAGTTGGTGTAGTTCTTAGGATTATTATGATTTTAACTAAGAGTCGGGTCTTCAATCCCCATACTAAGGCATCCTTGGTGACGCTTGGATTACGCCCTAAATCTGGTCCCGGGTCTCTTAAGGTATGAATTAATTAATTGAAATACTAATTAATCTAATCCAAGAAGTCTAAGGAATTGGAAATGCCTAGTACTAGATGGATTTCATTAGGAATAGCAATATGAGGATCGTATGGATCGAGAGGTGATCGGTTTGAGAGTAGTCCGGGTAGGTGACCAATAAGATTCCCAAGAAAAGCACTGCCTTACAAAAGTATCATACTTAATGACCTAGATAGACCGAAAGGAGAATAGGGAGTTGGTGTGAGAAATTGAAGGGAGATACGAAAGTGTAAACTTCATATCGGATCCCTTTGACATGCACAAGTGTACGTTCATTCAATCAGCGCTTAATGAATATAAATCATAAATGCATCAATGGACGCAATCAACCCTAGAATCTTTCCTTTAGTTATATCCCTGATATTATCCCATTCCTTGTGAGTGGACATTGATCACACCCTGTTTTATTTAGTTTTGTTTTATTTTGTTTTTAAAACCTTTCTCCCCAAGTCATCGAGTCGCTCAAATAGTGAACTACTTTAGTAGCCGAGGTACTCAATCCTCGCTAAAACCACACCTTCCCTGTGGGATCAATATCTGGACTTGTTAGTCCACTATATTGCTTGTGCGACCCATGCACTTACGGAAAATCACGAACAATAACCCAAGCAATCAACACATGAGCGTTGTCAATCGTATCCTAGCTTATCTGAACTCTTCCCCAATCAAGGAATTTTGTTCTCTAAACATGGGCATCTAAACATTAAGGGATACACAGGCTCTAACTTTCCAGGATCCAAATTGGATAGGAAGTCCACATAAGGATATGTATCATTTGTCGGGGTAATTTGGTGACTTGGAGGAGTAAGAAACAAAGTGTGGTCTCATTGAGCAATGCAAAAGCTAAATATCGTGCTCTTCATCATGCAACCACAAAGTTTACTTGGCTAAGAATTCTCTTAAGCGAGCTTGGATTTGGTCCTAAGAAACCAATGGTTTTTTTTTGTGATAACACGGTAGCTATTGAGATTGCAAACAATCCAATGCAGCATGATAGAACTAAGCATATTGAGCTTGATAGGAACTACATCAAGGACAATTTAGATTTTGGCCATATAACAATTCTCTACATCAAGAGTGCTAATTAGTTAGCAGATATAATGACTCATGTTTGTTAGTGGACCATTTTATGCTTCATTATCCAAGTTGGGTATGAGTGATATATATGCACCAACTTGAGGGGGAGAATTGGCATATAAATTAGTATTTATTTGATTTATTATTTTCCTTTATTAGCTTGTGGTTATGTTTCCTTTTATTAGCTAAATTTATTTAATTGATGGATTTGATTAATTGTAATTGATCGATTGACCATTTAAAAATAGTCACATGTACTCTTATTTATACCCTTGAGATAAATGAAATGAATCATTAACCCAATTTTCAATTTTAAACATAATGTAACACCCTCAATATGTTAATATAATTGTTTTCACCTTAAAGTTACGGACTTTTTAACATTCATATCTAGATCAGGCAAACAAACTTTTCTTTGTACTATATTAAAGGCTGTAACATAAGGTCAAACTTTCACTATGTTAAAGTTACGGAAAATGTGAACCAACTTGTTAAAAATAACTTTTCCTTACTGTAACAAAATTTGATATATAATGTAACACTCTTAATATGTTAAAGTAACAGTTTCTCTTCTCAAAGTAATAGGCTTGAGAACATGCATATTCACAACCAAAATGAGTGTGGTGATTTAAGAATACATATTAAGCTTTTATTGATGATATGAATGTAATGCGAGACCTTGTTAAATGTTTCTTCTTTTCCCATACATAATGTGGTAAAAGCACCTATATCATGTTTTGCAAAGGCATGACTTTACGATTAATTAATTATGACAACAAAACCGATTTCAAGAAAATATACACCAGATTAAAATCATGTACTAGATAAGCTTAAAAACATGGTAAAAACTTCATATATTTAAGTTTTAAATTATAGACAGACTTTGTGCTTATAATGTAACATACTGACAAGGGTAATGTAACATACCAAAAAGGGTAATGTAACATCCTTATTATGTTACAGTAACAGATTTTTTCTTAAAGTAACTTCGTTTTCCCATAATGTTTTCAACATGAACTAATCACATAAGTTACTTTCTTGATCATCACAGAAGACACATTCCCTACAATGAGTATTTCCTTTCAACATGGTTTTTTAACCAACAAAATGACTGAGTTCAAACAAAAGTTTAATAAACACCCCCAAAATTTAACCAAACCCTATCTCTCTTTCCACTTTGATAAAAAAAAATGAAAATGACAAAATAAACTTACCATTAAAATTGATCTGAAGGAAGATGTTTCGGGTTTCCATTGGGGTGACTTGAATGAGAGGTTTATAGAGTTTTTCTCCTTCTTGACACGGCGTGTAGCGCGATTGATCAACACACGATTTATCGATAAGAATAAAACATCTCAATCCAGAGCCCAATTTTCAAACTAGAGAATAAAGTAAAGCAAAAGCTTTGAATTTATTGATAAATTGATAAAAGCTATAAAAATCCCTAAAACAAACTATAAAACATCTATTTATACCCTAAACATAATTTGGGTATAAAAGGAAATAAAATAATACTCCAAAACAATAATAGGAAAGAAAATAATATCCCAAAATAATAATAGGAAAGAAGATAATACTCCCAAAACAATATTAGGAAATAAAAATAATATCCTAGAAAATAAAGATAATATCTCAAAACAACCAAAATAAGGATTTTTGTTGATTTGGTTGGTCTAATGGCCTACGTCAGTCACCTCCGCTTGCGGGAAACTCGTCCTCGAGTTACCTTCTGGATTTCCAAGATTCATATCTGGCTAGAACAAGATAAGATCAGCAACATTGAAGGTCTTTGAAATTCCCATCCAAGTTGCAAGTCAACCACATAAGCATTATTGTTGATCTTCGTAACAACTTGGTATGGTCCATACTTTCTTTGTTGAAGCTTGCTATGACCACCTTGCATTCCAGCCTTACTAATGAACACCATCACCTCATCATCAACATCAAATGACTTGAACCGTCTATGCTTGTCTGCCTCCATCTGGTACTTTGCATTAGCCTTCTCTAACTTATTCTGAGATGCCTTTTGCACCTCTTGACTGGCTTTTGCCAAATCACGACTGCTCTGATAAAACTAGGGACCTTTGGAAGCTTCCACGAAATATAAAACATGATTAGGACACTTCATGTACAATGGAAAACGAGGGTTTACACATTGCACTATGAGCAGGTGTTATAGGCAAACTCCGGCATATGGCAAAATCATTGCTTTTGATCTATCCATGCAAATGCTCATAATAAAGATTACCCGAGCTCCTAGCTAACAACCTCATATACGCCCATCTATGCGTAGATGTTGCTATACTGCAAGTTCGATGAAGCAGGTGGCTTGACCTCGAGCCTCCCCTATGTGTGAGTCAAACAATCGATCAGATGTAATAGTATTGGGCACTCCATGCAACCTCAAAACCTCCCTAAATAATAGTTTGGCTGTAGAGGATGCATCTGCAGTCTTCTTACATGGCAAAAAATGTGCCATCTTAGAAAACATGTCAACCACATGCAACAAACACATGATCCATACCTCGTTGAGTTCGCAACAAACTTAACACGAAGTCCATAGAAAGATCCTCCCATATAGCATCAAGAACGAGTAATGGCATGTATAACCCCGTGTTTTAAGTATGATATTTCGCCCTTTGACACAATAGTTGTCACATCCCTTCTCAACTTAGGCTAATAGTACTTATCCTTAATGGATTCAATGGTTTTATCTCTTCCAAGATGACCCCCTAAACCACCACCATGCAAGTCTCTAATGACCTTCTCACAGAGAAGAAAATTGCAAGAAAAAAGTTGCCTCTTCTGGCTTATTATGTATATAAAAATCACCATGAGAGTTGTTTAAGCACCTGTGCTTGAAACCTTTTGAAGTCATCATCATCTGCATAAAATTCATTCAATGTCTCAAAACCTACGATATCCAAACTCAAGGTTCTCATCAAAGCCACTCGTCTACTTAATGCATCCACCACCCTATTTTGTTGTCCTAGTTTATGGACAAGCTTATAAGGGAATTTCTCTATGTAAGCTGACCACCTAGCATGCATATTACCTCTGATTTGCTTTTGTGTACTTAAGTACTTCAAGCTAATAGTATAGAGAAAATAGAAAATCACTTAGCATGAGAATATCTCTAGGCACCCAAAGCCTCTAGCAACTTAAAATTCTTTGTCTCATGTATTTAAAGCACTTACTTCTAGCCTACTAAAAAGAAAGCTATCGACCTCTTATAGTAGGATAAAACAACCCACTATGTAAAACTCCACCAGCATCACTCATAAAATAACTATAAAATGTAATATAAGACGGGTGTTGTGCTCAACTATATTTAATCAGAAAGCAAACACTACTTTCTTTATCTGCCATACAATGGAACGCACTTAACTGAAACATAGTAATAGGTGCTTAATGCTATTGAAATGTTTAATGAACCTCACTATAAAGGTTACAACCAATGGAAGCTCTACATCAAATTCTTTGGGGTAGGCCATTCTCTGGCCTTCCTTTCTCCTCATCTACTTTAATTCCCTCACTACTCTCACCACATAGCCAAGAATAGCAAACTATTTGTCATAAAAACACATTTTCAAATTTGAATATAATTTATTTTCTTAACACCTTAAACACTTCTAGGTGTCAAACATGCTCCTCTTAGGCTTACTATGAATCAAAATATCATCAAAATAAGCAACTACCATATATACCTGAAAAATTTAAATGCCTAATTCATAATCAGCATAAAGTACTAGGACCATTTGTTAGCCCAAAAGGCATGACAACCATTCCTTACAACCCATCCCTTGTCTTAGATAAGTATTTCCTCATCAGCAGATGATTCTGATTTGATGATAGCCTCAAGTCAATCTTGCTAAACAGCTACTCCCTCGAGGTTGATCCCAGCATATCATCTGCCTTATGTAGAGAAAATCTATATCAAACCAATGTATTTTATTTGTCCTTGTCCAACACATGACAACTCCATCTTTCTTAAGCATAAACAAAATTGCAAATGCACCTGAGCTTATCTTAGCCTAAATATGCCTGCTAAGCAACTCTTCTACCTTCTCTTAAAATTTCATTCATTCTCCTTAGGACTCATCCTATAATGAGGCAGAGATTCGAGAAAAGAAGCACACAGGCCAAATCTATATGGTGTGTATGTTACGCATAGGAGGTGAGAAATCACAGTCAGAACCGAAGATCACGCAATCAAACTCCTTTAACAAAGTGCACTCCACCTTGCAGATTTAAGCTCAGCTAAATTGCTACTTTCTACCTCTCCCTTCACAATCATCAAATGCACTAGGATCTATACCATCTCACCATAGTGAAGATGGGTCATACACAAAAGTTAGAAGTCCCTTCCCTCTACTTGTAAAGCCTTAGTTTGAGTTCTTCTAGTGAAAAGGCACTAATGTATTTTTATTCTCTTTTATCTAGTATTCTAAGTTACTCTGCAGTGTTTGCATCACATCTGCTACTAAGGGCCTTGATAAAATGTAATGAAGCATCCATATCCACCACATCACAGTACACCTCATTATTATACTTTCCAATAGAGAAGGACACCTTACAACATTCATGCACCTTAATACCACTAACTTCTTTAATCCACCCAATAGCATATGGGTTGGGGTGATTTTCCATCTCTAATTGTAACCTCTCCACAACATCTTTACTTATTATGTTCTCTTGACTCCCACTATCAATAATAAGATCACACAAACTCCCTTGTACAGTACACCTAGTGCGAAATAGCTTATGGTGTTGAGACTCATCACCGCACTTCGGAGATAACATGAGCTTCCTCACCACATAAGTGTACCCTTCTTGCTCATATTCCCCATAATCATCATCTCCATCAGGTCCACACACCTCTCTCTATAACATCATTGTCCTTCTCCACTACATTCACTTGCAGCTAAGGTTGGGGACAGAAATTCATTGGAGCAGTGCTTGACCTCTCAACATGCAGCACTTAACAGAGGCTTTGCATAAGGGTTCTTGTTTTTGGAAGCACGAAGTATTACCCATACACATATTCCAACGCTACCTTTTTCTCTTTTCACACACCCAACATTGACAGGTCTACGATTCGAACCACGGCTAGGGTGTTTCCCTTGTCACTTGGAGCCTTATTGTCTACCTCCATATCTTTATTACGTACAGGTTCTCCAAATAAACTAGCATTTCATAGCTTGATTTCTAACCTGCTAGCCTGCAAAAATATCACACCCCAATTTTATCTCTAATAGTCTCTTGACCTCAAATATCTGTTTGCTTGTTGATTCTATTTCAGTGTGATTTCTCCCTCCCAATCTAAAAAATTCAGTAGTATATTCATTCACACTCTTGCTACCCTATGTGTACATCAAATAAACATCAAATGTATTATTATTCATAGTCAAGAGAATAAAAATCTACCTCGTAATAGTTGTTTCATCCTACACCGTGTTTGAACCAGACCACACCCCTCTCTCATCCTCATCTCCCTCAAATCTATCACCATACTGAAGGTGAATACATACAATACATAACAACAAATTTAAACTTACTATGTATAGAATAACCGGTGTAGTGAAGAACCTGTCTACTTCAATCAACCAATCTAAAAACTCCTCAATATTAAAATCACCACTAAAGTTAGGGATATCTACCTTTAGTTTGTATTCATCGTCTCCTCTATAGTTTGGTTGCCACTGTCTTCTACCTCTTTGTATATCACATGGATTTGCATATTCACTCAAGTCGGCCTCCTCATCTGCAGTGTCATCAAATCCTACAACTGGCCTCCTTTAATTTTGTATATTTGGAATGGGATTAAAAGTGGGTCTAGTGGGACGATTCATAGTCATGTTAAATAAATAATTCTGCGTCAGCATTAAAACTTTAATATATGCGCACGTAATTCTTGTACTATTTCCAACTGTTGAGTTAAATTTTGGATTGATTGTTATTGTTTGTTAATTGATCTCAAGCTTGACTACAATCTCGATGGTAATCTTAGGATTGGTTATGATCACAGCACATATTAGCCATGTAAATAGTAGAAAACCTTTGATACCACCTAACACCGGCGTGATGCGATTGATCAATAAGAATAAAACGATCTCGATCAAAGACAATTTGTCAGAGAGAATAAAAGTAAAGCAAAAGCTTTGGGTTTAGTGAACAAGATGATAAAAGCGATAAAGTCCATAAAACAAATTTTAAAACATCTGTTATGTATCCCAAGAAAACAATAATAGGAAGAAAGATAAGGATTTTTGGTTGATTTGATTGGTCTAAGCGCCACTTCCCTTGTTATCTCCACCGAAATAAGAAAGTAATGACAGGGTTTTTGGGTTTTTTTTTCTCTCAACTCCTTGCTCTTCCCCACAAGAATGACGCCCTCACGAATTTTTCTTTCCTTTTCTATTTAAAGAAGAGATGACATACATCCTCTCTCTTGTTTGGCATTAAATGGGCCCTATTCGATTTTCCATGTTATTTGCTGAGAAGACGAAGGAAAAGAAAATTTGCAGTATTAACTGATGATGTTTGCTGAGTCATTTTTGGAATCTAGGAATACGTGGGCAAAAGACAACGAATAGAAGAAAAGGAGTGGGGACAGAATGTGAAAGCAAGATTGATCATTATTTATTTAGCATCTAAAATTGCCCATATAAAAATTTATGTAAAATGACAAGTACAAAACTACAAACTTTAGAAAGTCTCTTTTTTTTTAATATTAACTTTAGAAAGTCTTCTTTAAAAAAAAACTTTAGAAAGTCTTTTACGAGCCTTTTCTTTTTCCTTTTTAGGTTGGTATCCTATGATACCATAATTACATAATTATATATAAAATTTAAACTCTTATAAAAAATATATTCAATATTAAAAAGAATAAAATGATTCGTCCTTTATTGTATGATAAAAATAATATAAATATAAATATGTGAATATTTTAATTTTATTAAATATTATAAATATACATTCAGATATTTAAAAAATATAATAATACATATAATTTTGCTATTTAACTTTATAGACATTTCAATTGTATACATATGATATCATTTTATTATGGTAAAAAATTGTACTCATTTTTTTAACAAATATATATATATATATATATATATATATATATATATATATATATATATATATATATATATATATATATATATATATATATATATATATATATATTATTTTCAGTAAACATTTAATTTCTTTTAAAAAGTAAACATTTAATTTAATTTTAATATTGTTTTTACCCAAATTTAATTTGGCCTGACCTAGTGTTTATTTAGGCCTAAGTCAAAACTTAGGGTTAAAAATCTAAGTGAAATAAGCCTAAACCCAATTGAAAAGCCTATGTAAAAGTTCAAAGTAAAATTTTAAGAGACACTGGTGTTCAATGAGAAAGATAAATAGGACTTCAGATAAACTAGGAAAATAAAAGAAACTTGGGAGATGACAAGAAAACGTGGGTAGTTGGTTACTTTAGGAAGTGAAATCGTGGAGAAAAGTGAGGGAGTAGAGAACTTGAGCAGTTATTCAAGAACGCTTATAAAAGAATGAGAGCTTTGGAAAGAAGGACCAACAACCAATCAATCAATAACAATGAATCACTTTTAGCAGTTTAGTCATTCCAGTAGAATGTTTCAAGTTTTTTTTATTTCTGCAGTACTTTGTCATTTCAGTTTTCCTAGTGAAATACAACAATTTCTACAACAATTTCTTCATCTTTCATTTTATTTATTTCAATTTCTTTATTGTGTCATTTTACTTAGGTGTAGGGAGGCGTCAAGGAACTAGGGAACCTATTTTTCATGTGATTAGAAGTTTGATTTTGGATGCGAGTATTGGTTGGGAAACTCTTTAATTTCTCGGCATGCCACAGCGCATTTTTCTAATCGTCACTATGTATGTTGAAAGTGAAACTTCAAAAAATCACCAACATATTTTTGGCATGTCCAATGGGACACATCTTAGATAAAGATGCCATAAAAGTTGAGAAGTAAAATTGTGACACCCCAAATCTCGGGGGTCTTTTATATATATATATACTGGCAACATAATATTCACAGTTTGATATACAACTCTTTTACACTTTTATATACCAAAATATATAGAAACTAGATTGTTTCAATATATTTTTACAAAAATACTTCTCAAGGCCACAACCCAACCTTCTTCATACTCACGGCCTAGAAGGAGCGTCGTCTTCTTATGTACCTGAAAGGGGGGTCCCACGGCGAGGTGAGCAAATCCCAGTAAATGAAAATAACTCTCTGAGGGCACCACTGCCCACTAAAATGCGCATGCAATGGCATATATAACAATCAATCACATTTCCTTACAATTATGCAACATTATATGAAATGTCTATATAAATGCATGAGATACGACCCTCATACTCACAACGAGGAATCACGAGCTCCTCACACTTGGAATGCAGTGTGAAAAACCTATATCAGTATTTAACTTTAATAACTAAACCATTAGACAACCACTGTTTAATTCATCAAAACCTGATTTTTCCTTTTTCTTTTGTTTTGTGGGCCACGGATTTTCGGGTTTACACCGTTGGACTCCGCACGTCGTTCCAACATTTTCACGAACTTACTCGCCCAGGGATTCATGATGTAGTGAATAACATTTAGGACTTTCACCCTAGGTGAGGACTACCCCAACTTGCTCACTTAAAACATGTAATTTATCAATTTGATCATTTTACACTCATGAATCTCTGTGGACTGCAATCATTTTCAGAGTTCACGACCCATTCACCAATCTGGGTGAATAAATAGCCACCACCCACGCTTTGACTTAACGATGTGACCGTGCTTATAAGTATGATAAAGTATTTCCCTTCACATGTGCATATACATATGAGGTCCTACATGAAACATTCACATACCATGTGGATAATTATAATTAATACATATAATATACCTCCATGCAAACCATGTTAACACATACACTAACATGTTTATATCATTCACACCTTGCATGTTATTCACCAAAAGCTCTTGAGACAACAAGGTCTCAATCTTGGACCCAATCCATTAAGGCCCCCTCTAATCCTTCACAAACATAGACCAGTTTGGGTTCCCAGGATTTCCCACACCATCAAACAAGCAACAAAACCTGGAAACATATAGTTTCAGAATCATGACCACAACTGATGCAGGACTGTGTTAGCAGGTCCTGAAACCACAGCCATTCGGTTCAAAAATTTGGAACTAAGTATGACCTTTCATGGCCTCCCATAAACAACCCTTACCATTATACAGTCTTTAGCCTAAAATAAGCCAAGTGGAAAATCTCTACCAAAATATCTTCTGACATGCATTGATAGTAGTATCATATCAGCCATACTTGATGTAACCATGCAAACACTGCACTTAGTGAAAAATATGGGTACCAAAGGTTATGGTCACCCATGTCCTCTGGGAACATGACCAAGTCTTGGCAGTAGACTTCCATGAGTCTAGAACACCCAAAGCAGGAGTTCGGACGAAGAAGTTATGTGGGTCGAGTTGGAGTCACATAAGTGGCGATACTGCCGTCCAGCCTACGACACATGCAGCCGGCTACCCTTGCCTACCGGCTCCCGGTACCCACGCCCTCCACGGGCAGGCTGAATCTGGACTCAATGGGTTTTCCATAGAATCCAAGAACACCCAAAACGGAGTTTGGACGAAGAAGTTATGACCATCCGAAGTTGGAGGTCACACATGAGTAGCCAACCCTACCCGACCTGCCCTAACCGACCTACCCTTGACCGGCCAGCTCCAGTACCCACTGCCCTCCACAAGCACATGGCTGGAATCTGGACTCAATGGGATTTTCATAGAGTCCAAGAACACCTAAAATGGAGTTCGAAACGAAGAAGTTATGATAACAAAGTGGAGGTCTGCATGAGTAACTTGACCCACCGGCCCAGCCTACTCGACTTATACGGCAGGCTGCCGCTGAGTAGGCTCCGGTACGCACGCCCTCCACAGTCACATGGCTAGAATCTTGACTCAATGGGTTTCCATGGAATACAGAACACCGAGAAACGGAGTTTGGGCGAAGAAGTTATGACCTTCCAAAGTTGATTCTGCTTTTGTAAAGTAGCTAGCCCTACGGCCACAACTTCAAAACTATTGCTGCATTAACTCAGTACACGCCCTCAGGCACATAGTGGAATCTTGACTCGATGAACCATAGAGGTCTAAGAACACGAAAACAGTTCAAATGAAGAAGTTATGACCTTCAGTTTGAGGGTCACATGGGGTGTCAGACCAAACAAGCGAGCTTTGACACGTGACGCTGACCTGATCTGGCAGCCGGCCTGATACGGCCGGCGACGACTGACCTGCAAGGCGTCGACCGCCGGCGATGCGAATCCAGCCAGGCGACTTAGGCGGGATTCAGCCATTCGTGTAAAATGACCATAACAAGCTGAGGGTCGGGTGAAGTGGCAACATCAAGTTCACTGATGTAGCCACAATTTACCTGAAGACTAACTGTTTTCTTTATTCATCCAAAACCAGATCTAGATCCGATTAATGTGTACTACCTGATATATATGCTCGTGGTTAATCTGACAATAACCCTTATGGCAGAACTGACCAACACCAGTTATTCATTTTATCTAACACATAAAATATGGCACATGGACAATTACTTGTAGATCCAATCGATCATAGACGTCAAAAGCAGGTCCAGGAATCTCAGCTGTGTCCAAGTCTGGGGCGAGTTCTACTTTGCCCTCTGACCTTGTCACTGCAATTGGGATGATGCCGGAATGGTAGTGAGCCAAAGAGTGAGGGGAAGAGGCCACCGCATGGGATTTGTCAGGCTCCCTAACTTGGTCTCTATGAAGCCCTTGTCGTGAGGATGAATAACTTCCCTTTGCTTTCCACTTTGGCTTGACAGTCCGTCCCATTTGGGAAACTTAGGAAAGTGAGGGGCTTCTTACTCTAAAATCTCTCATCTTTTCTCTCTCTTTTCTCGGTTTGCTCTTCTCTCTCTCTCTCCTTCTCTTCTCCCCACCAATTTGGCCAAGATGAGTCAAGAGAACTTGTCCTCTCACTTGCCACATGTCACATTCCTAAGTATTACCTTGGTTACACCTTATGTTGTCCATCTGTAGATTCCCACCTAATCACATGTTGCCACATGTCTCTCATGGGTCCCATTTGAGATCATGTTTGACTAGCTCTCCACTTGACACGTGTCTCCTCTTGAGCCACTCAAAATGTGCCAAGTGTCCCGCACCACTCTCGGTGCCTCGAAATATGTGAAATTCTGACTATCTCTAAATCCAACGAAATTCGACGTAGTAGCTAGATTTCGTGAGACGATTCGAACGGTGAAGTCTGTTTCATCATCTGAGATCTAGAAAAATTTTCGATTTTCTGATCGAAATTCCTGTTTTACCCTTTATCCGAAAATTTGGATTTTCTGGGGTTTCACAAAAATCGTTTTAGAGTGTAACACCCCGAAATATACCCTTGTTGTTTTTCAACATGTTTAGATATTTTGAGCATAAATTAAATTTTAAGTAAATTAAATCACAATATGGCATAAGAAATTGAAATTTTACAAGTTATGAGACGAGGTGTAATTTGTGAAAAATGAGGGCATAAAGAATCCTTAATTTGATGACTATGGGCCCAGTAAAAATAATAGGAATTGTTGTGTAATTCCTAGAAGGATGGAGGACTAAAAGCTAAATAACCTAAAGAAATTCCATTATAAATAGAGAGAGGCAAAAATAGTTATTTTTGGTCTCCAAACAAGGCTTACGGGAAGGAGAGGAAGAAGGAAGGAGAAGAAGAGGAAGAAGGAGAGAGATCAAGCCAAGGTATGGATTCTTGTATGGATGCATGACTTTGGTATGATTTTTGTACACGAATTACATGGTTATGAGTGCTAGGGTTTTCCTTGAAGATTAAATTGGTTCCTTCTCTAGGGTTTTGTTGGAAAAATCCTAACTCTTAAATTAGGGAAGTTTGGTTGAAAATCCCTAGTTGATCATAATTAAATATGGAATCTTCACAATTCCAAGGTTGGGTGACTTGGGTTTTGAATCCATGGATTCTTTGACTAATTAAAGTAGTGTGGAGTTGTTGGAGGGATTTCATGTGGATTTTTGATAAGGAGAGAAATAGAAGAGAATTATGGAAGAAAAGTGCATGAAAAATGGTGAAATCACCATTTCTGGGCAAATTTCGGAGACCTGTTGATGAGCTTAAAAGTCATCCATTTTCAGTCCATTTTTCTGATTGATTTCTTTCTATAAAAGACTGATTTATGTGTAGAAATGTTGAATAATTCACCAAGCGATATGCTGACATGAATTCAGAGAAAGAAGATAATGCGTGGAGTGAAATTGGCTAGCGGGAATGTCTGTTGGCTGAATGATGTTCGCAGCAAGAAATGCAGAGGAAGAAAAGGACTGTTCTAGCGGCAGCTTTAATGATGATGAAGAATCACATCAAGATTATAACCACACCAAACTCCAGTCGCGACATAAGGAGCAGGCGAAGGCAGAGCGATGTAGGTCATATGAAACTCCAGTTCGAGGCAACCATAAATTAATGAAGAACAAGATATGATGTCGCCATAAAAACAATTTCGAGGTCGACATAATTGAGCTTGGCGATAGACATGGAAGTCGTGGCACGAATGAAGTGTGACATAAGATTTTCAAAGAGATTGAACATAAATTCGCTGACATGCCCAGAAGAGGTCGTGACATCAACACTAAATCGAAGATGTCGGCGGCGTCATTCGATAGTCGCGACATTAGATTACGAAACTAAGGTCGCGGCGTCGATGGCGATCGTGACATCGGTTCTAAAGAACTAAATTCGCGGCGATCATTCGTGATCGCGACATAATAGCGAATCGAAGAGGTCGCGACGTCATTGATTAGTCGCGACATCGATTACAAGGAAGAAGGTCGGCGTCATTCGGCGATCGCGACATCGGTTACCAAAATTAAGGTCGACGTCATTGAGTGGTCGAACGCCGATTCTGAGGAAGAAGGTGTGACATCATTAATGATGAACATCGGTTCTGCAAAGGAACTAAGGTCGGCGTCATTCAGCGATGTGACATCAACCTTTGGTCGGAAGAGGTGGCGGCGTCATTCGATCAGTCGCGACATGTCGGTTACAAGGAAGAAGGTGCGACATCATTTAGCGAATCGCGACATCAAATCGAGGATCGCTAAGGCAAATCCGACCAAATAAAAGCCTGCTGGCGTGTATTGAGACAAGAGTCGCGACCAGTCCAGTGTGACATTAACAACCGTGGGCGATTGTCCCGAAATCCCTGAGAGATGCGCCAGTTAGGAATGACGAACCACATAAATACAGCATTTGCTGCGAAGAAGCGGTTCGGCTCGAGATGCGGGTAGGCGAAGGGCTCTTATATTTTAATTTTCTTTTCTTTATTTTTGTTTTATTTTAGATTAGTTAGTTATTTTGTTCAAATTTGGATCGGACTTTGAAATACATTGAGTGAAAATGAATCTGAAATTCTATTTCTTTCAAATTACTTGCTGGAATTATGCGAATTCGGACAAATTTTGGAGTCGGTTCAGTTTCCGATTCTCAATTATTAATTCTTGTTGATGCGCCGTTGTAGTGTAATCTTGTGATTTGAAACCGACTTCCCGTGAATAGACTCTGTTGTCATAAGAATTATCTTTCCTGCGAAATTTATCGGAAGCTATTGAACCTCCAGTTTGTAAATCTACTTCTTTGGTTTGATCTTTTTGTAATTGATCCCATTGTAAGCGTCTTATGCCCATAATAGGATTGTCTCATTTGCTCGATTTCCGGGGGCCCTACGGTGACCTGAGAAGGCAATCCGAGAGTGATGAACAATTCCCGAAGGTATCTGAATCGATAATGGTGATCTAAGCTAGGCTACAATGAATTTAAATCATTAAATCCTCTTCTCATGATAGAGAATAGGTTGAATGACTTATCCATTTAAACAAGCGGAGATTACCTCAATTGGGCATGTTAGTAAATTGATCGATGTTAGCAGGATCTACAATCAGAAATGATGGTTGTTCAATTTTGAGGAAGAAACCCCGCATTAAAGTGTAAACCCATATATACCTATGTCTTGAGCTGGGTTTGCAGTCCATGTTCTAGGTATGAAGTATTGAAAGAAAAATACCGAACAAGGCAACCAGAATTAAAGTAGTTCTCATTCCTGTCTTGAAAGCAGAAGAATTAGATGATGAACGATGACGAATGGAGAGATCGATTACTATCATGTTATGGACATGTTTAAATCTGGTTCATGAAGCAAAGTTTCAGTCGTCGTAGTCAGATATTTCCTGATAAGCGATATTTTCAATGTTCCTTTAAAGATAGCCCGAATTTGTTATTTTTGAATTTTCGGTTTAATTCATTTGTTATTAATTCACATATCTTAAGCTTATTTTACATTTTCAAGGTTTTTCAAAGCTGATTCAATTGCCCTATCGAGTCGAATAGTATAGAGTTTGAGTAGTCGGGGTAGTTGATTGAGAATTCTTGAGATCTCTATAGGATCTGGACTCAATCCGATTTACTACTTGTTCGACACGTACATGCGGCATCACGGATCAAGGCAGAAGAAAATGATTTACTCTTAAGAAAACCGTTTTTAATCAGTATAATAGATAAGGAACACAACAAACAAGTTTCATGGCATTATTGTTGGGGATTAGATAATAGTCCTTTGGTGATAACGTCCTGATTTGTATAGGTGTTTTGATCCATCATCGTCATCTCTGAGAAGAGGAGAACACATGCCGTACCTGCCCAGACCTATCACGTTAAGTGATCGAGAATGACACAATGCTGGGAGTAGAGCTGACTGTCTTGGTAAAGCTTTAAACCTATCTGAGTACGACCTTCGAGGTCGAACTTTGTGCGATCCCAGTCAGACTTTGTACCGTTTACATGTGGTCCTGCGACCCTGTTTTTATTTGTTTTTGCGTATTATTTGGATAAAATACGCATTCAGTATAGAAAATGATGAAATTAAGTGAAATATATCATACCTCATACGCTGAGCGAAACTTCGATAGAGCAAAGTTCGTACCCAGATAATAAGATAGGAAGTTTAGAACACGTACAATTGTAGAGATACTTTCTAAGACTAAATATTCTTGACTACGGCAAAATTCATCACGGCGTGAGGCGAGCCGTCCACAGTGGTACTCCGGCACTCCCGGTGTAGTGCCGGTACTCCCGGTAGTGCTCACGGCACTCACAATCTAGTAGTGCTCGACTTTCACTGTCTGTGGTACTCTGGCCTCTGTCACATTAGTGCCCGACGCTCTGTCTGATGGTGCTCGGCACTCTTGATTAGTGCCGGTACTCCCGATAGTGCCTGGCACTCTGTCACAGTAAGATCTTCTGAACGCTCTTTGTCTTTATTAGTGTTCTTGGCACTCTGTCACGATTAGTCTTCTGGCACTCCATTTCCTGACCCAAAACCAGTATCTGTTTTGTGCACTATGGCATAAATGCTAATATAGTATCTTTGGATGCCATTGTCTTTGTGTCTTACACTTTTAGTAGCCACAGTCTGGTATTCCCATGATTATATGATAATAACTGGATAATGAATAAGAGGAACAAATGTGTATCGTTTTAGTCATAATACCTATGGGTGTTTACAGATAATAATAAACTGTAACTCCCTACGGGGGCAGAATAAATAAGCTCACATACTCTGGGAGGCAGAGATAAATAAGCTGCAAACTCTAGAAGCCAGATAAGGAAATAGCTCTGTAACTCCTACGAGGACTCAAATAAGATAGCTACGGGGACTCCTACGGAGATCCAAATAAGTATAAGCACATTATAGCATAAGTACTTGTATAAGTCTATGATATGAATGCATGCGATTTAAATATAACCCATTGGTATATCTTTGAACATAAATGTATTGCCATATTACATATGTTTCCCCACTAAAGCGTAAAGCTTAGCATAGGTTCGAAACTTCGCATCCTACCGATTGACAGTGGGGTTCATCCTTTGCCAAAGTTCTACTCTGACCGATGAAATTTGTAAATGTATAGTTTTTGAATATGTAAATGGGACTTAGTACTGTACATATGACAACATGTCCTTCCCTTCTGGTAGTAAGTTTATTGGACTGTATATGATATGTTTGAGTATATTATAAGACTTGGATATATCAATGTCTAGTGTCAATTATAAAGTCGATATATGTTCTTCCCAAGACTCGGTTCGGATGCCTTAATCGAATTCGGATAGGGGTCGGGGCATGACCATGAGTCTATTCTTCAGGGATACGATGTTGTAGAAGTAACACAAGATGGATTAGTTCCATCCATGGCAGAACAATTAGAGAAAAATACAAGAAGTCTTCTCCAAGAGGAACATACATCAGAAAGCTCAGCCCCAGGCAGGAGGGCCCAACAGCCATAGGTAATACGAGATGTACCCTATTCATTTCCCTAACGCTATTGAGGAGTTTCGAGGCTTTGATCGAGGAGATAAAGGCAGGAGCTTGATGACCACCTTGATGTCTTGAAGAAATAATGGTCACCTTGAGCAAGCTGTAGTTGACCAGGAGTCAAGTTATGGTAAACAAACCCTGAAGCCACATGTTGAGTAAATACTAGATCATGATGAAGAACAAGCGAAACAACAATCAAGCAAGCCAAGGTCATTATGGAAGAGCGAAAACAACAAACTCAATCCCAAGTGAAATTCTTGAAGAAAATCTCAAGAGTTATAGGATAAGCGAGACAACCTGGCAGAGAAAGTTGCTTGAGCTGAACCATTTGATGAACTCGGTAGGTACTCTGGAATTCGTGAAATTTGGTGGTTTCTGCAGCTCACATGTGCGGAGTTGACAATAGTTATCTTCCTCCCCCATAGGAAAGATGATGTGGGTTCGATAATTTAATCGTGGATGTCTGTTCTTTGCAAAATAGTGGCTCCTCAATCATCTTTTATCACAACCTGGCTTGCCTGACCACAAATTACATGGCACCACTTTCTTCTATTATTGAAGGCTCGAGGTACACCGCCCCTCTCACGGTAACATATCTTGCTAAGTACAAGATTCATTCCACTAGCCCTTTCTTGGTGGCTTTGTGACCTAGGCAGTCACAAGCATGCAATGCAAGTCTATTACTCTACATTTGATGTAGCCTGAGAGCAGAAATTTATGTGAATAGAGAAATTCATCACTTTTCCTCATGATCGTAACTTCGGTAAAGAGGGCTTAGAGAAAACATTTATTGTAGTATCAAAACCTCTTATATCATAGTACTAAAATTCTTATTGGGTTTCCAATGATGCTATCGAGACAAAGGTTGCAGGAAATGCGAAGTTCCTTGGGGAAAAAGAAGTCATGGTGAAATTCCCTGGAGAAAAAGAAGTCATATTGATTGGTGAAGACACATTCCCACAGTTCTTTTATTGACATAGTTTGCCTTTTGACTTAAAAGTAGTGATATGAATTAGAAAGAAGCGAGAAATTCAACGAGCCTTAGGATAAGAAAAGTATGAATTCCTAAGCAATACTTGACTTATAAAAGTGATCTAGTTGTAGAAAAATGAGTGTGCAGGTAAGAAAAAGAAAAAAATGAGACATCAAACCATTCATGCGGGAAAATTCATGGGCTCAGCGAGAAGAAAGGATAAGAGAGATTCTTAAAGGAAATGAATGATTCTTCAAAGAAACCAACTGCTTCTCCAAGGAAAAAAGGCATGAAACCGATCCCTTAAGGAGGAAAATGTCTACAAAGTTTATAACTCCTTCCCTACTTTGCCTCACTTATTACAAGAATGGCATACTGATGCAATATATAAATTTCCCCGAAGAAGCTACATAGAACTCAAAAAGAAAAATCTGCAGAGGTGTAAACGATGGAGAAAATGACACTTTCAGTAAACCTTAAGCACTAAATGAGAAACCAATGAATCTTTAGGTCAATGAAAGAAGCTTAACTGCAAATCTTAAAAAAAATGGAAGAAAGAGCTACGAGGATACTAGAATCTATTTACGAGTTCGACGAAAAATAGATTCATGAATTATTCTCATAGGTAAAATTCCTATTTCCTTAAATTGTTCTACTACTTCTCAGACTTTTCAGTTTTCTTCAAGTCAAAAAAATGGAGAAAAGCCTTGTAGAAGTGAAAGATAAACAATCACATTTGCTCCAATGAAGGCTTGGATTTATAAGGGATCATATTAGACCCTTTGAGGAACCAGGACCACAAAGGTGATATTTGAAAGGCTTTATTTGTAGAAATCCACCAGCACATTGATGTCGAATCTCTGAGGAGAGCCACACAAGAGGTTCATCAATGGTAAGTACCTTAAGTAGTATTTCCCTACCATGTGAGAGATGTTGGACATCACCCAAAGGATTAGGCCGATCTTCCAACTTATAAAAGCTCAATAAGCCTTAGCGAAAATAATCCTTTGGAAGCATGAGAGAGTGTCTTCGCTAAGTTTTTGAGTTAAGAAAGTAGGCTTTTTAACCCACTTTGTTTTCTCAAACACAGCCCATTTCTTGTTAATTGTACTTGTTACCAATATTCATTGTCAAATAAACAAGTAGGTCTTGGACCCAACTAGGAATTCAAATTCAAAGTACTGTAGTGATGGACATTAGACTCATAATTGAGAATGAGATGATCTGTGTGCTTTTTAATACATGTGACAACATATGGCCCTTATGCGATAATTTATGGGGAAATGTTTATTACCCTAAATTTAATTTGGCTTGACCAAATGTCTATTTAGGTCACGAACTACTTCTGGGATTTAAAAAATCAGTGAAATAAGTTTAAGCTAGTTAGAAAGCCCATGTAAAAGCTAGGTATTTTTTCAATTACACCCAAAATTTTGAAGATTGGCGTGGAAGATAAAATAGCTTTTTGGGATGATAAGAAGATGGAAACTTGGAAGATGGAAGAAGACGTGGGCAAACTTAAGGAGGTGAAGTAGTGAAGAAAAGTGAGGAGTAGAGAACTTGACAATTATTCGAACGCACATAAAAGGGCTGACTTTGAAAAGGAGGCGATGACCAATCAATCAACAACAATGAATCACTTTTAGTAGTTTAGTCATTCCAGTATAATTTCTCAAGTTTCTTTTATTTCTGCAATACTTTGTCAATTCAATTTTCCTACTAAAATACAACAATTTCTCCAGTAATTTCTACAACAATTCTTTAATCTTTCATTTTATTTACTTCAATTTATTTATTGTGGCATTTTTACTTAGATTATGGGGAACTATCAAAACTAAGGAACCTATTTTAGTCTTATTAAAAGTTTGATTTTCCAACGTAGTATTTGAAAACACTTTCATTTCAGCACCACGCATTTTCTAATTGTCATTATATATGTTGAAATGAAATTTCAAAAATCACAAAACAAATATGAACATAAATCATAAAACACTAACTTTTAGGAAGCGTTTGAGCATTTGTAATACTTTTAATCAAGCATTTGTAATACTTAAAAGTTATTAAAATAATTATTTTAAAATATTAAAGAAAATTAAAATGTTTCTAAAAATTATTTAAAATTTTTTTTTACTAGTTGTCACAATAAATCAATTCAGTACTCAAAATAACTTTTTTTAGACAATTACTCAAAATAACTTAGTTTAAATCATTAAGTAATTAAGTATGTTCAATAAATCAACATGGTGTAAATTTAAAATCAAAAAATTTAATTAATAAATAAAAAATAATTATTTATTCTAAAATATTAGCCTCGTTTAGTAGGCGTTTTATACTAAAATTAGAGGATTTGACGATTTTAGATGATTATTGATCAAAACCTCTAATGTTGTTGTTTAATTGAAGAAGCGGATTAAGGAAAGAAATTAAGTTGGAGGCTGATCCACTAGTTTAAAAACGTTGCTCGAAGCAATGTTTTTCCAAATGAAAGGATTACTCTCTGGGTTAAAGACAAGTTTATCCCAGGGATTATCAAAAATTATTGTCTTACCCTAAGGTTCTCACAAAACCCTAATAAAGCTCACTAACCAATTTGCCTATCTTGATCCTTCACCTTTCTCTGCCTCGCAAGCGGATCACAATGCAAGTTAGAGTTAAAATCATTTTTTATCAAACATGTTAGTTGATTTCTTTCTAAATTTTCTTCAATATAGAATTTTTTCTTTACTTTTATATGCTTTTTTCTCTTTCTTTTTCTTCGGTTATATGAATGCGAGTTTCATCGATCTTCCTTTGCTTTTTTTTCTATGCTTTTTTTCTTTCCATTTCTAAATATGATTTCTTTTTTCTCTATTCTATTTTATTTTCACCAATAACGTATGCTATTTGTTCTTTTTTTTTCTGTAATTGTGATTATTTTTTTCCCTCTCTTTTCTTGGTCAAGTGGTTTATGCCTAGCAAAACATTGCAAGAAAAAAATTAGTCCCTTCAAGCTGAGAATTCAGAACTTCCAGGTTAGTCTTGAATCTCTGTTTTATCCTCCTTTGTTTTTGGTGGTTAGTGATTGATGCCTTAATTTTCATTATTGTCATTTATCTTTGAAATTTCAAAGAAAAACTATTAATATGCTATATAGCGTAATTTGAAGATAAAAAGAGTAGTGTATTACAAGCATTTGTTGAGATGATGTAATGAGAGGAAGTGGGTTTTCTTTAGTTCTTTAAGGGAGAGGGTCTGATGGGTATGCTCGAGGTTTAAATTGTCTATATCACTGTCTGGCTTCTATATCTCTTTGAATAGATTTTTGCAGATGCTAGAGGAAAAAAAGTAGTCTGAAAGGATTACCAAAGTGGCACATTATTTTGTCATCGGACATTAGCCATCTCTCATATTACTTCCACCCTTTTTGTGATCTAGCCTATAGAAAGGTGTTAATATCTAATCGTTGATAAAAAACCTTCATTGAGTAGCTCTTTGTATCTCTTTGTAAAATGCTAGTATCATTATTATGAAATACTTTATATGGCTGCATGTGGTTGTGGTATGTGTCTGATAACATGTCGTGATTTATGTTTCATATATTAAAGGATGTGATTTTTGTTCTCTTATATAATACATTGATGGCACCAAACAAGAAAAGGGACAATGAAGAAAGTGAAGGTGGGGGGAAAGATTTGAGTCGAGCTAATTGGTCTAAAGAAAATTTACACCTATTTTATGATTTGTGTATCCAATATGTTAAAAGGAGTAAGGGAAAACGTGGTGCAACAATTTCACAAAGAATGCCATGGAAGGTGCTAGAAGTGGAGTTTCAAAAGAACAGTATCATATGACAAAACGAACTTAAAAACAAGTGGGATTGAATGAGGAATAGATGGAGCCTTTTGAAATCATTGAAAGGAAAAGAAACGGGATTAGGTTGGGATCATGAAAAATGAACAATAAGTGCTAGTGATGAGTGGTGGAAGAAAAAATTGAGGTTAGCTCATTTACCTATACTTGAATTTATTACTTCTTTGTCGAAAAATTAAAACAAACTAAGTTGGTTTCCAGTTCTTAGAAAGTGCAGTTGATTTCATTTATCTTTCTTTATAGGAAAAAATATACGGCTTTTAAAGCATTTCAAAGATGAAGGATTGAACCCGAGCTTAATCTGAGATGGAATAACTATTTGGTGTTTTAGTTACTCGAAAGATTGTAGGTTTACTAGGTTACGATCAGCAGAAAATGAAGCTTGGTTTATATCCACTTCTTCTTTTTAGGTTTAAATGTTGATAATACCATACAGTTGTGATGATCTGTGAGTGAGAATAGTGCTTTTAACCACAACCAAGCTAATAAGGAATGATGCGAGTTTGGAATGATAATATTGATTCCTTCTATGCTCCTTACCATAATCTGAACATGGTGTTGCATAGGAAGAGGAAGCAAAGAGTTTCTAAGAATGATGCTTGAGGAGAATTCTAAGAGTTGTAAGGAGTGAATACAATTGGAAGAAAGATGGAGAGTGGAATGTTGAGGGAGAAACTTGATGCTATGGTGAAAGTTGTTACAGAGAGGAACATTAAGGATTTAGAGTTAATGAATCTTGAAGCACGTACACTTGACGATTCTTCTTATACACTTACCGATTCTCAGGCAAGGATTGGTGGCATCCATGCTCGACTTTATACATGGTAGCCACAGTCTATTTAGCCGTATTTGATGGCCGAATAGCGTGTATGAAATATAAGGCAAAGGAAGTAAATGTAGTAAATACTCAAAAACTAATTTTAAAAAGTAAAAATACTCAAAAAAAAAACATAAATGAAAAGTATTACCCGACACTCGACCCTTTTTGTAAGTCGCAGCGGGTCATACAGTAATAAGGACTCTAGAGTGGGATATTGTACCCACGAAGATTGGAGGTTCTCTCCCAATTAGATTTGAGCACCAGATTACGAGGGTTAACATTATTTGGGCGACCAATAGGATGCGAGATAAATCAATTAGCGAAACAAAACCTGATTTAAAACTAATCTACAAATCACGAACAAACAACTACTTAAGTAAAATATTATGAGAAAGCACTAGAATGAGATAATTATTTTAAAAAATCGATTTAACAATTTCAGCAGTGGTCACCCAACATTTGTGAGATAGTCTGCCTTTGTCGAAACAAGGTAAGTATAGCCTTGAGATACCTCCTAACACTATATACATTTCACTATTTAGAGCATCATATTCCTAAACCGGGTTAATGGGTCTAAATAGCTACTTTAGAAGTTGATCCCTTTGATTAGTTTCTTTTCCTAGACGGTACTTCTGACCATTTCTGGTGGGAGATAGCCCACGTAGGCAGGGAACAATACAGTGTACCTCGATTCAAGCAAGAGTACCTCGATCTCGCGATTCCCATTAAATTCTCTCTCTCCTTGACTAGAATCGATTACTTCACCACGGGATCAGATTATTACGCCCAGATTGAGATGAGACCTCTAAACATTAAACTAATAAATCAGTAGGTGGTCCTTATACCTCGGGAACACACTTTTGTTGTCACTCAGAAGGGAACCTTAAAGTCAAAGGTTAGAACATCTAGTGATTTATCAAAGTGATGTTTCAAGTGCATTAATTCACAAATATCATCCTAACATCCTTTGAGTTCTTCCAAAATACTTTGCTCTTAGGTAGTCCATCCATGTCACTAAAGGGATCCTGGAAATCATACTTCGTAACTCTTTAAGTACAAAATGCGATATTCGAGAACAACACTTTACAAGAACAACCGGTGTATAAATTTACAGGTTTTCAAACCCATAAAATGAACTATAAATACATAAATGCGAATGTTCAACAATTAATCCACCATAAAGGGTGTTTACAGTGTTCCATCAACTGGATTCCAATTATCACAGTCAAACAGTAAGAAAAAGTGAAAAGAAATCAAGAGATAAGAAGTGAGAGAACAAATCGTGATTTGAGCTTCAATCTTTGTCTCGACAATAATAAAAATAAAGATCTCACAGTACAACACCCAGAAATCTCTTCATTCTGAATAAAAATATGTTTCTAAAACTATTCTAAGATCTACTTGAATCAAGGCCTTAACGCTTCAAACTAAAAATAGGAAAGTTTTAGAGGAATAACCCTCGTGAGAGGTGTTCTCCGCCTCATAGTTGCCACTAAAGTCTAAAAGTAGTATTTATAGTCTGAGATTGAAATGGGCTTAAAAGGGCCAAAATAGCATTTTCAGGCCTTGGGGTTTCCCACAGCATTGGGTGTGGAGCATTAACGTGCAGGTCCATGATATCCAACATTTTGGAGTTGCGACATCACATTTGGTAAGGCCTATAATTTTATCTTTGGTTGTCGCGACAAAATTAAACTTTAATCGCGACAAAGTTTGTCTCTGAATTCATCGAAAAGAAATTAAACTTTATTGTGACGAGTTTCTATTTGGATTTGTCATTAAAATTTGGGTTGTCGCGACAAAAAGTTTGTCTCACAGGTTTGTGGCGACAAAGGCCGGGTTTGTCGCGACAAAATTTAGGAGTTGTCGCAGCCAGTTTGTCATACGGCTGTGCGGCGACAAAGTTTGTCTCACAGGTTTGTCGCGAACAAAATCTGAGTTTTAAACGACAAAGTTTGTGTATTCTGGTTTATCGCGACAAAGTTTATCTTTGGCTTTGGCGACCGATTTTCTACTCAGCGACTTGTTTTCTTCTCTAATTTGTCATGGACATAACTTCTTCATCTTAACTTGGATTTGGGCGTGTGAGGTGTCGTTTGAAAGGTATTTGAATGTAGAATGCAACCATGGGTGAATTTGAACCATTTGATGTTCGAATTAGTGCAGAAAAATTCATCACTTCCTAATTAGTATTATTTGTGAGACACCGGTTGACTATCCTTTTGAAAATATATTGTTCATTTCAGGCAACATTTTTCATCAAGATCTTACAAAACCAAGTTTCTGAAATGTATGAGTTTTACATGAATATGGATATAAAATGCTATAAATATCATGTGAAATGAACTCAAAACATAGATAAGTTTTACACTCATCGGCTACCTTGATTCAAGATCCCGAGAGAGGATAATTCTGGCATGCCAAATGACAACTCGAGACTTCAATGGATAAAATTCTTGTATAGAAGAATGAGTGAACATCGGTTCCAACTTTAATTCTAAGGCAGTGTATTGTTTTCTTCTAGCTAGTTTTATTATCGGATTGTAAAACATAATTAGAAGACAGCTTTCAGTTAGTACTTAGCATATATATGTTTGTCTCAGGTTTTGTTGTTTGATGCAACTTAATTGAATGGCATTGTAAACAACAAGTTGTTGCTACTTGTGCTTTTCTGTTTAAGCTTGTCTTAAGTTTTGTTTTTATGGCCTACTGTAAACAACATGCTGCTTTTGTGTATTATTGCATTTTGTTTAGGCTATAAATGCAATGTTTCTTCTCTTAGGATTCTAATGTATGTAAACGTCAAGCCATTTAGTTTGTTTGTATTTATTTATAGGTATGGATTTGCAGGCTAAACGCAATGGAATACGTAAGAAGAGCATAAATAGTGCATTTTGGGACTTGGTGACGGCATTAGGTTATATGTCTTTATTATGTAAAATACATACACAAGGAGCCATGCATGACTTTGTTTCAAACTAGAGAAAAATTGATGCATGAATTGTTGAATGGTCACGAAAAACGTTGTTTTAACGTGTTTAGAATGACATAAAGCACGGCTACAAGCAAAGGTATGCATAGATTTAGAAGAAATCGTATGGGTTGCTTCCTTGGATAGAATATTAACTTTGGAGAATGTGGGTTTTATTTGTCTATATTCTTAGTAAAGGAGCCTCAAATCGGGATGAAGCGGTTTCACCATTCTAGTGAAATGCAGTAAGTAGAATTTTTAAAGAAGAAGTTTTTGGATATACGGATGGATTTGTCAATAGATATAATTACTTGGTCTTGAGTTCAAGAATTTCTTACCCAAATTGCCTATGCTGATATACCATACTGAGTAATTATTTATAGATTTTGTTGTTCCATATATTCTATAGTTCAATTAACAATCTCATCAAGATTTGAAAATATGATTCTTTTCATATTAGGATTGCATTTGAGCTATTGATGGCACTCATATAGATGTTATTATTCTGAGGAGGATCAATTGCAATATAGAGGAAGGAAAGGGACACCCTCGATATTATGGCGAACATGTGACTTTGATTTGTGATTTTTATGTACGTGGTAATTGGTTAGGAGGAATTAAGCTCATAATTACCATTATTTTCCTCGGTACAGTGGTAACCAGTTCAGTACCAAACCTCCTCCCTTGTAATTTTCTTCTTTGATTGAATGTTAATCATTTCATTATGCTTATTCATTTTGATTTGAACAATCAAGGAATTTTAATTATGTGTTATTTTATACTTAGGCAAATATTACTTATGAGACAAAGGTATCCTAAAAGAAGAATTATTTGATGCCTTACCATAAGACAAGGTATCATTCATCGAAGCTTCATGGTGCAAATCCAAGAGGGCCTCGAGAAATATTCAATCAAGTTCATTCATCCTTGAGGGGTTGTATTGAGAGGTAGTTTGGCGTTTTAAAGGCACGATGTAAGATATTAGCAAAATTACCAAAATATTTGCCGCAAGATTAAAAAAGCGAGAAAGTTTGGCGTCTGCTGCATTTGAGTACACTCTTCTACTTTAGAAGAAATAAGTTCCTAACCCAGCATTTAGGATCATAGATGAAGATCTGAATTTCATTCCTCCTGAAGTATTTTTGGATGCCGAATGTAATTTCATGCAAGAAGTTCAACGTATGAGTACTAACGAAATGAAAAAAGTTCGTAATGACATTACTACTAATTTGATGGGAGCTAGACGACCTAGACAACGGCGATCATGTTTCTTGATCATTTGTTTTACTTGTTTGAATAGACATGATTAGTGAAGCACTACTTGATCATTCGTTCAAAGCTAATTTCAGAGCTAACATATGTATTATTTTTGCATTTAATTTAATATCTAATTACTATGAATAAATTGACATATTAAGAATACTTGATGTTCTCAAATTTATCACTAATTTACAAAAAAAAAAAAATTCACAACTCTATTAATAAACTAATAGTAATATTTATCTATTTGCACAAGGTTAATATTTTTACAAATTAGCAATTCAAGAAATTTGTATATTTTAAAATTTGACATGACTAATCTTTTTCTATAAGTGATGTTTTAATTCTTCAATATTAGTATATCTTGTTCCAATAAACTCACCTTATAAATCTAAATTATTAACCAAAAAAATACTCATATAATAAAATTATATCAAATGTCCTTATTGGTCATTTACACATTAAGTAATTATCAACTAAATTTTACCAAACACATTATACAAGCTTGACTAATAGAATCATTAACAGCAAATAGCTTCATGAACTGACTAACGGCTATCAACTATCAACTAGGTTACCAAACACTGACCTATCTTTATTTTATCCTTCTTACTATTTGTTCTAATTATCTTCTGTCTCCTTGAACCTGCTAACTCATAATTACTCAATATCTTTGCTTCGTGTTTTAGTTAATTTTATTCTTTAAATCATTTTAGATAGTGTTGGTTCCTAAAAAGTAGCAAAAAAAGACAAAAACTATGGAAAATGATTTCTATGTTTGGTTGTCTCTGGCAAAAATTCCAAAGAAAATCACATCAAAATGAAGTACCCAAATTTTACATATTCTTAAGTATTTAATCATTGATGATTAAAATAAATAAAATTGATTTGAAAATGCATATACAAATAATATGTCAAATTTTAACTCAATTTTATCTTTCCATTTTCTTTCTTTTCATGGACCAAACATATAATATAGTAGAATTAAATAATTAGGAAACTTGATTTAGAAATAATTGCAAAGGGTGTAAAGAATGCAAATTACATGGTTAAAATGCAATTTGCAAAGAAATAATTATGTTTCAAATACTAATTAAATGCAAATCTACGCTTAATAAATTACAAGTCTCTAAGCAATAAATTATAGATACTACTTTAAATATCTAAGTACTACCACAAAGAACAATATCAAAATAATACCTATAATTTAGCTAGAGTAATAATTAGGTAATGCTGTACACAGAAATACAATTATTTTCTATAAAATCGTGTTGAATAATGTATTTACCTTCTTCTGATTATTCTCAATCATGACTAAAACACAAGCTTTCCAGTTAACAGATTTAAAATATATGATTTAACTTAAAATTATAACTCAAGTCATTAAATAATATGTCACTTCGCATAAAAGCATAACCCATGAGTGTTCAATTTAAAATGCAAACTTAACTAGATAGAAGTTTAGTCATAGCTAACCGTTTCATAGTGTGAAAACTAAACCGATTTAAAGAAACCCAAGTCCACAGTCCGTTCAACTTGTAGTCTAGTTCACTAAATTGAGTCTATATGATTATAAACCCATTTATTTTATCACCAATTCTTATGCCTATAAATGATCCATATTCTAGATAACATACATATTTATCCTTGAAGGCACAGTTCCTAACATCATGGATCATGCTCATAAGATAATCTTTTTGCAATTTTGAAACAGTTCTCAAATATATATATCCCAATCAAACATAACAAGAGAAACAAAATGGAGAAAAGATTAGGTTCTACATACAAATTGTCACAACTGATGATGAGAATGTTTATGACCTTCGCTCTCAAACTTCTCCTAACGTTGTTTACTACAACTAATTTTGGTTGACAACACCTCAGTTTGCTCCCTCAACGTTTTTAAGAAACGTTGTGTGGTTATTGTCGATACCCGAGAACATAGTTGGTCTTGATGCTCCGCTCCATGGTCAGTTCTTGAATCCTCGAGAGTCTTCTGTCCTACAGTAGATTCACAAATGAATCTAAATCTTCAAATCTTTCGAAATTTTAGGGTAACAAAGATACCAATTATGCAGCCATTAACAAGCAGAACACCACATCTTAACAACCCACTCATTTCGTACTACTAAAGACTAGTTTGAATTAGGAGATACCAATATTTTTGGAACTTGGATCATTGATTCCTTCTCATCTATAATCACATATTTTGGGTTTGGGAATATCCACAAGATGTTTACATAAAAACTAAGTCAAGGAACATAAATGATGTAAAGGTGAATAGATGTCCAAAAAGAAAAGAAAAAAAGTGTACTGAATTTTCCTCTGCTAACAAAGCGGGAACATCTTCAAAGTCATCTAATTGTCTGGACACTTGAAATTTATTTTTCCGATTAGCAAGGCATGTGATAGAAATGCCCAAAAAAGGTGTACCCTACACATACAGGCAGTATAAAAAACCAAGCTAATCACCTGAAAAACAATACTTAAAATTTATAAATGCTGGCGGAAAACCACAAGCATGAAGAGGTTTCATATAAATTGGCGTCAACAAAAAAAGCGAGATAAAAATCTAAAATCATATAGAATGATGGAAAACTCACCACACTTAGAACCACGTGAAGGACGGCCAGAAACAACAGTGGATGAGTATGGTCCATGCATAAATCTTGTACAACCCATTTCCCAGACTTATTTGGCTTTACCAGCATCAGCCAGCGCAGCCTTGGCGTGTGCTAGGTGCATTGGTTTTCTAACTGGGCCAAATTGGTCTCTAATTTTAACATAAAACCCCTGCTTATTACATGAAAGTCTACGAGAAAGAATTCTCTTGTCAACCTCTGAACGACGGCACTGATCAATGCGCATTACAAATCCTGTACGTCTTGCATATTCATCATAGAATTCTTTAGCAGCATCTTCAGACTCAAATTCCATACCAACACATGGTTCTACAACAGGATCTTCTTCAAATGTAACCGACCCCATTTCAGCAAAAGCTTCCACATTCCCAGCCCCCATGTCTGAATCCACTGTCATGCAATAACAAGACAAATCTTTAAACTCATGAAAGAAATTTCTTTCTTCTTTGTAACTCATAAACAGATCCAATCAAACACTTTAAATTACATATGAGAATCACTCTTAATCCACAGTTTTACTATTAATTCATATTCGTGTATACACACACGCACATATGTGTGTGTGTGTGTGTTTCTTCATGAAACCAATAATTGGTTTGTATTTCTATAGCATGACTTGGATTTTAAGAGAAAGAAAAGTACTTCCAAAATGCTAATAAAGCATTGCCTCAATGTTTCCCATTTCAATAATCCAACATGATTCAACCATCGAACAATATCCCTACTACAAATTTTGTGTTTATTTCCTTACAATAACATTTTGAAAATGCCATTAATCTCAAAGGAAACCTGAAACATATTGTACTGTCAACCCATAAACCATTTTCCTTCAACTCATAAATAAAACCAATCAAACATTTTCAGTTAGAAGTGACAATTCATCCCCAACTTATCTATAACTTTTCATCGATGCATGCAGAAGGCAACATTCTTTGCCAACTAAATTTTTGGTTACTATTTGTTAGAAATTTCAAAAACATCTTTTTTACTAACTTTAACAATAACCAACCTCATTTTTTGCAAGGAAAAGCACCAAGAGAGAAAATTATCTCCAAAATATTATCCAACCAATGTTTTTGTTTTGTGAATTTCAAGAACTAAACTCAAATCAACTATCAAACCCACATCCTAGCTACAAATGACATCATCTTCCCTTTTCCTTTCAAAAACTAGCTTGAAGCATCAAGCAATCACAAGTTCACCTAATATTAATCTCAAAATGGAGTAATGTTATACCATTTGTTCACCATAACGACAACGTTATGACTCTTTCAAGTTGCAAAGGTTTGGGGCAATCCCACTACCATAAAATAAAAACCAAATTGGAACTTGAACACATGCCAAACTAGGTATCCTTTGGCACGTGCATAAAGGAAAATAAGGGAAATCTAACAGCTTTTTTTTCAAATAATTAACTTTTCTCATAACAAGAATTTTCACAAGAAACAAACAGGAAAAAAGAGGGAAGGAACTTACTAGAATAGTACGAAGATAGAAAGAAGCAGATCTTGTAGTATCTAATGGATGTTGTTTATGGATTTCAGAGGGTCTTCAACCAGAGCTTGGAGGTGGGGTGCAGGAGTTAGAAGCGAAAAGAGGCATGCCTTTCATCACCATCAAGTAACTATATTGGAGTCCACCTTCACAACAACGACAAATCACCTTTTCATGGATCACAAAGTTCGTTTTAGAGAGAAATTGAGAGAATTATGCTTAAGGGAGTCATTTGTAGATAATGGGTAGTAAAATCAGTATAGGAATAAGATATAAAATATGGAGTCACGAAACTACTGTTAGAGTAGTCATGTCACATGAAAAATGTTAATAGAGAAAATTTATAGCTTGTAAATTGTATATCCAAATTAGAATTTTTACTATTAAACTTATGTCTTTAATCATGACAATCAATTTGGATTAAAAAAAAAAAAAAACACTTGTTTTCTAGTTGGGAGAACTTCAAGTTGGAAGATTGGATTTAAAGAATATTAGTAATAATTAAGCAATGACATTTTATATTATCAAACATATAATTCATATTAAATAAAGATAATGTATATCAAAATATTGTATTATATTATCAAAATATACAATTGCTCATGTAGGATCAATCCAATTGTTGAAATCCATAGTCCTTTACAACATATCATTTGTTTCAAAATTTCATTTCAACCATCTTTCAGTTAGCTCACTTACCCACCAGCATGCTTAATTTTTCTTATGATTCTTGCACTCTTCAAGACCTCTCACAGGGGAGGATGATTGGGATGGGTGGCCAAGTTGAGAATCTCTATCTTTTAGATCCAAGTAAGTTGTTTCCTTTTCCTTTACGAGCCTTAAATGTTTGAAATAATTTGAGGAATGAATTAGATCTTTCACAACTTGTCAATTAATCGATTGAATCAGTTTCTTACTAGTCCATGAGCGCCACATCTCCAAGTTGTAACTCATATTTTGTAGTATGTAAAGAGTATATACATTCAGTTTCTTACTAGGTCAAGGCCTGTTTTATCCTTCCTCAAATGTAAACAAAAGTTTCATACATTCTGATTTGGGAGCATTCCCAGACACAAGAAAATCCATTAGTAGTTGTTGTGTCATCCTTGGTGATTCTTTAGTCTCCTAGAATCTGAAGAAGAAACAAGCAATGTCAAAGTCTTTTGTTGAAGTAGAATACAGGTCAATGGCAAATGCTACTTGCGAGATATTATGGCTAGTGTCTCTTCTCAAGGATTTTAGCGTCTTTAATCATAAAGGTTTATGTTGTTTTGTGAGAACCAAGCAGCTCCACAAGTAGGTATAAACCAATGTGAGAACAAAACAAATTGAGGTCAACTGTCAACTTCTTCAAAAGAATATTCAAAATGGGACTTTGAAAGACTATGTATCTTTGCAACACTAAGTACTTGATCTGTATAAATTTAAAATCCAGAAAAAAAAAAAAAAAAAACCTAGAACACATGATCAAACAGCCCCCAAAGCAGAAATCAAGAGAATTGAACAATCCATGCAGAAAAACCCCCCCATAAATTTCTTTATAAAGTGAAAAACCCCATATATGAGACAGAAAATGATTTTAAAAAAAATTCCCAAAACTAGATCAGAAATCAAGAAAATTGAGCAACCCAATAAGAAAAAACCACAGATATTTCTTCCCAACAGATTAGCAAAAGCCCTAAGGGTGGGAACAACCCTAGATAACACAATCAACATAATCGAAACAAAAGATGATTGAACAAAAAAAATGAAGATACAAAACTCACCACTCAGGTGGGGTAGATTGGAATAGGAAGCCATAAGTTCAAGGAAGAACAGAGAGGAATTTCGGGTCTGGGCGTCTCATTTCACTTCACGTCCAGCCAAAAGGTTTTCCGTCTATACAGGACAGACCACCTCAGCCTCTACCAACGTTCTTATTAGAGCAGCTCCAACAAAGAAGGTCTATTTTCAATTCTAAAATGATTAGGCTTCATTTCATACTCAACTTCACAATAATTAAGGTCTATTTTCAACTACAAATCAATTATTCATTTTTAAAAAATTCATTTTTTAAAATATGAATAGTTTAAAAATAAGATATATAAAATACTTTTATTTTTATTTAAATATAAAATTATATTAAATAAATAAAATTATAATAAATAAAAATATATTAAAAACCTAAAAATGTTTTTTAAACTAATAAATTACATTATGAAGCATAATATTACATTAAAAAATAAAACAACATTTAAAAAGCTACATAATGAAATTATATTAAAATTATAACTAAATGATAAAAATAAAATACCAAAAACTAATATTATAGTAAATCACTCATATAATTTCCACTATCATATTTATTAAAATTATTAAAATTACCATCATTATGACCACTTGATCCATTTGTTTGGGATTTGCGAGTCATATTTTCAATTATCTCTATTTTTTTACCTTGAAATACTCACGCTTAAAGGGATCGGAAATGGAATTAAGATTTTTCTCAATAATCTCCATAGGAGCATTGTTGATTTGAATGTGATGTATGTTCCAGAAGTTGATATGATAATAGATAAAACATAACAATTTCAATGGTTCATTGCTCGTCATAAACAAATCAAAGATAAAAAAGCCCACTATGCACTTTGAAATGCATTAATTGAGCATTTATGGAAAATGTATAGTAACAATGTTTCGTCTAGGTAATATATTAGTTTAAGTTAATGGTTTATAAAACATCATATGATATAATTTATATGTTTTATTTCTAAGAAATTATTATATTAATTAATTAAAATCTTAGTGTTTTATTATCTAACTCCAACCAACAATCTTCATTTCAATATATAAATGAAAATAATAAAAAATATATTTATATCATTGTCAAACAATAATTTTAATAAAAAAATTAAAATTATTTTAAATATTTTATAAGTGTAAAAATAAATCAATACTAAAAATGAATATATCAAAATCATTTTATTATATATGAAAAATAATTCAAAATTAATCAAATGATAAATATAAAAAATAAAAATATCTTGAAAAATAAAAATATGTTATGAAAATATTATTAAAATAATTATTTTATTATTACAATAATAAAATAATGAAAGAAGAATAGTATAATAATAAAATAATAGGAGAATAGTGTTTATTAAATATGGATCTCATCATCTTTATAATTCGATATGTGAATAGTGAATCTCTAAATATGGAGATATGTAATAATAATGAAAGAAGAATAGTATAATAATAAAATAATAGGAGAATAGTGTTTATTAAATATGGATCTCATCATCTTTATAATTCGATATGTGAATAGTGAATCTCTAAATATGGAGATGTACTATTTATATATCTATTTTAGAGATAAAAATAGAGAACTATTGGAGACTTGGAGTGACAATTTTGTCCCAAAATCTCCATATATAAAGATAGAGTAAAAAATAAAACATTGTTGAAGATGCTCTTATTGTTTCTATTTTTCATTCTTCCATAGTTCACGATGATCTTTTTTAATCAGGCTGAGGGTACGGGCCGTGTAGGGGTCGTTAGGCGGGACTGGATTCTTGTTTGGGATGCCGAATACGGATCTTAAATTTGAGTAAGGCCATTTGCGGTGCTAGTGCAATAGGCTACGGGCTGGTGGCACTCCTCTACGAAACATGAAAGAAGGGGTCGGCAAGGGGGCTTGCCGAGTGGCCGCTCAAATGCTGCCGTCGATTTCTTTTCAGGAAAAAGAGAATGCCCAATTTGCTTAGTATTGGCGTTAGTTCTTGCGTACCTTTCACGATGGGGGTGGCCTTGTATTTATATTGAATGTTCGACCCGATTGGATGGTGATTATCGGTCGTTTCCATTAGATGAGATATTTTTGGCTATTATTGGTATTGGTGGTAAGGGATATAGAAAGAGACGATTTATTTGGAATAATCTTAGCTATATTGGGGATCCTTTGAAGGTTAGGTTGATGATGTCTTATTATTGTCTTTCTTTCCTTATTGGTGAGATTTGGCTGGACTTGCGGAATAATATATTATTATGGACTATTCTATTTTCTTTACCAATGGGAGACTTCCCATAATCGGTCTTTGGGCCAATCGGGTTGGGCCCTTATTATGGTTGAGGCAGATGTTCCAGCGCGAGAAAGGCCTGAATGCTCGATGGGTATGTCACTCCTTTTGGGGTTTATGAATGAGCCTCGATGTTTTAATTAGGTGGCCCCTTTCTTGCGGCCATGGTGGGCTTATAGGCCTTATTTTCGAACCCCTGCTCCCGGTTGCCCCCGACCCTTGTGTGGCGATACGTGGGCAAGAATTTGTAACATGTCTACCGACCGGGTCTGATTCCGTGTACGCTTTGGGCTAAGATTAGTTCAGGGCTTGGTGTGAATGTTTTATCTTATGTCATGAGTGACTCATGGATTTCCGCTCATTTCTCCATCACCAGTTTTATTTTGTTTACTTTCACATACATTCTCTATGCATGAGCCACTACTCTGGACCTTTTCTTTGACTTTGCGAGGTTCGGACTTCCTTCTCTCATAGTCTTCTATGACATTTGTACCAAAGTCTTTCTCTGGTGTCTTTCTTGGGATAGTCTTTTGTCGTATTCTGATTGCTGCGTCTTTGTCTTCTTGGTCTCATTTCGGGCGTCTGACGAGACGTTAGGAGTTGGAGTTGGTGAATTTGCTATCATTTATTTTCATCGTAAGATTAAAGTTCGTTTCTTCTTCTCTACGTATCGATGGTGACTCTTTGGCCTATTCTTGGTTCTATGGTAGCGGTGTCTCGTGGATTAGATCGGAGTTGCACTTCGAGATGCCCCAGAGGTGCCTCCTCTTCCCTTGGACAAGGATAAGGGGAAAGTGAATCTGATTAAATACCCTGGGGGGTCAGAATATCTAAGATCTGCCGTTCAGCATGCTTTAACTGTGGGACTGGCAAAGGTCGGTCAGCCATGGGGCCATGCGGGCCTTCTCGGCCTCCTTTGGCGTTGGGTGTGGTCCACGGCGTTTTGACCCTACATGTGGTCTCTGTGCTAAGATGGTGTGCTTCTTGAGTAGCCGTCGCGGTCTTGACACCCTCTTCGTCGCCATGAGGTTTACAGCATTTCAATGTGTCCTTCTCAATAAATTGACCGGTTGGGAGGTATTTTAGTTAGTCTATTTGGTTTCTTTAGGAAAAGGCTGCTCGATCTCCTAGCATAGCCTTACTTCTGTACAGCCCAGGTGACATCAGAGGCTTTTTTATTTCTGGCGTTGGCGCTCCTGCAGTGATTCAGATCTTCCACTCACTCCGAGTGTGGAAGGGCGCTACTTCTTAGTTAGCGGCGCGGTGGGATATGACCCTCTAAACCAAGGGACGACACCACGAGCGTTAGGTGGCTTGGACCCACACGAGAATCTTCGTGAGTGTTCGTTCTGTTTTTAGTTCTCTTGTATCCAGTGCTACGTATCACTGATTTTGTCTTGTCTACATGTTTCTCGAGGTGCTCGAATTGATCTATTGGCCGAAGACGCGTCATAGATTGGCGTTGGCTGAGTGTCTCCTCGTCCTTACCGGTGATCAAGTCGGATGTTCCGGAAACCCATGAGTTCGAGGTCTGCTCTATCTTACGCTCCCGAGGCCTTCCACTTCCTTCCGCTGAAAGTTCCACAAGCGTTGGGCCCTCTGTTGCTAAACCAGCCAGGGACCTGGTAGCCAGGTTGGAGATGATGTCTGGAAGCCGGAGCGGGAGAAAGCGAAAAACCTCGGACTCCGTTGAGAGAAAAATCGACGGCTTTGGTCAAAGTTCGAGTTAGGGGCATCTTTATCTTCCAGATCTTCTCAATCATAAAACCCCGAACGGAGTTCTTTGCTCTATAGTTTTGAGTTCGCGGTCCCAGATTTGAATTATAACTGCGGGCAGAAGGAGTCACTTGAATTAGAGGCGGATTGAGCAACAGATTGGCGGTCATGCCCATTGCGTCCCAAGACATGACGAAGAGGTTAGATCACCTTCGAGGCGGAAGGCGAGGAGGAAGATTACGATTGGCGGAGGCGGAGACTCCTTGCGCCGTATAGAGACTCGCGGCGACACGGTATCGTCCATTCTTGGGACTACGATCTCGAGGTCGGTTCTGTTACCAGTTGATGAGGCTTTGGCCTTATCTCTCCAAGGGGTCGCCTCCGTAAGTTCTCGTACCTTGTCATATTTGAGTTCCATTTCGAGCGAGTTTGAACTGCGATGGATGTTGATCCTAAATTTGGATGTGCGGTGGTACACTCATTTGAAGGGTTTGGCGAAGGCCCAAATAAATAAAGGCCATGCCGGCCGGGCTTATAAAGCGGGTGGCTTCCCTCACGTCGAGAGGGTTGGGGCTGCGGGTAGTGCAACGATATGTGGCCCAGGGAATGGTGGAAGCTCAATTTGACTTGAAACATCACCAGTGTCGGCCGGGTGCTCGGGTAGGGTAGAAGACGGGCTGAAATAGCTTGAGGGCGGGTGAAGGCGAGCCCGGGAGGCTGGGATGATTTAGGAGTTTATGCGAGGCGGCTTGATGGAGGCTAGGGATGGACTGCGATGCGCCCGATATGAGCCGGATGGTTAGGGACCCAAGCTTCTCACATCCCGGGGCGGGTTCGGGAATGCAGGGAAAGAGCTGCGTGCGATGAAAGGCGATCTGCGTGATGAGATGGCGGTTTGTTGGGCGGGGCTCGTCGCCGAGGCTAACGGGCGGCCGGCTCGGTCGACGCGGCCCGAAGTGTCACGGGGCTGCGTAGGAGGTTCTTCATCGACCTGTAAATAACTGCAGTGGCTCGACGGGACGAAGTTATTCGAGCGGCCCGAAGCTTCTAATCAATGGGTTTCTAGGTGGCTCGCCTTTCAGAAGAAGGCTGTTACTGCCTATTCCGGCCTGGACTTTAACTTTGACCTTCCCAGCGACGAGGAGGATGAGGGGTCCTTCTCTGTTGATTATCCTGGAGAACCGGGTACCCCCGCTGAGGCCCTCTCCCCTTCTTCACCGTCCGCTTCTCCTTACGATGCACGATCTCTGCGCGCATCTTCGCTGCTTTCGTGTCGGCTTTTATACTTTTTTTATTGGGCTGGGCTATTTAGTATGTAGCCTTGTCCTTAATGAATACTTGTTTTGCGCACCTCACATTTCTTCGCCTCTACTTGTGTTCTTCTTGACGTTCTTCTTAATTTGAATCGACTTCTTGTGCATGTTGAATTAGCGAGAGGCCTAGTAACTGGTGAGCCGACCTTTGGGTTGCATGACTTGAGGTGGCCGATTTAGGCCTTTCGTCAAATGTAATTTCTTCGAGATTGCATAGGCTAATTGCACGAGTTGAAGGCCCGACTCTGAGGTACTGCGCTGTACAGAATAGTTGAGCTCGTCATTGCGAATTTCTTGAACTCCGTCGGTGGTCGCGGAGTTGAGAGGCGATTCACAGAATTTGTATGGCACAGTAGCCAAATCTGATTGAGGCCTAAAATTCGAGGAGAGGGTTTATTGGGCTCCGTCGGTGACTGCTTGCGTCAGCGGATTCCCTGTTGCTTGGCACATTTAGAATAGTTAGGCTCGTCAATCTTATTTCTTTGACTCCGTCGGTTGATTTACTTCAGATTGAGCGATTCCTAAGTACCGCATGGCACAGCTGCAAATGATTGAGCTCGTCGGAAGCGCTGGCCCAGGCTTAGTCGGTGAGCTTGCACGAGTTGAGAGCGATTCACAGAAATTTGCATGGCACGTTCAGAATAGTTAGGCTCGTCAGAAAATGTTGTTAGGCTCCGTCGGGTGACTTACTTTGGGATGAATTGATTCTACAAATTTGCGGCTGTTTAGAATAGTTGAGCTAGTCAATGCAGTCTTTGAGCTCCCGTCGGGCGGTCGCTGAGTTGAAAGGCTGATTCGTACACATGCTTTATGTAGAATGATTGACTACGTCGAAATCTTCATTAGGCCGTCGGTGACTTGCACGAGTTGAAGCTGATCCTAAGTGCATAGCTGCCAGAATAGTTGAGCTCGTCGATACGATGCCCAGACCTCAGACGTGGTAGAGTGGCGATGTAACTTTGGTAATCGACTCCTCGGGTAAGCGTAACTGTCTGAAATGAAGCGAACTTCGCGTCATGATGATCTGCTTGGAGCTCGGCCTTTGTGGCGCCTGGTGTGATCTGGCACGAGCTGATCGGCTCCTCTCGGAGTAAGTGAGGCACGGGCGAGTGGGCCCGACTTCGTCAAAGTGGCTGCTTTGGGCTCCGGCGTGGTAGTGGCGATGGCCGGTGATCGACTCCTCGGTGTAGTGACTTGGTAGTAGACGGACTTCGTCGAGTGTTCTGCCCGGGCTCAAGGCGGCGTGGCCGGTGGCGATGCCTGAGCTGATCCGGCTCCTGGGTATCGTGACACAGGCCAGTAGACGAACTCGTCAGTCATTTGCTGACTCCGGTATTTTGTGACGGTGGCGATGTAGCTGGCGTCGATCTCGGTCGTGACACGGGCGGAGTGGGCGAACTTGTCGAAGTGGCTGTTGCGACTCCGGTGTGGGTGAGGTGGCGATAGTAAAAGCGAGGCGGGTCACGGCTCTCGGTGGCGTGACACGTGTAGAGCTGAGCGAACTCGTCAAGTGAGGTACATTGCGTCTGAGTCATTCGACCGATTTTCTTGGAAGGTCTGACGTCTTTAATCTTCGATTTCACGAGAATTTGAAGCGTGGGGTGACCTTTTGAGTGCTTTAGCCATTATGATAAATGACTTCATTGCTATGGAGTTTATACTTTGAATGATACCTTCTTACCGGTGCGTCCTTTGAAATGCAGGCGAGATGAAGCATCAGTACTGGTTGCCTTTCTTTGGGGATCCACACGAAGATTCTAGTTCGGTTTGTTGGACTTACGCATGGGAGTTATGTTTTTCCCTGGTCTCCCTTTATGGGAGGTGTATTCCCTAGCTCCGTCTTTGAGAATGCGTCTGAGGAGAGTCGGTCCATTTTCTGCGTATAGCAGCCTTCTCCATTCTGCATTCTTCTTCTCTTCCTTTCTCCCTTTACTCATGTCCTTCTTTTTCCTTCTTCCACATCCTAATTCTCCCATTTTTGCTTTTCTTTGAAACTCCTTCCGTCCTCTTCTTCTCTTTTCCACCTTTACGGTCTTCTCATTTTCTTTTCCTTTTTATAAGTTTTTTTTTTTGAAACAATTGCCTTCTTTGAATGCTTCGAGATATGTCCCGATGACTTCACACGGTGTAGCGAATGCCAATCAGTTACTGAATGCAAAGACTTTTCCTTTGCTCATGTTTATGAGTTGACTCATTTCTATTGCATGTCTTCTGGAGGCATTATATGTATAGAGTTGTTTGGCATGACGTCATAACAAAATAACCGATGAATGGTTTGAATGATTCGTGAAAGTCAAACAAATCCCCATTTAAGATTACAAACAGTCTCTTGATAAAGCGAATTTAAAGATCATTGCATTCAATGACTTATGCGTAGAATCTTCCTTCCTCTGTTTTGAACTCGTAATTACTACAGATACGACGACTGAGAGATATGATATGAGGCCTTCAGGTTGGGGACCCAATTTCCCATGTCGTTGGATTCTTCTTTGCTGACGTTATTTTAAGGACCCAAATACCCGAACATGGCAACCACAGGTGACTTTTTGGTTGTAGTACCTCGAATCTTCTTTTAGAATCTTACGTACGCTTTAGAACCTGCTCACGTTTTCATCTAAGGGTCCAAATTTAGACGGAGAGCCACCGTCATTATGCTCATTTGTTGCTAATTCGATCCTTGGGGACTTTGTCAGGCCGGCCGAGAATTCTTTGCTTGATCAGAAAATTGCCTGACGAATGGGATTTCAGTTGTTGACTGTGTAGTCCTGTAAGCCACTAGCACCTCGGGAGGTACTCACACCCACTTTCCTTAAGATCTTCCAATTTGGTCTTTAGCGGCCTTAAGGGTTACGATCATTTGACTTGACTGACGTTCGTGTAGGATGTCTTTGGAGACGAGTAATGAATTCTTAATTAGAGCTCGCGCGAAATCTGAATTTAGTGTTGTAATTGTTTTCCATTCTTATCGAACACCGGGGCTCTTGGGATCTGAAACCTACATGTGATGGCTCGCCACAAAGTGCGTATCTTACGTTACGTGATTGTGGCTAAGGGCTCGACCTCGGCCCACTTGGTGAAGTAATCCCAGCTGCGACGATGATGAACTTACCTTGTAACTTCCGAGGGCGGGAGGTCTGGCTGTATCGAGCAAGATTTATTTGGAGGACGGGGCTTGTAGTTGACGTCAGAGGCTAGATGCGGGAGCGTGAGATCTTAAGCGTGTTCACAGCGGATCTTGCGTTTCTTGGTAGGAGTCTGGTTCAGTCTTTGAGTGTTGTGGCTAGTCCAGTACATCCCACCCAAATCTTGGACCTTTCCACCCATGAGGCTCGACTAAGATCTTAGTTTCGCATATACCCTCGTGAACTTCTCTTAGCACGTATTCAATGTCTTTTCCCTTGATGCACTTAAGGATAGGTGTGGAGAAACCTCGCTTATCATGAGCTACCCTTATGATTAGTTAAGTAAGACTTGGACCTAAATTCCTTATTTTGTTGTTTGCTTAACTTTCGGGTCGTCGGGTGACCGTCGATCCCATTATATAATCCCGAGTGGGGTCACGTCCGATCGACGGTTCGACTGGGCAACCTCCGTCGCGAGATCGATAGAGGGCTCACGCGGGGTGCCGGCAGTGTCGACCTCGGGTCTTCTGTGCGGGCTGTTCTGCCCCAGCTTTGCCAAAGGCGTAAACTCCGGGTTCTTGCTCTGGACGTGTCGACTGAACGCACTTAACGATTTTAATAAATCTTGTACGCTTTTGGAGATATAGGATCATCGACCACTTTTAGCCTCTGTAGGTGTTTTTGTTTGTCGTACCACGGTGAAGTCGACTGCCGGACCTCATTTGGTGACTTCCAACCCAGTGAGCGAGGTTGAGGCCTGGCATAGTGACCTCATACTGGCCGTTATTTGGAGGCCTGAGTCAGAATGGGTGCGTACTCGATGCTTCATTCCACTGCAGAGAGGTGAGATTAGGCACACTCCGCTCCCCTGCGCATTTGGGACCCATCCCCAGGAAGTTTCCAGGATAGGGAGGTCATTCATTAGCAGGCGTTACGACGAGGTGTTCATAGAGGTGACTCGAGGCAGTGCTTCAGATCGCCCTTTTATTGCAGTTTTGGCTTGTGTCCCGATGTCCGGTCGCTCGACTCTGACCGCTAATCGACCTTAGGGAGACTTAAGGATTATGTAACACTGCTTCATGGGTATTAGTTTAGAACTTCTATGGTGAGCACGGAAATAAGGCGGAGTTCCATTCTGATTCTGAGGCGAGTCAGTTTCCAAATAACTGGGTACCTCTGCTCAGCTCTTTTTCAAAGCTGAATTTATGATGATGAAATTTGGATGTTGTGCTGAAACCATATCTACGGCGGGACAGTGGTCAGAGTGCGATCTACGACGGTGCTGGGTGGGAGCTCCAGCACTCAATGGGACTCCGTAAATCTGGGAGGGCTGGATATGTTTCAAAGCTAAAATGCCACACCAGCACCCTCGCGCTATCACATTGAAGGCCTTCTTAGGACTTGGAAGAAAGAAATTTGGCATTTATCACCTTACTGGATGCAGATCGGCAAAGCCGTAATCCTTCCGTCGGGCGCTACAGACTTCCTTTATACCCAGTAAGCGGGCTTTTTCTTAGTCTGACCTTTATCTTGTCACAGGTTGCCTTCATTCCTCGGTGGTTGATTGCAAGAACCTAGGAATTTTCAGGCTGAAACTCCGAGCACTTGGGGATTGATTTCATGTTGTAGTTTCTCAAGATCAAGACCTTCTGGATAGATGAGCTATGTGGAGCTCAGTTGTGGTGGATTTACCGACATGTTATCTATGTATACTTCCATGGTTGTGCCTATGCATACGGAACCATCCGATTCCGCAAACTCGATCATCAGCCCAGTTTTTTGAGCGAGCGGCATCCTTACGATAGCAATAGGTTCCCTGTGTGACAGAAGTCTTTCTTGGTCACACAGGTCCATCACGATCACGTTGTATGGCGGAGAAGGCATCATGCATGAGGAGTTCATGGCCGCGGTGGCATCTGATGGTCGATTCGCGTGAGAGAAGCTGCCAACTGGGCATGCTTTGTTGATGTCGGTGAAGTCGATCTTGATCGCGCCATTTACCTTTTGGCCAGTCGGCGTTGACAGCCATTAGGGTATTCTACCTCCCAGTTGCTCCACACTTTGTGGGGTTCTTTTCCTAAGTTGATGGCTTTTTTGTCTTTAAGGCGCGAAGCTCCTCCTCTTTTGTTGATTGGCTTAAGGGGCCAGGGCGCGTTAGGCTCTGTGGGTGATTAAGTAGGATCGATTCCTCCATATCACAGCCTCCATTGTGAAAATATCTTTGTTTGTCTTAAGGAATGGATAAGGAGGTTTTGAGATTTTCCATTAGCTTAGAGCTAGATATAGGCGGATGTTGAGTCCATCGATCAACGATTGCCGGTTCCGGTTCTTACGAGGCTTAGATTCGAGTGGGTACCTGTCAACATACCGCTGCGTCAGTATATGTTGTTGGCTAGTCTTTTGCTTCCATGGATCTTGTGGTAACATTCCACTGGCCGCTCGGTTGAATCCTCCTCAGACCATTCCTCTCAGTTACGGTAGGGATTTGATCATCATGTGATATGCGAAGGATGCGCTTTTATTGCATTGAGAGAGGAATTCTGCGACCACTGCGCTGTTATAAAGCGGGAAAGGCGTCTGACGAGGGAATCTGCGTGGTCGTCGCACGGCATTGGAGTGTGCGCCAGATTTCCGTCCGAACGATTGGCGGATCGAGCGTTCAGGGACGTGAGACCAAATGAGACTCTTTGCACGATTTTTTTTTTTTTTTTACAAAGCCCAGCGCTTTGTCGGTATGACACATCTTATAACAAAATCAAAATAATATACTTACAAATCAAAGAACTACCTTTGGAATGGTGCTCAGTGAAATCCCGGACATATAAGCTGTGATCCATTTGGAAACAGCTTCCCTTTTACATTTACAAACGAGCACGGAACCTAAATACTGGTAGACCCTTACAAGTGTGTTGGCCCAGTGCATGCGGATGTTTGCGTCACTATCCACGTACCTACGGATTAGAAACCCGGTGCTAAGCTTTGCAGCTTAATGGGGAAACATATCTTATACAGAAACACAAATAATCGATAACAGAACAAGATATCAAAATCTTAGGAGTTCATATCATATCATTTTGTATCACTTAACTATATAACAAGCTTATCTTGTTTCACATCTCATATATGCGGGGCCGAACTTTTACTTATACTTATAAACAAATTTATACTTACTTGGGTCACACACCTCAACCCAAACTTATTCTGTGTAGGTCTGTATACTCATAGCAAATGTAATCTTCGGATCACTATACTTACTAGCATTGGATCTTCTGCCTCGCAGAGACTTATTCTTATACGGATCTCCCGTGTGACACATACTTATACTTGTATCAAGCGTACTGCAATGCGGGACTCCCGAAGGACATATATATATCGGACTTATGTCAGCTTTGATACTTATCCCATACGTACTTGCTCTCTCTCAAATCCCAGTAGGAGTTCACGAACTGTGCTCACTACAGGTACCCTTGGGGTACTCAAACTATACTTATACTCGGAGTTATCCAGCATTACAGACCATATACATTCACGAACATTCTTGTATTTGAGATCTTATGCTCATCTTATCGACATATCGCATCTTCACGGAACTTTACTTGGTCTTCTGGAACATAATGGTATTAGAGACATCTTGTATTCTGAGACTTAGCATACTGATCTTACGGAACTTCACCATAATGAATTCTTACAGACTTATCTGGTATTACAGGAACTTATCGATCTTGGAACTTGCCACTGGTCTTACGGGCATATACACTGTATTTGATTTATACCTCTCTTCACACAACTTACATGTATTTCGAGATCTTATACATGTCATACAGAACTGCTCCTATCTTACGGAACTTATACGGTCTTACGGATCTTATTCTGTGCGAAGAATTGTCAGTAGTCTGATGAGTCAGGAGCGAGATAGGGAATCATATCTCCTCCTGAGTCGAGATCAGGACTTCTACGAATCACGGACAGCCCCAAGGTCTTTCGTGGAATTAGGATCACGAGTTCATTGCTCTTGAGGTAGCGATGATTCTGTTGGACTTATACTTATTTCACCGGAGACATGCTTATTTTATACGATCCCAGGAGTACTCGTAGGTACTCTTTGGACTTATACTTGTTTAGCGATCGGGAGTGCTGGTAGGTGCCCTCACGGATTTGTCGGATCTGAGAATTGCCCCTAGGTACTCTGAGAACTTGATGAAATATCCATAGGTACTCTCGTGGAACTTGTCCAGATCTGAGTGCCGTGGAGTCTTCTGGAGATAAGCGAGAGACAGGGACAATCGGAGACGGAACTTATTCGGATACGAGTACCCATGGGCACTACGAACTAAATCGAACGCAATAGGAGACTTAATCAATGCGGGAGTACGTAGGTACTGCGAACATTTTCAGATACAGGAGTTAATCAGAATCGGAACTTATTCAGATACTGGAGTACCTGTAGGTACTACGGAACTTATCAGATCAGGACTTATTAAGATACATAAGTACGGGTAGGTCTTTCTGAGAACTTATTCAAATACGGGGACCCCTCAGTGCCTGGAACTTATCGAATCGGGACTTAATCGAGAGACGAGGAGTTAATCGAGACGGGGAGTACCCATAGGTACTCTGAGGAACTAAATCGAGGCAAACGGAGACTTAATTAAATGCGGAAATTGCGGGTAGGTACTACGTAACATTTTCAAATCTGAGGTACCCGTGGGTACTCTGAGGCTTAATGATGAGTGCGGTAGGTACTACAGACAGGATCTGAGAGGTACATTCGGATCTTTATTCTTATTCTAGAGCCAGTCTTTATCATATAATTGTTTGACTTTGACGATGTCTACGGGTGAGTTAGGACCGCGACCTGATAAATTACGAAGATACTATCTGATGCGGAAGTCTTGCGTATATGATCGGGACCGGAGTCTTAAGTAGCATAACGGAGACGAGTGTCGTAGCACTAATCGAAGTCACCAAGTACTAATTGAGTCACGGAACACCATCAGGGAGTCTGGAAGTACTAGTCGAGTCTTAGGAGCACTAATCGGGAGTAAAGTACTAGTCGAGTCTTGGAGCACTAATCGAGAATCAGAAATGCTAGTCGAGTCTTGAGACCTTGTCGATCTTGAAGTACTAGTCGAGTCTGGAGCGGCCTGTCGGGAGTACGAGTACTATTGAATGGGTGCAAAGCACTAACAAGAGTACCGAAGTACTATTCTGGACAGTAGTGTTGTGTCATTTAATAAGCGGTCTTAGGTGGTTTACAATTATATGAGGTCGAGTAACACTATCTTATAATAGGACATTCTTAGCCCCATTGTCACGTTTACTTTGAAAGATGCGTATTCCATATCTTTGGTAGGTATGATGAGCATGTAATCACACCTTATTCATGTATTCTTATTCTTCTATGATCACTTTTACCCAGAATTGGAATCAATCAATCGGATGAGTCCAAACTCAAGTTATAGCAGTTTTCATGCCAACTAGGTAGTTCTGGAATTTCAGAGGACAGTTTGAAATATTTATTTTCCAGTGCCTTGTATCGATATTTGACACTGGATCTTTGTACTCCTTTAAAGTTAATGTGCTAAGGGTTCTATTCCAACTGGAATCACCCAATTCGAGCACGGAACTGAGTTCACAGTTGAATCAATCGAATCCTCTATGATCAAGCGAAGAAGTGCAGAAGATGGGCTTGCACATAGCCCCACTTTAGTGGAGTACTCTAGCTGTCTAGAGTCAGACTTTGGAGATACTTATTAATATGGTTTGTTCTCATGAGTCTATTTTAAGTAGCCACTTGAATCACTCAAATCGGATAAGAAATGAGAAGTTATGGCCAAAATACAAAACTGGTCGAACGGGGAAAACCGGAACGAGTTGTACCGGTACAAGCTCAAGTGTACCCAGGGGTACAACCCATTAAAAATGACAGGAGACCGAAATACGTACCGGTACAAGCTCAGGTTGTACCCGAACAAATCCCAAAATGCCCAGAATGGGTATTTTTCTCCCATTTCCATACTTTTGAACCCCCGATCAACTACATACCTAATAAACACTTCAAGATCACTTCAAATTCATCTTATGATCTCTTTTCTCTCAATTTATCATTCAATACACCTCTTATGAACTCTATTAAACTCAAACATGCTTTCTATTCATCTCTTATACAAGGCCTAGGGTTTTACTCAACCCTACATTCAAGAAACTTTGGTTAGGATGACATCCTAACAAACCACTGATTAGAGACAAGATATTTCAACCATATCAAGCCTGCAATTCCATGTGATCCATCTGAATCCCACCTCAAATGCGTTTCATACACCTTCGCTTACTTGTCTTCTCTTCTCTTCTTCTCTTCCTTTTCCCATCTAGGTTTCTCCCCAAATGCAGGTAATTTGGTCTTTAAATTCAGATTTTGTTAAGGCCTTGTTTATTTTAGAGCAAAAAACCCATTTTTTGGTTTTTTAAATTTTCTTTATTTGCTTTTGGCCCATAACTCTTTCTATTTATAAACTAACTTCCTTTATTTCCATTTTGGCCTCAAATCTTACTTGTAACTATAGCTTTTAGGCCTTTTTGGACAAATTACAATTTTGTCCTTAAATCTTAATAATTTCGGGTCTCTAGTTTCCGTGTTTATGTGATCATATCTTACCTATACTCGTATATCAGGCGACCCCAGGGTATGTTCGAAGTGTTACATGGGAATCTCCCGAGGTCGATTAATATTGAGCCTAGGGTAATACCTTTTCCCGGGAGAACCCCAGCGGATGGAAGTTTCTTGAGCTCTAGTTTCTCCTTAGATTACTGTTTTATCAAAAGTGCGCGAGAGAGAGAGAGAGGAAGGAAGAGAGAGATGATGCTCCCGGCTGAACTCTCGTTGTCGATTGGGATCGATGGTTGTTTTGTTGACGTGACTGCACGAACTACCGATTAGATTAAAGTCATGGGGATGTTGGCATCTCTCCATGTACGAGTCGGAGAGATGTGATGGATGTGTCGGTCGCGGTAGTTAGACAACTAGCGGATTTTAAGCTATATCTGTCGACGATCTTTGCGTGGAATTGGGCTATGGTGGTGGATTCTCACTCCTCCTGAGATTACACCGGATTTCACCCAGGGGTTGTTAGTCTTGGTCATTCGTCTGTCGAGGTGGTGGTTCAGCTGACGGAACGGTCCCCGAGCTGATTTTCGGGGATGAAGGCGTCGGAGGAATTACCCGCGCCGTGTCAGTACTCTATTTCTCTCTTGAGTTGTATGCAGTCGTCTGTGCGGTGTCCGTAGTCCCAATGGAACTCGTAGTACTTAGAGTTGTCTCTTGTTGCGGGGTCTGACTTCATTTAAGTTGGCCACCTCTCGGGGCTGATTCGTTTCGTGCCGGCGTAGAACACCGTGATGCCCCGAGGCCTGTTGGGGGTGAAGCGGCGGAGAATAGCGTGTGTCTTTGGTTGCGGTGAATGGGCGATCCCGAGGTTCCACGCCTTTTGGGGATCGTTCTCCATTTTCTTTAAGGGATCCTTCCCGATCGCTTTGTTTTTTACAGGGAAGCCGTCCTCGTCGTTTGTCTACATCCCTCTTTTCTTTATAGGTGGAAGAGAGCCCTCTTTCTTACACTTGGATGGGGCTTCTTCCCAGTTAATATACTTCTGCTTTTGCGAAGCGCGCCATTGAAGTACTTTGTTTGAGATTTTGGAGATGGAAAACATCCCCCAGTCTTCTTGAATCCCACAACCCGACAATGAGCATTGATATAAACTTCGTCGAGGTATATCTACCTTTAGAGACTCGGCATTTGAATCGTTGGACATAAGACCTCGAGGCTTTCTTGCGAGTCTTTGTTTGATGGTCGTGAATATTAACGGCTTTATGCCGTCCACGGCTGATGAAGTGAGAGGCGAATCACGATGGATAGCTACGAATGAGGAGATTAGCAATAGTTGATCTAACGAACCATGCCAAAGCGGCGCGAGCCTTTAGGAGTGATAGCAAAAAGCTGCGCATCGCCTGCGGATCTTGATACCCATGCAGTTCCATTTGGTTTTTGTAAGTGTAGAGATGATCGATGGGATCCTTGGTGTCATCGAACGCTTCCACCTGTGGCATTATGAACTTGGCTGGAAGGGGAAGTGCGATGCCTCGGTATGCCGGTGACTCGGTTTGTGGCACCTGCAAAGTGTCCTGTCATCGAGGAGCCCGATCCTTTCGCACCTCCTTCCTGCAGCCCGAGCTCTTGCTGGAGGGGTTCTTGAACCTATGTTCCCAGTGATTGTTCCCTAACTGCTTCTTGAGGATGGCCTGATTCTCAGTCCACGGCGTGCTCTCGAGAGTTAGCCGTTGCCTTCCCCTCCGGGGCTAGGTGTGGTCGTGCCGGGCTCGGCAGTTACGCCCGAACCAACCCGCCCGGGAGTACCGATGTTGTAACATCGCTACATGGGGGTATCATGGCCTTCTACAAGTTTGCTTCGCACCTCCGTGAGTCGTCGGTTGTCACGGTGAGTTGTTAACTCTTACGTCGGCGATTGGTAAGAAGTAGTGCCTCCACCTCGTCCCGTGTTGGCACGCATTGTTTCTAACCGTGAGTCGGTATGTCGGAGTTGCCGGTTGATCTTGCATCTTGGAGGATTAACTTTGCTCACTGCTTGTTAAGGCCGTTACCATGATGTGAAGTAGTTATATTTGTAAAGGAAGCGTAGTTACAGTGGCTATATTGATGATCTTTTTTAATCAGACTAGGTGGAGCATAGGGGTCATTGGGCCTGACACAGCGTTCTGAATTTGGGATCTGGGGCTTGGATCGTCCCAGGCTAAGGTGGGGCCGTGCGGTGCTGGTCTGTGGAGCTCACGGATAATGACAGCTCCTGAAACATGAAAGAAGGGGTCGTGGGGCCGCCCGTGGCGCTTCGATGCCTAAGTCATTTCTTTCTCGAGAAAAAGAGAATGCTTAGATCGCAAGATTGGCGTTAGTTCTTACAAGGCATCTTCACCGATGGGGTGACCTTTGTATTTATAGTAGATGTTCAACCAGCTTGATGGTGATTATGATCTTCGTTCCCATTGATGATATATTTTGTTATTATTAGACTGATTTGGTAAGGGATATAGAAAGAAAGCAATATTTGAATAATCTTCCTTCTCACGGGGATCCTTTCGAGGGATCCGATTTGATGATGTCTTATTATTGTCTTTCTTTCCCATCGGCAGATTCTCAATTTCTGACTTTGCGGGAATAATATATTAATAAAGGACTATCTATTTTCATACCACGAGACTCCCATAATCGATCTTTGGGCAACCTGCTGGGCCCTTATTCCTCAATGACAAATAAAAAGGCTCTGAATGTCGGCCAACAGAAAGCGCCCAAACGCTCCTAACGGGTATGCCTCCTTCGAGTTTAAATAACGAGCCTCACAGTTATTCGCTGACTCCCTTGGGCCCAAAGAAGAGCTTTTATGAGCCTTATTTTTCGAACCCTATCAGTTCCAAATTCCAATTATCTCTACTTCCAATTTATTTATATAAACAAATAAATTAATTTTATTTGTTTATTTAAACTCATTTTATTTATTTTTCTCTATTATATAAAAATTTTAAATATATAAAATTTTGAGAAATTTTAATTATATTTTATTTTCTTTTATTTTTTTCACTATGAAATAATACATGAAAAAATCTTTCTTTTTAATATTTTTTTTCTTTTCCTAATATTTTTCGGGTTACAAAGGAAGTATTACGTTTTCTTAATTTTTCATGATACTTTTAGCAACCTTAATAAGATTAAATACAATATGTTCTCTTTGATAATTGTGGGTGTCAGGGATCTTTGATTAGCCCTAAAGTTATGGGCAAATTTCAAAGACCTTGGGAGGTCCGAAAAGGATGATCATTATGAAGAAAAATCAAGGTGGGGACCAATTGAATGATCCTCTATATTATTGATGTATGAAATATGAAGATATAATCATAATAAACAAATAAAATAAAAAGATTATGTTACAAGAAATAATCTGTTTGGATAAAAACAAAATTAGTTTTTTTTTTTTAAACAAAAACAAAAATAGTTATGTATCCTCAAAAGTGCTTTCACTAGGTAAAAATTCTTCAAACGTATTAGCAGGAATGAGCAAAAACAAAGGCCCCATTCTTTTTTTTTTTCTTTTTTCTCACTCCACTCCCGCTCTCATTGGTTACACCTAGCAGCTTTCCGTTCTTTTTTCCTTAGCCATACCTCTTTTAATAATTTTAATTTAATTTATAAAATAATTTCTGTAATAAAAATATTATAAAATGTGAACGTTAAGCATAAAAGAGATATATTTCTCTTTTTGTATATAAAAAGATAGAAAGGAAATAAGAGAATTAAGAAATGAGAGAAGACAATGAAAGAGAGAAAAGGGAGAGATAAAGAGAGCCAGAGAAGTTTGATTTTCTAATTGACATTTACAATGAATGAAATGAGCCTTTATAGGCTTACAAGAGCGCCATTCATTACTCCATCTTAAAGGTAAGTAATGAATATAGTTAATGTAGGTAAGAAGGTACCTTCATGTAAGATTCATGAATGTAAGTGTAGTCATTCACATTACGTATAAATGTTTTCATATGAATGTTTTATTTATATTACTTTCTCTTGAATGGTCACCATCAAAAATATACATCATTAAAACTTTGTTAGTAAAACCTAATAGGATAAAACCTAACTAAGAAAATATAGTACAATATTCTTATAATAATTTAGTGTGCTCTTAGTATATTAAGACTGTCTCATTAAAAACTTTGTTAGTAAAACCTAGCAGGACAAGGAAAAAATAGTATAATAAACTAACATCATATCATAAGCATATTCCCCTATGTCAATGTCCTTTAGTTGAAGTATTCAAATCTTGTATATTAGTTTCTTGAATATTGAGATTGAAAATGACTTTGTGGATAAGTGTGACGCCCCAAATCCCGGGGGTCTTTTTTTTTTGGTCACTGCCCAAGTCTATCGAGACAGAGAATTCTCTGTCACGACAAAATTCCCTTGTCGTGCACGTTTGGCCTAGTTTGTCGCGTGTGCCTGGCCTGGTTTGTCGTGCGCGCATGGCTTCCTCTGTCGCAACACAAAACCTCTCAATTTAGCCACACTCTGTCGCGACATCAAATATTTTGTCGCGATATAAAAGCTCCTTCTTGCACGATCACAACTTGGTCGCGACAAAACTCCCGTTCGGGCTAACTATGTCACACCGGCCGTACATGTCGCGACATGACCTCCATGTCAAGACCCAAACACAGTCGCAACCTAGAATATTAGGTCGCTACATGGGAACCTCCTCCCATGACCAAGCTTTGTCGCGACATAAAATTCCTTGTCGCGACAATGAGCCTTCCTCCAACAACCAACCCCTGTCGCAACATAAAACCGTATGTCGCAACATAGAACTCTTCAGTCTTGACGATCTTCTGTCGCGACAAAGAAAAATCTTGTCGCGGCTCTGTCGCGACCTAAAATCTCCTGTCTAGGCCAAACTCTATCACGACATAAAAATATTCAGTCATAACAAGAGACCCTTTAGTCTTGGCCAAAGTATGTCGCGACCTAAAAATATACTGTCAAGACAAGAAACCTTCTGGCCTTGGCCAAAACTCTGTCGTGACATTAAAATATCCTGTCACGACATAGCGACATAAAAATACCATGTGACAAGAACAACCCTTGGTCTTGACTAAACTCGATCACGACCTAAAATACTCTGTCGTGACATGAAATTCCTTGCCCAAGGCCAAACTCTGTCGCGACACCTAACCTCTTGTCTTGGTCGTCTCGGTCACGATAAGAAAACCCTTGTCGCGACATCGTCACGACAGAGAATTAGAACCCCTGTCGCAACAAGGAAAGCCATGTTGCGACATATTTTATTACTAAAAATATGAGAACCATGTCGCGGACACAGGAATTCCTGTCGCGACATATAACAAAACAAGAACTTGATATGAATTGTAAATTCCCTATCGCAACCCAAACATGCAATAGCCTCTTTTTAGGCCTTTCCTGCATCTCCAACCCTTTTTTTTCCTTTCTAAACACCTTAAATTCCATATATAATAACCTTTTTATTACAAATGCAACATGAAATCTGGAGAAACCTTGCCAAACTGTATTAATCATACAAAAATGAGTTTTATTACAACTCTTGCTCATTACATATACAGAAACTAGGTTTTCTGCCCAAAATTTAACAAAAACTGGAAAAATGTCCAGAATTTTAAAAAATACATGAATAGTTTGCTAATCTCGCTCTCTTCTTCACAACTAAGATCTCTGGATGTTTCATCCCCCGTGCAGCCCAACACCTTAAAATATTTTTTCACGACGGGGTGAGCAATGCCCGGTAGAAGAATTATTCTACAAGGGCTACTCCCCACCTAAGTGCACATGCAATGACAAATACACACACATTCAAGTAAGAACATGCACATTCCTACTCGAATGTCTACATGCCATGGCCCATGTCTCGAGTCCTCGCCGACTCCCTCACACATGCATTTGCCATGTATGAAAAAAAACTGTTTTCAAACAAAATATTTTTGTTTTTGAAAACTCATTGGACAATCTCCGATATAATTTATTGGACAACCCTTCAATATAATTTATTGGACATCCTCCAATAAGATTTGTTGGAAAAACCCTCCGCGAGGCACTTATCGACATCCTCCGATAAGATTTGTTCAAAAATCATGTCATGAACTCACACCCGTTTCACGCGATGTCCCCATGCATATGAAATGCAAAATGTCATTTCATGCCAATTCATGTTACATGCATGAGAAGTACTACATGCAACATTAATAAATCATGGATAATTATATTTTTTACATATAATTCACATCCATCAAGTATCTCACATCAATACATCATATAAGCATATATTAACATGAGCTTTTTCACACAATCAGCATGTTATTCATTTTTCCAGCAATAACACATAAAAATAGCACACACAATCCAATAACAGTCCGAAATTCGGTCCCGGACTGCCCAAAAATAGTCTTAAACATTCCAACATTCAGTCCCAAAATTTTGGGACTGGATAGCACGACCACTCACGGCCCCAAAGAAAACCCATGCCATTAAATGACTCTTAGACAAAAAATAACCAAAGTATGAGAGAAATCCCTACCTCTTGGAGTGCAAAAACCCCATATTCTTGTACCTACGCGAAGCTCTAGTCGCATAAATGAACTTTGTCTCTTGCTCCAACGAAAACCGACGACCCAATCTCCGTAGATTTAGAGAGAAGGTAGAGCTTCTCACTCCACTTTCCATCTTCTTTCTTTTCTTTTCTTTCTTCTTCTTTTCCTCCTTTCTCCTTCTCCCCCACCGAATCTGATCCAACTTGATTCAAGTGGGAAATTTCCTCCCACCCTCCTCCTTGCCACATATCCCTTCCTCATTTTTTTCTTTCTTTTTGGTTTTCCTTTCTCTCACCTTATCCAAAGACTTGGATTTCCTTTCTCTAGGGGTATGACATATGGCCTCCATGGTTCACCCCTTAGACTTTCCCCTTCTTTTGACTTCTATCTTTCACATAACACATGCCCCACTTGGTGTTTCATTGATCTTTTCCTTTTCACTATTCATGTGCCATGTGTCACATGGACACATGCATTAGATGGCAATTGCCCCACACCACATGGCTCTCATGCCATGTGCACCCCTCACAAGCTGCCATGTGGAAGCTACATGGTCTTGCTATGTGGCACCACTCCTTGTGTCACCCGACACCCGGGACACTTTCAAAACGCCAATTCGACCGCCTCGACCGACGAAATCTCGACTAAGTAAATCTCAGATTTCACGAGACGATTCCACAAGGAAGTCCTGCTTTGTCATTGGATATCTATAAAAATCTGTGGTGTTTTCAACTTGTACTATTGCAAAGAATTACCGTTTTGCCCTTTTCGGTAAATTGAATTTTTCTGGGCCTTTACATTCTTCCCTCTCTTAAAAGAATTCACTTTGAAATTCCACACACATACACATCGAATCACATGCATATGCAATTGTCATTCTATTTCTAATTCATTTAAACAACGTACCTTCATCCTTAAATATGAAAGGATAGGTGGCACGCATCGTGTCCTCGCATTCCCATGTTGCCTCCTCCACTCCTCGGTGTTGCCACAACATTTTCACTAGCCTCACGGTCTTGCGTCGCAAAACCTGGTCCCGGCTATACATGATACACACCAAGTCCCTTCTCGAAGGTCTCATCTGTATCAACAACAATCCCTCCCCAATCCACTACATGAGATGGATCTTGTAGCAACCCCCGAGCCCAACCCAACCCGGTTGGCGGATCCGAACCTAAAGCCCGAGGACGCCCGGCCGAAGCCATTAATCAAATCCCTTTAGTTATCGTTTCATTAAATTTTAGTTTTCAAAAGTGTCGCAACCCAAACCCGACTAAATCTTGGCTTGGCGATCCAGTCTGGAGCCCTATGACTCTCGACATTTTCAATTATCTCCTCATAACATTATGTTTATGTTATTCTATTTGACCTTTAATTAAGCGGAAGCATTTCATTTTGGCAAGCCCATATACCTTTACATAATTTCAAAAGACTCATAACATCTACATTTAACAAAAAATGCATTTACAAAATGTGCTTAGCTCAAATTGTTTTACAAAATATCAATATTTGAAAGAAATGGAGGAATGCATATGACGGAGCATAAATTCCGGCAATTCTTTTCTATCACTCGAGCCTCGATCTTGTAGGCCCTGCCTCACGCTCTATCACTGCTACCTACGCATTGATAAAATACGCTAAGCATTTTCATGCTTAGTGGTTCTAAGGTTACGCCTCATTCCATTTCGCCTCTCAAGATATATATCATGCATTTATCAAAATAATAAATATAATGTCCGTGTAATGTAAAAGATGCTTATACAAATACACTTTTATATCATGTTTCGCTGCTCGTGATTTCACATATATCTATAGTGAATCAACATTCACGACATATTCAGCTTGGTGAATCCCGCCCCGCTTTTGTCATTCAAGAAATAGTAATGTGGTTTCACATTCAATATTATCATTTCACATATGGTTATAGGAAACTGACATTCACGATGCATTCAATTGGTGAATCCTGGTCCCGTTTATTTGGCCCAAGAGCAATGTGATTCCACATCCAAATTTCGCTACTCATGACGACCCGGGCTTGGTGAATCCCCATCATGTTGGTCATTCGATAATACATTTCGAATCTAACTTACTTTATGCAATAAATTAATTTATAGTTCAAATATTCGCATCATTACGTATTATATATTTGACAAACATTTCGAATAACAATAATTCAAATCACTATATATATATATATATATATATATATATATATATATATATATATATATATATATATATATATATATATATATATATATATATATATACTTATATATATTTCACAAATAGCATTCATAACCGATCATAATCATATTTTCAAATCCATATGCACTTCTGAATAAATTTCAAATTTATTTGGTATACTACGTAACACGTGTGGAAATGGAGATAGAGGGTCAAGGAACAAACCAATTATCGATTCCGCTTTCTTTCTCGACATATCAATCCCAGGTCAGGTCAATGAGGTACTCCAGACGCTTTTCACTTATTCTTATTCTTATTCAACCCCCATTATTCATTTCTTAGTGGTCCCTAAACATCGGTACACAAATACGGATCACCTACTCGCTTTAAAATATGCAAAAATGGGGTCACGGAACAACCCTGCACTGCACACTTAACTCGTACCCGGCAGTGTGTTACCTTCGCACTACCTGCACGTAAGATACACCCTTGACCTGCACCGTACAAGTTACCGCATCGCATACCCAGACTCTGCAGACAAACAACTCAGATCGGTACACCCACGGGTTTGCCCCATAAACGATCTGATTTTTTGGCAGATTACCTATTTTCATCCACCAATTTCCAATCGTCCATATCAAAAATTCAATTATGAATCTACCCAAAACAACTCCAAAGGTAGTTTAGACTCAATAAAATCCATTTTCCTCATGTTGTGGCTTTTTTCCCCTCCTGCAAAATCAAAATCATAAATTATAAACAGGTTTGATTTTTCTTACCTTATCTCTTCAAATCTCCTCTTGTATGTTGTTTGGCCTCTTAGAGCTAAGAAGTGGGAAAGGATCACACCAAAGCTTGATCTTTGGAAACCCTACTCCTTCTCCCTTTTCCTCTATCCTCCTCTCCAAAAACTGAGAGGGCTCAAAGAAATACTTCCCAAGACCACATTTCTTGGTCTTTATAATTTCTTAATTGTAAGGCCATGTTTGGCCTACACCCTTTTTCTCATTTCTCTATTTTTTTTTCCTTTTTGCTCTTAAATCACTTATTCCTTATATGCCTCTGCTTTGGCCACCCAATAAATCCAATTTTCCATTTTGACATTCTAACTTTTTAATTCATACATTCCTTATCATTTGTCATTTATTTCCATATTAGCATTTCAAGCTACTACATTTTAACTCTTTAGGTCCTCATTTTACAATTTCCACATTTTCCTTTTTCACTTGGGTCTAGTTCTGTTCAATCACTTCCTTAATTTAGCATTATACAATCAATCATATGCTCACACTTTAAATTTACATTTCCTCACAATTTGTCAATTTATCAATTTTCCCGGAAAAACCCAAGTTTGGCTCAATTCATATCCAGAATATATAATAAAATTATTATAAAAATTCTAAGGTATTTTTGGAGCGTTTAACTCTCCCCCACTTAAGAAAATTTCGTCCTCGAAATTTACCTTAGTTAAACAAGCCAAGGATATCGCCGCATCGTTTCTTCACTTTCCCAAGTGGCTTCTTCGATCTTGTGGTTTCTCCACAACACTTTGACTAACAGAATCTTCTTGTTTCGCAATTCCTTCACTTCACGAGCCAAAATCTCTACTGGCTTTTCTTCATATGTCAAATCCGGTCTAAGCTCAATTGTCTCCGAAGAGACTACATGACGGTCCGACCGTACTCTCCGTAGTACGGACACATGGAAAACATTATGGATCTTCTCCAAGTCCCGAGGTAAGGCCAAATCCAGATACGCCACTGGACCCACTTTTTCGATCACCTCATATGGGCCAATAAATTTAGGGCTCAACTTGCCCTTTTTCCTGAATCTCATCACCTTCTTCCAAGGCGATACTTTTAAAAACACTTTTTCACCGACCTCATATCGTCATCTTTCTCTCATGCCTGTGATATGACTTATGTCCCCGTAGGTGGCCAATTTCTTAATCTCTCTCTAATTATTTTAACTTTTCTTCAACTCGTATCAAATCGGGGGCCAATCACTTTCTTTCACTAATTCCGGGTCCAACACAACTGTTCTTACATTTTCTTCCATATAGAGCTTCCTCAGAAGACTCATTCCAATACTTGATTGGAAACCGTACACAAATTCAACCAAAGGGATGTCGATCCCAACTTCCCTATAGTCGACGTGACAAATTCCTTAACATATCTTCCGTAATCCGGGATCACTCTCTGCATTGTCCATCCGCTTGCCTGGAATGCTGTACTAAAATTCAATCATCGCTGCCTTCGCAGAATTTTCCCAAATCAAGTAAACCTCGTATCTTTGGCCCCAAATAATGGATACAAAGAATCTCGCGGTAACCGAACTATTTCTGATATACAAATGCCGCTTAGCTTGTCAAGCTTAATACGGCTTCACCGGTAGGAAGTGAGTCGACTTGGTCAATTCCGCTCACACGACCAAAACAGAGTCATGCTTTCTCCCCTCGCTAATGGTAACCCAACCACAAAATCCATGGTTATTCGGTCCCATTTCCACTGTATTCGATAGCCAATTAATCCCTAAGGAACTTGATGCTCACTACTCTGACACTACGTACATTCGTTACAAACTCGTTACATCTCTTTCCGGCCCGAACCACCGTATCGACATTTTTAAACTCGGTACATCTTTGTGCTACTCGATGGATAGCAAAAGATCCACTATGTGCCCTTCAAGTATGGTGGCTTTCTCCTCAAATCATTATCATCATCTGCACACAAACCCGATCCTTATAATACAACACTCCATTTTCTATTCCATCGTGGAACTCCACTTCTTTTTACCATTCCAATCTGATTCATTATGGCAGAAATTTTCTCATCTTTCTTTTGTGCCTCTAGTACTCGATTCAACAAATTCGGTCTCGCTATCAATTCTGCCACTACTGTACCATCTCTGATAATGACAAATGGGCATTTAACACTCGAAACGTTTGTACTGTCTTTCTACTCAAAGCATCGGCGACTACATTGGCCTTTCCCGGGTGATAATCAATCACACAGTCATAATATTTTATCAATTCCATCCATCTACGTTGTCTCAAGTTAAGCTCTCGTTGTGAAGGCAAATACTTAAGACTCTTATGATCGTTGTAAATGAAACACTTTTCTCCATACAAATAATCCCAAAGGGAGACTTCACATTCAACGGATTTTCCAAGGTTCCAACCTTTAAGCCCATATCGAGAATTCTCTCCTTGTTTATTTAGTAGTGCACATGCCAACCACTAATAGACATCAACATCCTGAACTATTCCATTCATCCATTTTCCGAACTCTTAAGGTTATGTTTTTTAACCCTAGTGTTCATATTTTCTTATATACATTTTACCATGTATATAATTCACGCAATTTGTAACACACAACCACGTAATCACAATCATGTAGCACACAACATGAAACACATAATGAATGCAGTGGTTAAAACCCGTCCCAAAAACTCCTAGGTAATCACTTACCTAGACCCCGATACAAAACTGTGACGCTAGCATCAGATACCGAGCACTAGGTTATCATAAACCTAAGCCCTAACACCAAGTTGTGATGCTTGTACCAAACATTGAGTTCTAGGTAATTCGTATACATTAGCTTTGATAACAAGCTGTGACGCCCCAAATCCTGGAGGTCTTTTTTTTCGTCATTAGGACAAGTCCTGTCTCGACAGAGAAATCTCTGGCCTCGATTGCACTTTGTTGCACGCCTAGTCCTCCTTGTCCCGTGCTCCCAGTCAAGTTGCGGCACGCAGGCCTTGTCGTAGGCAAGTGCCCAGCTACCGCTTCACGCTCCTAGCCTTGTCGTGTACGCGCCCCGTAGCTCGCCCGATGAGTCTCGAAAGCCTACGCCAGGGTTTTTAATCCATTTTTCCGACTTTTATTTATGAGATAAATGTTGAATTGTTTGAAGAAAAGTGATTATTGACTCAAATTTCATTTTGCAGAAAATACAACAAACTCAAATTTTAGCAAAAATTTTGAAATCTCCTGTACTGGCAGCTAATTGAAGTCAATACTGAGTTAGGTCGCGGAGAAAGCCTGGGCCAAGCCGCCCATCCCAGTCACGAGATCAACAAATTTGGCTTTGAATAAGAAACTCCAAACGTGAAATGGCGGTAAGTCGTGTGACTTGAAAGAGGAGGGCTGCACGCCAAAAGGATATAATTGATGTCGCGAAGAGGTGAAGATTCAAGATCAAGGACCGTAGATGATGTCGCGACTTCACCACAAGGTCTCGACCAAGAAGAGTCGAAAGGTACAGTGAGGTCACGACACCACCTTGATGTCGCGACCAGCCAGTTGGGAAGAAAGAAATTAGTTTCAACGTAGGAACCCAGGTTGCAACCCTCCGAAGAAAAGAAATAGAAGAAAGAGGTCGCGACATCACCATGAAGTCGAGACATAAAATTGATACATATGAAGGCAAAAAAAGACTACCAACACGATTGCGACCAAGAAATCAAAGTCACAACATGAAGTCGTCATACAAACAGCAAAGTGGTCGCAACCTAAAATTGATGTCGCAACTCAGAAGCTGAAAGAATGAAAGAAAATGATGTCGCGAATATGGATCGAGGTCGCGATCGACAATCGGGCGAACATCAACAAATGATGTCGCTGGAGATGACTCGATGTCGCGAACTGATTGATCAAGGCATTTGCAAGACAAATTGGTTGCAAATGTAAAAATGAAGAGTTCATCATCACGAGCGCTATCAAGAGAAATCCATGTCGCTATTAATCACTTGAGGTCGCAACATAGAACAATGAGCTGGGCTTTTTCTTTGGATTTCCACCTGGAGCTTTTTGGGGATTCGGCCCAGATTCTTTTTACGGTATAAATAGATAGCTTTAAAATGGTAAAGTAGTTTTCTCCTTCTTCACGACCGAGAAAAGGGAAAAGAAGAGGAACTCAGTGTATATTATAGAGTAGATTTTTATTTTTAGATTTTTTTAGTTTATTTTCTCTGCTTCAATATGCAAACTGTGCGTAGACGAGTAGATCTCGATTTTGGCTTTATTATTTTTCTAAAGATTACTACCCTGGAATTTATGGAAATCTGCACAAATTTCTAATTCATTTCTTCTCGCTTTATCAAGTAATTACGCTGGTCAGGCGTGATCTGGGCAGATCTACTTTTTAATTGGCAATGCAAGACCGTAACGCAGTCATTGATTTGATTTACATTTAGTTACAGTCTTTCCTGCACATTTATGGAGAATTAATTTGGGTTCGATTTTTACTTAGTCGGTGTCGTTTTTAATGGATAAGTTCCCAATAGTAGTACCTAATACCATTTGAGGAAATGTATCTTACTCTGATATCCAGGATGCCCTCCTACATCCAATACCTTCTGTCACAACATAGAAAAACTTTGTCACGACACGGGTTCTACCTTGATAGTTATTCTCTATGGTGACAATAAACCCATCCAACAGCAGTGAACTATGTCGCGACATCATTTTTCTTTGTCGCGACATAACTTCCCTAGTCATGACCAACCCCTGTCACGGCATACAAACTTATGTCGCGACCTAGAAACCTTTAGTCTTGACGGTTCTCTATCATGACAAGGAAAGTTCTGTCGCGACCTAGAAATCCCCAGCCAAGACCAAACCTGTAGCAACATGACCTCTTGTCGTGACCGTCTCGGTTGTGACAAGGAAACCTCTGTCGCGACATTGCCACAACAGAGAGCAAACACGGTCGCGACCTAGGAACACCCTGTCAAGATCAAATCCCGTCGCGACACAAAACTAGAAAACTCTATTGCGATGGAGAAACCTCTATCATGACCCAAACTTACCAATCGGCAGTAGCCTTTCTAGGCCTTTTCTGCACCTCCATCTCTCACCCAATTTCAATAAATTCTATACTACTGCCTCTATACACATTCTGCAAGCAATGTAAAATTTGGAAAATTATTAACACTACACTTAAAAAAATAAATTTTTATTACAAAACTTCCCATTTACATTTATAGAAACTAGGTTTTCTGCCCAGAATTTTACAAAACACAGTAAAACCAAAATATGACCTTTTTCACAACTAAGATCTTGGATGTGTTTCATCCCCTACCTCCAAAGACTGAAAAATATTTTCCCAAAAATGGGGTAAGCAATGCCTAGTAGAGTAGACCTCCTACAAGGGCTACTCCCCCACCTATGCACATGCAATGACAACACACACATTCAAGTAAAATATGTACATTCCTAATCTAATGTCTACATGCCATGCCCCATGTCTCGAGTTCTCGCTCGACTCTCACACACATTTTCCATGTATGAACCGCTTTCAAAACAAAAGATTTTTGTTTTTGAAAACTCATCGGGTCAATCCCGAGCATAGCTTACTGACAACCCCTCCCGACACAATTTTATTGACATACTTCGATAAAATTTGTTGACAACCCTCTAATATAATTATTTGACATAATTCGATAAAATCGGTTCAAAACCACATGCAAAGCCACACCCGCTTCTCACACGATGTCCCCATGCATATGAAATGCGTATCGCCTCAATATTAATCTGATAAGTTACACGATGATGAGTACTACACGCAACATTAATAAATCATGGATAATTATATTTTCTACATATAATTTACATTCATCATGTAATCCATGTTAATACATCAAGTAAGCTATATCAACATGATATTCACACAACCAACATGTTATTCATTTTTTTAGCAATAACACAATAAAAACAAAGTACACACAAATCAAATTCGGCTCCGACCGGTTCAAAACAAATTCCAAAAATTCCAATGTTTAATCCAAAAATTTTGGGATTGAACTGCATAGCCACTCACGGCCCCTAAAAGCCCCATGCCATTAAATGGCTCTTAGACCAAGAACAACCAAAGTAGGAGAGAAACCCCTACCTCTTGGAGTTTGGCGAAAACCTCATATTCTTGTACCTACATGAAGCTCTTGTCGCGTAGACGAACTTTTCCTCTTGCTCCGACAAAAACTGACTGCCCAATCTCTGTAAATCTTAGAGAGAAAGTGGAGCTTCTCACTCCTCTTTTCTTCTTATTTCTTTTCTTTTCTCTTTTTTTCTTTCCCTCATTTTTCCTTCTCCCCGCCGAATTGATCCCAACTTGATTCAAGTGGGAAATTTCTTCCCACCTTCTCCTTGCCATATGTCCCTTTCCCATTTGTTTCTTTCTTTGTCTTATCCAAAGACTTGGATTTCCTTCCTCTAAGAGTATAGCACATGGCCTCCATGGGTCACCCCTTAGACTTCCCCTTTTGTTTTGACTTATCTCTCCACATAACACATGTCTTAATATGAGCCATGGATCCTTCATTTTTTACTATTCATGTGTCATGTGTCACATGGACACATGCATTAAGTGGCAATTTCCACACCACATAGCTCTCATGCCATGTGCACCCCTCACAAGCTGCCATGTTGAAGTTACATGGTCATGCTATGACACCAATTCTCAGGTCACCCGACACTTCGATACCTCTAAAACGGAAATTGATCAGTTCTAAATTCCGATCGAATAACTAGATTTCGCGAGACGATTCCAACAGTAAAGTTCGTTTCATCATCCGAGATCTAGAAAAATTTCGGGTTTTAAACCTGTACTTTATTGCACTCACTGCTTTATCTTTTCTAAAAATTGATTTTCCTGGTTCTACGCAGTATAGCCTTGGAATACCTCCTAACACTATACATCTTCACTTTAGAACACCATATTCCTGTAATGTGTCAATGGGTCTAAAGAGCTACTTTTAGGATTTGATAATCTTTCTAAGATCTCGACTTCATTTTTCCTAAAAACCGCAAAGATTTGGCCAACCATTTCTTAGACTCAAGCTTGCTTCGTCCCCATGCATGTGATAACACAAGCCTCTTCAATTTAGACCGACATGCATCTCACCCGTAGCTCGTCGACACCGTCCCATTCTCTCAAACTGAGATGAACTCATTGAATATTAAACTAATCAATCACCAAATGATCCTTATACCTCACGAACACATTTCTACTGTCACCTAGAAAGGAACCTTGAAGTCAGACGTTAGAACATCACCCATGATTCATCATAGTGATATTTAGAGTGCATTAGTTCTAAAGGTATCAACCTAGTATACCCCTAAGTTACTACTCTTTGCTCTCAAGTAGTCCATCCCTATGTCACTTAGAGGGATCCTGAAAATCAAAGCATAGATACAAGTCTTTTTTGGTATAATATGTTGATACTTAAAACAGTTCTTTTTAAAGAACAATATTAATTAAATCAATCCAATACTCAAACCCATGACATTCATCTAAACTACAAAATGATAACCAAAACACCAATTCCTTCCCAGAGGGAGCTTAGCCTTCCATATCTGGATCACAAATGACAATGACTAGTTGATCAAACAAACTCGTTGAAAATGTAATCAAAACTGAATAAAATGGATTTCAAAAATTACGCCAGATTCCACCTAAGTTCAGACATAAATGAAGCTTGATTTACAACGATCCACAATCCTTACATTTTAGCCTCGCATCCACTACTCTAATTTAAAAGATGAAATATATATATATATATATATATGTTAAGGTATATATATATATATATATATATATATATATATATATATATATATATATATACTTCTCGCTACTCCTCTTTTGAGTTCTAAAGTTGATTCTCTCCCTAATGAATAATGAATGGGCACTCTACCCTAGGGAGTTTCTAATATGTTCAATAGAATGGTCTGAAAACAAGATGGATAATGTGAACCTCAAAAAGCCCAAAAATCTACCATAGTTGCGCCTAATGTTTTCGATTGATGTCACGACATTGTTGTTGTGATGTCGTGGCTCAATTTTGGTGTCGCCGATCAGATTTCGTGTTGGGCGTAATTTAAATTTGTCACTGCATAATGTCGCGACTTTGCTTTACGTCATGTCGGAGTCGCGACTGCATGGTGTATTCGCGGTTTGAGCCTTGCCTCTAATGTCGAATTTGTTCTTTTGCGTCGCGATCGTGTCACGTCGCGACTTTGCTTGATGTCTTAAATGTTATGTTCATTTTGATGTCGCAACTTTGAATCGTGTCGCGACACCTGGTAAATGTCATTACCATCGATATCAGCCTTGTGGTGTCGCTAATTTCGTAATGTTCTTGTTGAGGTGGCTTTTGGAGTCGCGACTCTGGAACCGATATCGCAACTCTTTCACCCATGTCAGCACTTCGGAGCCATGTTCGCTGACATTCTTCGCTGGGATGCTACACTTTACACTTTGATCACTTTTTCTGCTTTTCTTCCCGGTTTTCTTTCTTAATAAATCCCTACAAAACAATCAAATCAGTGAAGATTCCATAATTTCGCATTAAATTGAACTTTTAAACCTCAAATATTCATTAAAAATGGACTTAAAAGTAGATGACTTTCATACTCATCATGTAATTACTCAAAAATACCTATAAAAGGGAATCAAAGCATCAAAATGAGGTCTGACTTTAAAACACTCAAAACCGAGCAAGAGAAGTTCAACATTTCTCTGATTTTTCTGCAAGTTCATCAGTCGTCTTTTCCATATTCTTAACTTAGTTTTACATGTTTTTCTTGACAAGCATTTATTACTTCAAAGCTTTCTTGCTTCAGCACTTGATTTTCGGTCCAATTCTATACTGAAATATATTATTTTTCCAACTAGTCCATTAAGTTTCCTTTTAGCTTTCAATTCAGTTTATGAAATCTAATTTTCAAGGTATTTTTTCACTTAGAATCTAGGGAACTGTCAAGAGAACTAGGGGATCAATTTTTCACTTGAGCAAAAGTTCGATTTAAGCACAGTTTCAATTCAAAAATACTATAATTTCCTAGCACGCCTGCAAATTCACCAAATTTCGTGCTTTTTGTATGCTCTGGTGAATTCTACTACAAAATCCACTTAAACATATTTTTGGCATGCCTAGTGAGACATATCTTTGTGAAAATCCACACATCTTTTTGTTTTTTATATAGTTGTGCATATTCCACGGTGGGGCCATATTTTTGCTGAAGAATGCCACCAAAATTGAGGAGTAAGACAACTATAGAGTTCCCAAAATCAAGATCTGATGCTGTAGAAGCAGCATAGGAAGGAAGAGTCCTAGCCCTGATGGAACATATAGAAAACCTGGTAATTCTCCAGTACGACAGCATGAGAGTCCATCCAACAATCCTATTGAACAAGTGGAAGGAAGAGGTGCAGGTAATGTGAATGTGTCTATTATTTTCTCTAATATTTTTAATGAATTTGAGGCTCTCATGCAAAAACTAAAGAGTCAACGAATGATCATGACTGCCTTTATGGAAGAAATGAAGCAACAATCTCAATCCATCCTGGAGAACCTTAGAGAAAGGGGATAACCAAAGCAGGAAGTTGCTTCTAAGCTTGAAAGACAATTTTCTAACTAACTCGGGGGAAACATTTTGAGAACCTACGAGAAGCTAGTGAATTTCATTGCTTACCTATGTAGGAAAAGGCTAGATACCTTCCTCCCCATAGGAGAGAAGGTAGTACTTTGGAGAACGTAGCAATGGAAAGACCTAATGCAGCTAAAGCCACAACCCCTCAGGGGATTTTTGCTTAGATTAATCCACTTACACAACCTAGAGCATATGAAGGGGGCTTTTCTTTCAATTGAATCCTAGGAGGCATCATGCGATCACCTGCAGGAGTGAATGGCAATAGGGGACAACAAGTTCAGTAAAGTTCCTCAGCGGCCCAGCACCGACGGCCGGCCAGAGTACCAAATTTAGGAACATCGAGAGAAAGGCGATCACGGGGTTATGGAGTCGATCCTCGGGCGAATTGGCCCTGGAGTTCTCTGAGCCTTATCCGAAATGATGACGGAGGCACATACCCAAGGGGATCTGAGGATTCTGATTTCTCCTTGTTCTCTGGAGAATATGGCCAATCCACCCTATAGCATATTTCTAGATTCACTGTGCAATGTGAATCTAGATTGTTTCCTAACTTTTTGACAAGGGCAACATTCACTTGGTATACAACATTGCCAAGGAACTCCATTCGAAGTTAGCAAGAGATGGAAAGGCAGTTCCACACTCAGTTCTTTAGGGTTGAGCATGAAGTGTGCGTTGTGGAACTGTCAAAAGTGACTTAAAGAAATTGGGAGACCACTGATTTGTTCATCTCCCGATTCAAGAAGATAAGAAACAGTATAAGATTCATCTTCTAGAAAAAGAGTACGTGAAAATGGCCGAAAGAGGTTTGGACATTGAGTTGAAGAAAGAATTCCAAGGTATGGAATTTAGAGATTTTTATGAACTTGTAGCTAAGGTGATAGACTATGAGGAGCTGCTCAAGGAAGAAAGTTACAGGAGGAAGAATTCCATGGGAACCTATTGTCAAGAGGTGAACCAAGATTGGCAATGGCAGATCTATCTACTATAGGGACATTCACTCATCCACTTTTGGTAGAAAAGGCACTTGATTTGTGGGAGAAGGAACAAATTGTTGGTACACAGGTCCAGTATAATTTTGAGGTAGCAAAGATGGATGAAATATTCGATTTCCTGGTGAAAATTTTTTTTATTACCTTCCCTAAAGACCATCAGATCCCAAACAAGGATGAACTAAGAGGAAAGACTTACTATAAGTGTAACACCCTTTTTTTTTTTCTAACAATTTCGCGTAGCTACGATGCAAATAAAATGTAACATCCCTTTTTCGACAATTTAAGCGTAGCTTTGATGCAAAATAAATGTAAAGTCCAGCGCTACCGCTACGAATACAAATACGTTTTTTTTTTCCGTATACTGTAGAATATATAATAATATGCATCAAAACATTTGCAGTAGAGGCGTAATTTAGGATAAATCCCATTTGTACAATATGGCATTATATGACCTTTTCAATAAGATCATTTACAAAATATATCAGAGTTTTCAATATCAAAACATTTACAAAATAAAATCAGAGTTTATACAAAATGGTCAAATCCATTTCATGAATGCATGGTCGGATCTTTACTTTGACACCGTGAAGCTTTGACGTTGACTCTAAATCTCTGTAGTCTTTGTCCTCGTACCTGTTCACTCGATACCTTCATGATGACAAAAAACAACGATCTAAGCATTTTCATGCTTAGTGGTTCTATACAATTTCCTCTTCATTTCAGTTTAAATCAATTCATGCAATGTTTATAAAACAATGCTTTTGTACATTTCTCCAATGACCAATGCAGTACAATACATACATACATATATATATATATATATATACATATATTCATTTCATTTACATTTAATTACAATTCATTGGTCATTTCAAGTTATGTAATTTCATATGCACTAAATCATTCAAATCACAAATCATGCACTTTTCAATCTCTTATTATCATTTTGCCCTTATCAAATTTAACTTTATACTTTGATTGCCTGAAGATAATGAATCAACCTTTACAATCCCATTTCAAATTTGCAAGCAGTATAAAACGATTTTATAACACAATACAGTCCTGCTGGGCTGCTAACTTGTTATTAAAAATCAATTTCGTGAACACTACCGATACTGTCCTGCTGGGCTACGGATCGGAGTGACACTTCATTAAATTCGACGCAGTATTACTAATTTAACCCTTATTGGTATACCATTCTATCCTTAACTCAAATTTTAACGGTTAACATTCTTTTAAGGGCCTTCAAATCATTCAATACAATTGACAATAGTGTATATACATTTGGATACAATAATTTATTTTTCAACACTCATGCAAATTTTCTATACAATTTATTTACTTGTCCAGTTGTCTCCAAATCAATTTAAAACAAATCAATATGCAATTTATCATAAATAATTTCAATATTTCATAACATTTCACAATCAATTTTGAAACAATGAAAGAAAGAGTGTAGATCAAACTTTCACATATTTGAAACAAGAGAGGGATTGAAGAACAAACTCAAAAAGTTGTCGTTCTTCGATTCCTATCCTCGGAATCCCGTTCTTAGGTCAAGCTTCCTCGTCACCAACCCCTAATCCATCCTGAATATGTCACTTAATCAAAGAACAACCCGAGAAGAAAAATCGGTTGGTAAATTACAGGTTTTTTGGTTAGGGTTGATGTTTACCAATACTCCTTCACTTGAAAAATTTTCTAAGGGACACATAAGCCATATTTTCTCATAGTTCCTTCAAGAAAATTATAGCTCTAGTATTTTCAGTAGGAATTGGAATCATCTCATTTGGATCACCCAAACTCAAGTTACGACATTTTAATGCCAAACTAGTCGATATGCCCAGCTCATTGGATCACCTATGGTTATTTTCTATTTCTAGGGTCTTAACTCCATAAATTGGTAATGTTTCCTTCACTCATTTGAAGCTATGGTTATAAGGTTTCTTCTCCAATTGGAATCATCCAATTTGGATCACCAAAACTCAAATTATTTCATTTTACATCTAGACTACTCTAATTTGCAAAACATAATCTACACATAGCTCAACTTTGACAGATTTTTGGGCACTTTGGGATTACAATGTATGTCACACCCCCAACCTCCGCCTAGGCGGATAAGGGGGTGCGAAACTATACTGGGACTCTTTACTTGCTTTTTTAGGCATTGGTGGCCCAAGTCTTATAACGGAATCAAAATATCATATACAAAGATTCAAAATAAAACTACCATCGTAGTGGTGTTTACAGTGTCAATACATACAGTCCTAAGTCCCATTTACATATACATATACAAAAACTGTACATTTACATTTACATGATCAGAGCGCAAAACCTACTATGATGTACTCCTACTAGTTTGTTGGCCCAACAGTATGTGAAAGATCGCGAACGTTTTCCTCTATACCTACATGGATTAAAACCCGTGCTAAGCTTAACACTTAGTGGGAAACATATGACTTATACGTATACACATGCATTAATACTCTCTTATAGTAAGCATATAACAGTAACAGATATACAGTAGTAGATATCATAATTTTTCATGAATTCATATAATAAACTTATACACATACTTGTACTTATAGCAGACATATACTTATTCAAATCTCCAGTATGAGTTACAGAGCTTATACTTGTATGAAGGTACCCATAGGTACTATAGAGTTTATACTTATATAGAGGTACCCGTAGGTACATTCAGAGCAGAACGATGTACATTACTTTGCTCTTATTCGTTAGTCAGACTCTTATCATATAGCTGTTTAATGACTAGACCAATTAATAAGAAATGGAGTAGGACCACGGCCTAATAAGTACTGAAGGTGCGATGCAGTCTTGAGGTGTCGTGGCACAAAGTGGGTCTGGAAGCATTGGCCAGTACCGAGTACTAAATGTGCCGAAACCTGCGGTCGAGGAGGTGTTGTCGCACTAATCGGGAGATTCTGGAAGTGCTAAATGTGTGTAAGCATAGTCAGAGAGTGTCGTCGCACTAATCAGAGAGTATCGAAGTACCATACGTGCCTGCCCACGTAACAGAGGTGCCGTGTCATTTAATATCCGGTCTTAGGCGGTCCTACAATTATATGTGTTCAAGAACTTAATATCTTATCATAGGGGTATTAAGTTTGCCAACAACAAACTCGCTTCGCCATGGCGGCAAGTGCAGTCCTGATTTTTCCTTTACCCTTCTGAGCATGAATGGACCTTTCATTCCTTATAGAGATCCTCATTAGTCTAATAGACAAGTCCTCGGAACAACAAAAAAACACAAAAATTTTCATGCTGTGAGACGGTAGCCATCTTGGCGTATGCTTTGCTCTGACTAACGGCGTAGACTAACCGTCAGTACTAGGTTGTCGAGCCTCCCTCGGCCACGCCACGAGTGGACATGCCACCCTTAGCGTGGACCCTACGGGTGTTATTATTGGGATCGCTATCTTGCGCGGCGTGGGATCACTACGCATGGTGTAGGACCCCAAAAATGCCTAAATTTTGCTGATTTCGTCCATTTTTCCAGAAATCTAACAAAAAATCCCAAAATAATCCAAAAGCATCATTGAAAACAACTCCCAAGGGTGTTTTAACCCAACCAAAACCAAACATAGAGATTAATTAGGGTTTTTCCAAACCCTAACTCAAATACTTGTAAGTTAGGTTAACTTCCTAACACCCAAACATGTATCCATATATCATAAACCAAGAATCCATACTCAAAGGGAGGATTCCATACTCATCTTATAAAAATTAGGGCTTTACCAACCCAACTTTCAATAAATCTAGGGTTAGGATGAATTCCTAAGCAAACCCTAGAGATGGAACAAACTAATATCCATACAAAACCATAACAATCCATACAAACCCATAGTATCCATACATCCATACAAAACCATAGCATTCCATACTCAAATAGTTTCCATACCTTTCTTCTTCTTCTTCTACTTCTTCTCTTCTCCTCTCTTCTTCACGTTGAAGCCCTCTCCAAAATGAGAGACACTTTGGTCTTCAAACTCTCCTCTATTTGCAAATCAAGTTATTCATATTTCCACTTTAGCTTATAATCTTCTTATCATATGGCCTTTGTATCATGTTTTGACAAATTAAAATTTACCCTTACTTATTTTCAGGTTTCTCAGATTTCACGTTTTGCATTTAAATTATGAAAAATTCAAATTATACTTACAAAATACCCTAAACACGTTGAAAACGACTAGGGTTTATTTCGGGGTGTTACAATGTACATATAATTCCTTCAAGTAAATTATTCCCCTAGAAGTTTAGTTTACCCAGAATTTTTAATCACTCAATTTGGATGAGTGAAACTCAACTTATGGCCAAAACACCACAACTACACCCAAAACAGAGCATACCCGTGAATTACCCAAAACTCACCTTTAAACCCATATTCGAGAGCCTTAGAGCTACAATTTGCTCTTGGTCCCTTCTATACATTTGTAGCTCTAGCTCTTATGGTTCTTTACCAATTAGAATCACTCCCTTTGGATTAATATAACTTAACCTATAGTCAAAACAAGAATATGGTTTTTGAAAAAAATTTGACAGCAACTCCTTTGAAACCTCACAATTTCCTTTATACAAAAATTTCTCAAAACCAATCCAAAACAACCAAACAAAACTTAGAGCAACCCCCCAAAATTTTTTACAACCAATACAAACACTTTCATCCAAAAATTTTGGGGTTTTCATCAACCCAACACAAGAAAATAAAAGTTAGGGTTTGGTTTCCATACGTTTAATCTTTTGATTCTTCAATACCAAGCATCCTTTTTCCTCTTAATCTCTCAAACTCTTGGTTGCTTGGAGAAAAATCACCCATCTCTTTTCTCCACAAGCCCTAGATCTCTCTTTCTCTCTCCAAACGGAAATGCCCAAATGTGAAAATGGCTTTCTAAGACCAAAATTGGTCTTTAATCCCGATATGATAGCTAAGGCCATGTTGGCTACTCCATTAATTCCCATTTCTCATTTTGCCATTTTAACACTTCATTTCACTTTCATTTCAATTTCATTTCATTTATTCATTTTAACATTACACTCCTCATTTAGGACCCTTGAGTCCTAGGTACGACATTTTAATTTATTTGAAACTCACTGTAAAATTTACAGTTTTTATCATTTTTTGTTTTTAGTCATTTAAACGTCAGAAAAATATAATTTAATTTATTTTACACCCTGAACATGTTATAAAACTGTTAGGGTATTTTTAGGGCGTTACAATAAGTGCCACAATTCATGGAACCACACACTAATGCATGTTGGGGTTTTAGAAATGTCATACAAGACAAGATTAATAAAGGGATACTCAAGTTCCCTGACAAAAAAGAGGCTATGGAAATCAATGATGATCCTTTCCCACCAGTGGCCTCAATCAACGCTACCAACTTCGACCTAAGAGCATTTATAGAATCCAAGAAGGAGGGAAAACTCTCTCCAAGAAAGGTATGGGTCCCTAAATGTTGTCTGGTCCATGTTGATAAGTTAAAAAATGAGTGGTTTACAGTTTGTACAGATCCTTCATCAGGGAGAAATTCAAAGAAAAGGATACAATAGGAAACAGGGCAGCATAACCTATTCTCTAAGGAAATGAGACTTTCCCCAAAAGGCAAGATGAACTTCCAGGAGATCGATTCATTCCTCCTAGAGAAATGGTTGTAGAAAGGCTCATTTCTCCACGGAGTAGGTTAATTGCTTCAAGGGAGAATGATGCAGGCAGGTTTAGAAAATATTCCTCAAGAAATAGAGCCTTTTCCCTAAGGGGTAAGTTCACTCCTCCAAAGGGTGGGTTCTTTCCCCCAAGAGAGAAAATTGTAGACAACTTCACTTCTTAAAGGGAGAAGGCAGGGGAAGGACATGTTCCTCCAGTCACACGTGTTTTTCCAGGAGGTGGACCCAATTCTCCAAGGTACATAATGATGTCTCCTTAGGACAAATTCACTTCCCCAAAAGATATGGTGAGAAACAAACAAAGTTTGGGAGGAAAGCTACTAAGGATATGGAGTCAATGAGTAGTGCAGATGAAGTAATGGACTCGGAGACCTTATTAATAGGTGAAATCCCTATTTCTTTCAAAATTTCCACTGTTTCTTTAACATTGGCTATCTTCAAGTTAAAAAATCAAAGGAAGACCTAGTGGAGGTAAAAGGGAAGTACCTTACGATAAAGGAAGATAAGGACCACGGTGGGGTCACCATAGAATCCTCTGGAGAATGCAGACCCTAGAAGGTGATACTTGAGAAACCTTATGTGGAAATGACGAGGCACATAAAGCCTTTGTACGTGAGAGCCCATCTCAATGGCAGACAGATATCTAAGATATTGATAGATAATGGATCAATGGTAAATGTAATGTCATTGAGGATGCTGAGAGCTCTAGGAAGGAGCATTAGAGATCTGATAGAAATAGAGGTGTTTGTGTTTGCCTTCTTTGGAGGAGAGGTATCAGGGCAGGGATACTACATAGATATCACCATTAGCCTTAAAGCGCATTATCTTCCTTCTTTGTGATAGACTCTACTGTAAATTACAACATTTTGCTAGGGAAGGACTGGATTTATGCCAACAGGTGTGTGTCATCGTCTCTTCACCAAGTCTTACTGTTTTGGAAGGGTAATGAAGTGGAAGTTGTGCGAGTAAATAAGCAACCCTTTATGGTGGCTACAGGATATGTGGAAGTTAGGTATTATGATTAGGAATTTGGTTTGATCAAATTCCTAATCATAATACCTAACTTCCACTCTGATCAAATTCACTAGCAAAATGAAAGATGGAGTCCCAAGGAAAGCATACATGGAAACAAAGGGCTCTATGGAAATTCGAAAGAAGGCGGCCAAACTCCTAAAGGTGACTACAATCATGCCTTATAGGCCGACGAGTGGTCTAATCATCGAGGAGATCAATGATGACTGATTACGCTCAAAAGGAAAAGACAGTAGTTGCAATTGCCATATTCAAAATGAAAATGCGGCAAACTGTGAAAATGATTAAAGAAGAGCACCTCCAGGACACTTGTGGGGCTGAGATGATTTTTGAAGGGGGTGTCTATGAAGAAGATGAAGAAATACAGATGGAGGATTTGGAGCAATCCCCTTCTAAGTTTGAAGACACGTAGCCTTAAGTACACTACCCCATGGAGGAAGTGAGCCTCGACATTGTGGAGGAGTCGAGGATTACTTATATTAGTTCCTTACTGCCTTTTAACTTCAAGGAAGGAATTATTACAATACTACAGGATTTCAAAGACTATTTTGCTTGGAATTATGATGAGATGCCAGGGTTGGACAAAAGCTTAGTGGAACACCGCTTGCTTATCAAGTCAGAGTCCCACCCTTTTCATCAACCACCCAGAAGAATGTCCAAGGAGGTATAGCTGAAGGTAAAAGAGGAGATTGAGAAGCTTTTGAAGGCCAAATTCATTAGAACTACAAGGTATGTGCAGTGGTTAGCCAACATTGTCCCTGTGATGAAGAAGAATGGGAAACTTAGAGTTTGTGTAGACTTTAGGGATTTAAATGCTGCTAGTCCTAAAGACATGTATGTAATGCTTATTGCTGACATGTTAGTTGACTCCATTGCAAATAATGAGTTATTGTCTTCATGGACGGTTTTTCTAGGTATAACCAAGATCTAATAGATGTTGATGATATATCTAAGACTGCCTTCAGATGTCCTGGTTCCTTAGTGACATTTGAATGGCGGCTGGTCATGCCCTTTGGTTTGAAGAACGTTGGTGCAACTTACCAAAGAGCTATGAATGCCATCTTTCATGATATGTTAGGCCACCACATGGAGATTTATATCGATGACATTATGGTTAAATCTAAGAAGATTAGTCGAACATGTGAATCATTTAAGGAAAAGTTTTGAAAGGATGAGACTCCATCAACTAAAACTCAATCCACTCAAATGTATTTTTGGAGTTCGCCGTAATTTTTTTAGGGTTTCTGGTTCACCCAAGGACAAAAAAATCGTTTTTTTCGGCCGATTTTTCGGCGAAAAATCGGTTTTCGGTTGGGTTGGAAACGATTTTGGGAAGGAAAAATCGGAAGTAAAAAAATCGGAGAAAAATGTGATTTTCCCAATAAAAACAGTTTTTCAGAAAAACCAATTTCTTGAAATTTCTAATTTTCCACTGGCTCCAAAAATATGGAAAAATTGCTTCTTAAGGGTTTCGAACCCACCCAAAATCTCATAGATTGGCCTTGCCAACCACCAAGCCATTGATTACTTACTTTATTATATATAATGCAAACCTTTTTATATTCTCTTATTATTTATTTGTTCCATAATCCTTTATAATATTTTATTTTATTTTTATTTTACATTATAACTTATAATATTTTTAAATCAAATATTAATTTGAAAAGGAAAGAAATAAAATAATATCATTTAAAGATTTAAATTATAATATATAATATTTTGAATCTCCTCATTATCTACATAATATTTATAATGTAGTATTCAAATAAATAATATTTCTTTAACATAATAATATCCCGAATAATATATTAAATATAACATATTTAATTTAATAATTACTAATCTATTTGATTTTAATCTACCTTAATTAGATAAGAATCATTTCTCATAATATATAATTAAAATATGAAAATTTTAATAGCGATATTTTGTAAAAATATCCACCGATATTTACAGTATTTCCGATGTTCCAGTAAATCAGTACCGATATATCCCGAGTGTTTGCGATATTTTGATCCTTGGGTTCACCAAAGAGGAGTGGAAGTGGATAAAAAAAAAAGTCAAGGCCATCATTTCAACCAAGGCTCCTCAAAATAAAAAAGAACTTCAGAAGTTAGTTCTTGGGTTAGGTGAACTATTTAAGGAGGTTCATCTCTAATCTGACAGGGAAGACTAAGGTATTTTCTGACTAATCAAGCTGAAAAAAGTGGAAAAGTTTAAATGGGAGAATCAACATCAAACATCTTTTGATGGAATCAAAGGTTACCTTTGCAAGCCTTTTGTTTTAATGACACCTCTAAGGGGTCGCCCACTCAAACTCTATCTACCAGTTGCAAAAGAGTCTATAGGAGGCCATTTGGCATAAAATAATGCTGAAGGCCATGACCAGGTTGTTTACTATTTGAGTAGGGTCCTAAATTCAGTAGAAACAAGGTATACGCCCATTGAGAAGTTGTGTTTGGCCCTATACTTTGCATGTACGAAATTGAGACATCGCTTGATCAAGTCTCAAGTGTAAGCGGTCTCCCAAACCGACTTGATGAAATACATGCTAAGCCGACTCTTAATCATTGGAAAAATCGGGAAATGGTCCCTTGCTTTGTTAGTGTTCACCTTGGTCTATTTTCCATAGGGAAATTAGTCAAGGGGCAAGCTTTGGCTAACTTTCTGGTGATCATCCTTCATTAGAAATCAAACCAGAAAAGGATGTGGAATTAGGGATATATGAAGTAGAAAAACGGCTTTGGGTTCTTAAGTTTGATGGCTCTAGCACGGAGAATTTAGTTGGAGTTGGGATAAATGACATCTCACAAAGGGATAAAGATGCCCTATCTTTCAGCATTCAAGTGCACCAATAATCAAGCTAAATATGAGGCTTTAGTGATCGGTTTGGAGATCTTACTTGTTGCGGGCTTTACGACCTGAGAAGTGCGTATCATTGGAGACTCTCAATTAGTGCTTCGACAACTAATAGGGGAATATAAATAAAACAACATTGCTAGCTCCTTATTCTGCTGCTTCTATAATTGCTAGATTCTTTCTCTGTGGATTTGAATCGTGCCTCGAGGAATCTAATTGGGAAGCGGATGAGGCTAGCCTGATAACTCATGTGTGAAAATGAGCGAAGAATTGACTCATAAGCTCATTATGATAGGAAAGAAGAATCACCCCTCAATTTATGAAAGGGGAATCAGATTAGAAGTCGTAAGTACAGATGCAAATGTTGTAGGAGACAGGAGAAATAAGATCAGAGAGTATTTAGAAGATCCTAACATGAAGGTCCCCCATAGGGTGAAAAGTCAATCACAAAACTTCGTCCTACTAGAAGGAGAGTTGTACAGAAAGGGACTTGATGGGTTACTACTCAGATGCCTATCCTTCCCACACATCATGGAAGTGATGAAGCAAGTTCATGAAGGGGTATGTGGAGCCCATCAAGCCATGATAAAAATGCTATGGCTGATTAAGAGACATGGCTATTTTTGGCCAACCATCCTAAGTGACTGCATCAATTAATCTAAGGGCTGCCAATAGTGTCAAAAGTATGGTAGCATACAGAGTATACCTGCTGTGGAACTCCACTTAATTGTGAAACCATGACCTTTCAGAGGATGGACCATGGACATAATTGGGAAAATCTACCCAACTTCATCAAAAGGACAACTTTCTCTTAGTTGCTACAGACTACTTAACTAAATGGGTGGAGGCAGTACCCTTGAAGAAGGTAGAGCAAAACAATATGATCTAATTCATTAAAGAGCGGATCATTCATAAATTTGGAATTCTTCAATCCATTACAATCGACCAAGGCACCATGTTTATTGAGGATGAGATGACTTATTTTGCTAAGGACTATGGCATTCAACTCATCAAATCCTCCATTTTATGCCCAAGCAAATGGGTAGGTAGCAGCTTTTAATAAGGTGTTGATAAGCATCTTGGAGAACATGTTGGAGGATAATCTTAGAGACTGTCACATAATTTTATCTGAGACCTTATGGGTTTATAGAACTTCTAAAAGAGATTCTACAAGGGAAAGTCCTTATTCTTTAACCTATGGGAAGGATGCAATGCTTCTAATGGATGTGGTAGTTCCTTCTCTATGGGTATCCAGACATAATGGCCTTAATCCTTAAGAATACAGTGAGTCCATGATGATGGAACTTAAGGCATTGGATGGGAAGAGATTACAAGCACTCGACCACATCATGATCCAAAAAAAGAAGGTGGTTCGGGCCTATAACAAGCGGGTCAGAAGAAAGAGTTTTGAAGAAGGGGAGTTCATTTGGAAGGTGGTACTACCCATCAGTTCTAAAGATAGATGGTGAGGCGATGGAGTTGGCCTTTGGCTACTTCACCTCAAAAACACAAACTTCTTCAAGATTCCTTACTGATTTCTCAAGGAAGACTTCTTGACCACATCATGATTGGGGAAATAGGGATGGAAATATCTGAGTGAATAAGGTAGGCCTCTAAGCCACTGAATACACATATTTCCATAAACAGAGCACCTAGACAAGTTCGTGAGAAGGTATCATAATCACTCTAAGATTGAGGATATAAGCCCTCATTGGAGTAAAGGAATGTGGGCTTTGTAGCCACTGCACATTCAAATACAAGTGTTAGAAATGAAGGAATCAAGACAAAATTCAAGCAATTTGAACAAGGAATAAAGAAGTTACGCAAGTTGCAGTCATGGTCACGACCATGAACCTCTTATACAACTACTATTTTTAGCACTTCTTAGTGTGGTCGCGACCATAGAAATTCATGGTCCTGACTATGAACCTCTTATGCAACCATTGTTTTCAGCACTTCTTGGTGTGGTCTTGACCATAAAAATTCATGGTCGTGACCATGAACCTCTATATACTTATTTTCGATTATTTCTAAATTTACATAGTCGAACTAGGTCATGACTATGGTACCGCATTAATGAGTGAACTTCTCAGTGTGGTCATGACCACAATATTCCATGGTCGCGACTATGACCCAAAAAGATGATTGAGGACTATGACACCCTATTTTCACTATCCGTGCAGCGTAGTCGCGACTATGACTCAATGTAAGCGGATCTAAGAGCTGAGGGGAGTCAGGTAAAGAAAGATTTTGGCCATGGTTCAGGAAAAGGTTTTTTGGTTTTTTTTTTTTTATCAAGCCCGTCCCAATAACAATAAATAAATAAAGTACGCCTTATGGACACCAAACTGAGGGAATATAACATCCTCAAAAATGTACCTATCCCAACAGCTACAATCATTCAAGAATTATTCAAATTAAATTTTTGACAAATATCCAAAGGTAGGCCTAGTGTCACCTTGGTCCGCTAGTTTAACCACATGCAAGAAGTGCATCTGTGCAAGTGTTTGTCAAACACACACATCTAGAGGCCTAGATGCCACCTTAGTCCACTAATGTAATGTCATGATTATGGTGAACGTGTGTAAATGTTCAGTGATAACACACAACCAAAGGTAAGCCTAGTGCCACCTTGGTCCACTAGTTTATACACATACATTAGAGCATATGTGCAAATGTCAATGAGTTCCCAACATAACAATCAAAGAAGGTTGACTAGTAGCCATCTAATAAAGAAAAGGTAAGATTATTCAACTTACCTAAAAGTATGATGGCAAGATATAAAAGAGATGAGCTAGTATGGGTAATATCAAATGCCATAGGCCATGATTTGGCCGGTATAACCATAGGTCGTAGTTCTTTCCCAATAAGCATATCTGATGGCGACGTCAGAGGAAAAGGAAAAGCGGGGGCAGGAATAGCCACATCTCCAACCGCATGAGCAGTCCTAAACTCCAATAAGGGAGGAAGGGATGACAGTGCATTGGAACATAGGAAAAGAGTATCAGCGAACCAAGGGTAAGAGAGAAAAATGAACATGGGTGGAGAAGTAGTAAAGGAAGTAACCCTACCTTGAGGAAGATTGTCTAGCCATGTCAGGAAATGAAGTAGAACCTACATATGTTGAAAGAGATTAATAGGATAAGCTCTTTTTGATGGAAAATTTTCAAAAAAAATGTTAAATGGCAACTATTGCCATAGTAACCTTGAAGCCTTGCAATCTTATGCTAGGAAGGTATATGAAAAAATCTCTTAAGACTACTAGGTAGGCATGACTCAACCTAGATTCCCCAAGGCAAGTTCTTCAGGTCCATCAAATGGTAAGGTTGAGGAGTTACCTTTGCGATGCTTATACTGGTAGACGAGGCTAAAAAATTTGGAAAGGGAGAGAAATTAAGATCTGCATACAAAGGAGGAAAACTTCTATAAGAACCAGACTCATTTCTTGATTTTTTTTTTTAAGACTTTTCGGAGGAAAGAGCAGGACTTTGGTTCTAAAAAGCCGAAAAAGATCATTTCTTGATGTTCAAATATTTTTTAGGTGAAAAACGAAGGATTTGAAGTTCTAAAAACCGAAAAATGATTCTTTCTTGATGTTTAAGGATTTTTTCTTTGAAAAACGAAGGGCTTGAAGTTCTAAAAAATCGAAAATTATTTTTCTTAATGTTCAAAAATTTTTTCGATGAAGAATGAAGGATTTGAAGTTCTAAAAAACGGAAAAATATTTTTTCTTGATGTTTAAGGATTTTTTTCGATGAAAAACAAAGGATTTGAAGTTCTAGAAACCAAAAAAATGATTCTTTCTTGATGTTTAAGGATTTTTTTTGGTGAAGAAAGAAGGATTTGAAATTCTAAGCAGAAAGGACATTTCTTGGTGAGGACTTTTTCGTTGAAGAATGAGTGATTCAAAGTTCTAAAAAATTTCCGCGTTCTTGGAGATCGTGGGAATACTCTTTTGGATTATTAGATTTCTCTTTATTGAGGATGGATATTTCAATATCCCCTTAGAGGTCATATGGGAGCATTCACTGTAATTAACTTAGTAAAAGGGCGAATCCTACTCACTTTGGTCTGAGCGAGTTCGGGCCGTGAGGATGGCTGAAAAATCAAAGCACGGTGGAAGAGAGGGCTAATGGCCCCGGATTCGACGAGAAGAAGACTACTTCAACAAAGTTGGCGCGGTCATAGTGACGGCGCGGCGATGGTCTCGGCGAGCAATGAGTTATGGAGGCCGAAGACGAGACTCAGTAACAAAGATTTTCGGCTAGGAATGGGTTTGAGAGAAAAGGATAAAGAGGGGAGAAGAAAGGAGAATGTGGAAGGTTTTGTACGTAAATCAAAGGGATTTCTTCCTATGAACCTTTCAAATCCCAAAGGAAAGTCTTTTGATGCAGAAGGAACCGATTGTGGAGGAGGAAGGAGATCAAAAGTCGTAGGTTTGAAAGAAAAAAATGGCGAGAGGCTTTTCTTGAGGTATTATTCGGGGCTTCTTCAATTCGTCTAATCGGGCTCGGGTTTTGGCTCGTTTTTTCCGTTGATAATCCACATTCAAAAGGGTAAGTTGCACTTTGGGCTTCATGGTAAAAATAAGAAAAGCAAGAGAAATGAAACTCTTATTGACATATAAAAAGCTTTAATACATACAAACATGGCTCATGGACCATATTGTATGTGGAGGGCAATTGTTGACACTAAAAATAATTTTTCAGCCCAATTGATAGTGGAATGGGCCGAATAGATATGCCAACCCAATCCGTGAAAGCTCAAGCCCATGAGAATCGGTCTATGAAAAGGTACAGGGATATTTCTGAAATTTTTAAAAAAATTTCAAAGCTACTAGCATAGAATTGAGACTTTTTCTCAAAAGCAAAAGATGGAGGAGACTTTTCTCCAAGTTAGGACATGACAGAGTTCATGGGCAGTGGTGGAAAGCTACTTGAGGAGCAAGACTCCTTATTGAAGGTGTGGACAACTATTGTGATAGTGGGTTTGTGTAGTTTCTCCAATGGGAAAGTAGGGAAGAGTAGTTTATATAGGGAATAAGTCAACTGAACGAATAAGTCAACTGAAACAGTTGGCCTTTGTGAGATAGTGGGCCGGTGTTGTTACACATAAATACCTATAAAAGGGAATCAAAGCATGAGAGCGAGGATTCGACTTTAAAACACTCAAAACTGAGCAAGAGCATTTCAACTTTTCTCTAATTTTTCTACAAGTTCATCAATTGTATTTTCCAGATTCTTAGTTTAGTTTTACATGTTTTTCTTTACAAGCATTTATTACTTCAAAGTTTTCTTGCTTAAACACTTGATTTTTAGTCCAATTCTACAATGAAATCTATTATTTTTCCAACTAGTTCGTTAAGTTTCCTCTTAACTTTCAATTTAGTTTATGCAATATAATTTTCAAGGTATTTTTTCACTTAGAATCTAGGGAATTGTCGAGGCCCCAGAAAATCCGTTTTCGCTTTAGCATAAGTTGAATTCTTGTGCGATTTCGAGTTCAAAAATATAATTTCTTGGCACGCCCACACATTCACCAATTTCCGTACTTTTTGTATGTTCTAGTGAATTTTACTAGAAAATCCATCGAAACAACCACATATATGAAACAACAAATGATAAAAAAAAACTACTAAATTTGATTCAACTAAATGAACTACCTATTCACTAGTCAATGCTTGAAACATGGTGGAAGTGATAAAAATATGATTTATACTAAATTTAAAAATAATTTTAATAAATAAAAAATGTATAGTGAAATTTCATATATATATATATATATATATATATATATATATATATATATATATATATATATATATATATATATATATATATATATATTGAATACACTCTAGTTTCAAGGCAGTAAATTAATCACTTTGCTTTTAGGACGCTCCTCTCAATGCCTTATGCTTATTTGAAACAGTTTATATTTGATATGTCAATTAAATTTTATTAAATAAATATGTATAATATTTAAAAATGTTAAAGATTATATTATTTAATTTTACCTATATATTTATATATTCTTTAATTTAAAATATTAAAATATATCGAATTAATTATTTATATTAGTTTCATATTTATCGTTAATAATGATTATTACTGTTTTTTGATATCTATTCACTTTATATATTACATGTTAACATCATGTTTGATTCGAATATAGATATCCGATAACCCATTTCTACCTCTTTATCATTGGAGTCGGGCCTCAAGGGCTATTGTAAAAAATTATTAAAAAAATGAACTTGAATATAGATGCTTATATTTATCAATTGTTTTATATGGTAAAAATTTTCGTATATAATTTTTATCACATAATAATAAATATATTTAAATAACAAAATCATATAATAAAAGAAATATACATTGAGTTTACTTGTCAAATTGATGTTAACGAACATGGATAAATATAGATATTATTATTTAATATGACTAATGAAAAACCATGCATTTCAAATTATTGTTTATTACTGTTTTTTGATATCTATTCACTTTATATATTACATGTTAACATCATGTTTGATTCGAATATAGATATCCTATAACCCATTTCCCTCTTTATCACATTGGAGTGAACTCCAAGGGCTATTGTAAAAAATTATTATAAAAATGAACTTGAATATAGATGCTTATATTTATCAAATGTTTTATATGGTAAAAATTTTCATATATAATTTTTATCACATAATAATAAATATATTTAAATAACAAAATCATATAATAAAAGAAATATACATTGAGTTTACTTGTCAAATTGATGTTAACGAACATGGATAAATATAGATATTATTATTTAATATGACTAATGAAAAACCATGTTCAAATTATTGTTAAATAAATAAACATAATAGTGTAATACTAACTTAAAATATTGAAATAGGTTTAAATATTTATCCAAACATAATTTTATTTTCAAAATTGTTGTAAAAAATAGTCATAGAAATATATATATATATATATATATATATATATATATATATATATATATTGAGGTTCTAGTGGTCAAGGGTTTGATGGGGTTGGGGTATAGGAAGGTGGGTTTAATTGGGACAGAGGGAAGAATTAGGTTTAAATTTTTATGACAATAGGATGTGTAAGGTTGTAATATAAAGTAAAAAGATGTGGAAAAAATAAAAAAATAGAAAAGTAATTAAAAAATTATTATTAATAATTTTAAAACTTGAAAAATAATAAAAAAATATAAGTGCATGGAAAGTGATTGGTCAAAGCATTGTCAACGTTTTATTATTAAATGTATCTTATTTATTAGTATCAAAACAGGAGATTCGAAAAGGAAGGCAGAGAGAGCGGCATTTGTACTCATGATAGTACATGGCTGCTGCCTCAATCCACCAATCATTCCTCCATCATATAAATTCCCGAGAACGCCCTCCACTTCCCTCTCCCTTCTATCTTTTGTTATCATGCTTAATTTCTGTTGGTTGGCTTTGAATTTGATGGCTCTTACTCCAAACTCAATTGGGGATGAAGATTCTTCACCTCCGTCTGCTTCTGCTTCTCTCCACATCAATGAAAATGATGGAGGTGGCGGTGGCGGTGGCGGTGGCAATGGCGGTGGTGTTGTTGAAGTTGTGGGGTTGAAGCACAACCCAGGAATTTTCCTCCATTGGAGTGCTGAAGAACAGGCTATACTGGAAGATACGCTTCCCAAGTGAGACCCCCACCCCCTTTTGCCTTTTCTTGGTTCTTGTTTGGTTACTGAGAAGCCCATACTCCTGCTGGCTTCATTCCTCATCCCTTTTCTCATCAGCCAAATATAGAATTTGGTTTTTCTACTTTTGTTGACTATTCCCAATTCACTGTTTGCAAAGCTTACCATTGATGCTTGATTTCCCTTTCATTTGATGTGACAATTTATTATGCTCCTGTTTATCTGATCAGGGGATTTTAGGGCAAGTGTGTCTGGTTTTGCAATGTTGTCTGGTTCTATGCTCTGTGATGCGTCATTGTTGTCTCTTTCGTTTGTTTGTTTGCTTATATCGTTTTTTTTAATTGTGGGTGGAAGAAAACGCTTCTCTGAACTCTGTTTTCTTTTTACTTTTTATAATGATGATGAAGTCATGAATGTCATGTGATGGGTTCTTTGGAGTTTCTCTTTGCTACTATATGCATCTCAGGTTCAGGGCCTGCCAGAACTGGAGCTCGTTTTGATTTCAGATTCTAATGATCTTCCCAAATTTAAGTCACTTTAAATGTGATTGAAAATATCTGTCACGAACTTCCGGGTTATATGGGGTGAATGTGACTTTTTCTATCAGATTTTCCCATCAAAAAATTGAAGAAGGAAATTTTCCTGTTTTTTTTTGCATGCAGTTGCCCCGATGGCAAGGCCGAAATGGGGCAATTTCCTTTTGTTATGAAAATATAGGCTGAATTGCAAGTCCTCTGCTTTCTGTTGTGTGTTCTATAACATTAATAGATTTTGAATCTCTTTTGGTTTGGAAAGAGTGGCTGTGATCATGATCGTTAATTTGTCATTGTTCTATGTAATTATTTTTTATTTATTTGCAGAGAATGAGCGCCTTCTGAGTTCCTGTTTACTTAATCTGATCAATCAATGTTAAGGAAAAAGAAAAGAAGGAAATTATCATGTTATAACAAGTAATCAAAATTGATGGCTGAATCAGAGGCTTTGAAATCCATTAAACTTTCATCAAGCAGGTTCTATCTTTTAAATTACTTTAACTTATCCCAAAGAGTTTAAGTTGTTAGGAAAAGGCTGGAGCAGACATCTTAACAGTTAATAACTTCTGGAATGACTCTTCAAATGAGTGAAGATAGGTTTTGATCATTTGGATAGCAATTTTCTCTTTTGATGGATCAAAGCTGGTAATCAAACCATAGAGCAATTAGTTGTTGGCTGGGTTGAGCCAATTGATGGATCCAAAAAACATTTTTTATTGTTCTAGTCCATATTAAGGTATGAACACTTAATGTATATGATGATATAATCTTTTGCAGGGTTGCATCAGATCCACCTCTCCTTCGGTATGCAAAGATTGCAATGTTGTTGAAGGACAAGACAACTCGAGATGTGGCACTGCGTGTTAGATGGATGATTGTGAGTTGTCCATGTTCCATTGATTGAATGCTTTTTGTTTATATTGTCATTGAAGAGTCATATGCCTTAAAGATAACCATGGTTTCCAAAGTCAACTAGAAGCTTGACCGGATATGGTTATCTTTGTTCATTCACTTTAAACCTATCAATACACTCATCTTAATCAGTGTACAGCCTTTGAGAATATTTAAAATGATTTGTGGGCTGTTGTCAAATTCAAAAGCAGTTGAACATCTGCCTTTTTCACTGTATGTCTTATCTGGTCATCTCTATTTTGTACAAGACCCATGATCTTCTTATGTTGCCAATGACAAGGCCATGTTAAAGTGCTGATAAGCTCCAGTTTCACACCAGGAGTATCTTTTCTGAATGGGCTGAAGCTTTGTGCTTGGTTGGGGAGGGTGCCATGATTTTGCCATTGCTTGAATTAGTGCAGCCTTGTTTACATGGTATGCTTTGATTTTCATAGTTGTTACATTTGGCATGGATTCAAGCTACCATGACCATGCCAGAAGAAAGGAGCTAGCATCATGCCCAACTTAAAAGTTCTATGTTATAATGGAAGTTCATTTGTCTGGTTTGCATTTTAGACTATCCAAAGACATTTTGTGTTTCTACCTTTGCATCATGGTAATTCACTAGTTCACTAGGCATCTATACCCCTCCTATTTATCTTACTTCGTTATCTTCCTACGTGCTAAAAAAGCTTCTTCAAATCTGATTCGTTTTGAATAAAAGAAGTCTTTTTCCATCGCTTGTGGTGGAGTCTATCAGATCTTCATCAGTGCCTTTTAGAATCTGAGAGAGATTGTGGGACAGATTCTCAGCCTGTCCATCAGCTGAAGCTTGTAGCTATTGTCTAGGTACAAAACTTCATCTAATGGGGCTTTCTTTGTTAGTATAAGGCCTCTGTCTTACCTTTGATTTTTGCTTTTAGGTTGGGTTTGGTTTTGAAATACCTTTTCCATTTGTTTGTGATTGTTGGGCCCTGGCACATCAGTGCTTTGATAGTTTGACTGCTCTTTCCATTTCCATACCACCAAATGCTTGGTGTTATGACCCTTTACCATTTTTTTTGCTTGCATTTATAAGCCATTTTCTGCTCATTTTGAATGTGGACTATAGAATTCTTGAGTTGAGAACCTCGACAGCTTGAATTCACATTTTACTATGAAATTAGGTGTTTCTTAAGAGTCATTAATTCTCATCATTTTCATGTTGCATTGTGTGTGGGATGCACAAGTTTCAATCAGCTTTTAAGTTTGGAATGGCAAAAATAGTAGAAGGATTTCTTGCTGGGTGGCTCAAATTAATTGGTCCAAGAAAATTTTCTCTTCAACACTTATTACTTTATGTTTAGTTGTTCAGTGGTGTCAACTGAATTAGAGCTGATTTCCCTAAATTGTTGACTGAGGTTTAGATTTTTGTTGGTGGTGTGCTTGTGATTACCACTTAGTTGTAATGATTTTGGGTTAACTAAGGAATTTACATTAGTTTGATGATTATTAACAGTGAGAATACATGAAGTGATGTAGGCTAGAGACTGAACTGTTGTAAATTTGCGTTTGCTAATCTAATGTTGTATTAATCTTGTAACTTGTTGTAAATTAATATTTTCGTTGGTAGCTTTTGTTGAAATTGCCTAGGTGTTTATTGGTTGGACTTAGAGACCAAATTTGATTAGTTTAACTGCTATCAAGAGTCTTATTCACCCACCCACCGCCCAGGACTATTGCAAACTCCTGGAATTGAAATGCTTTGTCTAGAAATAGTTATAGGATTAGGCAGTATGAGATGATCTTGCGGTAGTTAGGTGTTGTAGTGCCAGTGTAATTTAGTGTACACATCATTGGGATACAAAGGGCATGATATCATACCTTCTTGGTGGCGTGAAGCACATCAGTGAGTCATAACCCTTATGCTGATGGCCAACTTGTTTACCTACACATTGAATAGCTAAATACAAGTTCATATGCTTCTATAGCTAGCCCTTCTGTGGAAAGCTTGGAGAAAGCTCAAGATATACAACACAATGGATAATTCTTTATTCATAAAATAAAGAGTGGGTTAAATTTTACCTATTTAATTATAGAGGTCTTCATTCTTTCATTTATAAGAAAACCACATATGGCTGCCCAAGTACAGAGCCTTCATTGTTTTTCCCGTTAGTATGAATTCTAATATACAAAAGCAAGTGCAATACATATTCTATTTCTTAGGTCTTCACTTCCAAGTAAAAAATGCTGAAATTGTAAAGTTTTGTCTTTGACGTTTATGTATTCAGAGGAAGGATTGTAATAGGCTTCATGAAAAGGGAATAAATAAATAATATTTTGAGAAAATTGGGTTCATTTTCAGGAGGAAAAGTAGAGGATAACTTTTGGATGCTTTCTTTTACATGAACATAATGATTAAGGTGTTGTTTATATGATATGTATTAGATGTATAACGTGTATCATATATGGCATATCTAGCATCAAGAATTAAATGATGTAGTAAACATGCAATGATTTTGATCCATTCTTCTATTCTCCATTCAACATATTTGTCCTGTGGTTATACATTCTTGATGACTACATGGTCATTAAATAAAGGGTAGCCTCTCAAATTGGTTTCCAAGAATGTTATCTTTTCATCGGAAGAGATTCATGCATAGTTGCCCGTGAACTCAGTTTTTTTTTAATTTATTTATTTTTTTAAATTTTACTCTCAATGTTTCTTTTAGGGGGATAATAACCAATGCAATAGAGTATATCAGTGGGATAGAGTGAGGGGCAGATCATCCGTAGACCAATAGATTGTTTCTATATACACTTGCCTGTGCTTAACTTATTTAATTTTTGAATTTTATACAAATTATTGTTGTTAGGGAATAATTAATTGTACAGCAGAGCTGTTAGTGGGATAAAGTGTACTGGACTTTTAACTTTTAACCATGGAGTAGAAGCAAAAATTTATAATTACGAAGAAATGGAATCAAGCTAATCCCTTAGTCTGATTCCCATGATGAAACCAATACTAGTTGAGATTTGTGTTAAGTTACTGTTAACAACATGTTTTAAGCAGTCTGAGTGATTTATTTCTGTAGATGCAAACAGAAAATGGCAAGAGAAGGAAAGAGGATCACACTTCAACAAGAAAAAACAAAGACAAAAAGGTATTCTGATTAAAGCTGTATGTTATTACCGATACATTTGCAATGTGCTGCTTCACCTCTCTTATTATAACCGATGATTCCCTTATACTGAACTCTGTAACTATCATTTATGTCTGCCTGTCTGGGTGTGCACATGTACATGTGTGTGTCTGTGTGTGTGTTTATCTGAGGGTCTCTAGTGGTAGGAAGGACAATTCATCTTAAAGTGGAGTTTCTGGTCCCTTTTTCTTTTTTCCACTTTTCAACTCAGTTTTTAGCCCCATGCCAAAAAATCCTTTTGAAAATTCTCTATTGTGATTTGTGGTTTTTGAAATATTTGATGTTTTGGTTGAAAGGGTGTGAATTTGTGAAAAAAAAAATGAAAAACTAATTCATTCCTTAGGAAAGAAAAATTACAAGCTGTATGGAATACAATAGTTGACATATAGAGCACTAAACATGATAATATCCTAACTTTAACGAGTTTCATGAGTATGTCAGGTTTGTGAAAAGTCTCAATACTTCTTGTTTGGTGCTCATCCCTAAGAAGGAAAGGTAGAAGCTATTAGGGATTTAGGCCTATTAGTTCGGTAGTCTGTACAGACTATTAACAATTTTTTTTTTGCTAATAGGTTTAAGGAAGTGGTAGGAAAAGTAGCCTTAAAGTATTAGAATGTTTTTATGGAGGGAAGACAAATTCTTGATGTGGTGCTCATAGAAAATGAGGCAGTTGTTTCAATCATTGAAGATAAGGATTGGTTTGTTGTAAACAACATTGAGAAGGCCTATTTCCTTATTAATTGGGACTTCTTATTAGTGGTAAAGGGTAAATGGGTTTTGGGTAAAAATGGCTAAAGTGGATTACATAGTATATTTCTATGGCACACTTCTCTATTTTGGTGAATGGTACTCCCATGGATGTTTTTTGAAGCTTAGGAAGTCGAGTAAAGGAGATCCCTATCCCCTTATTTATTTGTGATTACTATGGAGGCTCTTAGTGTTGGTGAGAGCCTGGGAAGGAGGTTCTTGTTAGGTTTTAAGGTGGGGGTAAGGGGTAGCGAGGAAAGGTAATTTCTCCTCCTAGTACTTCGTTGTTGATATTTATTATTGTATTTTGTGGTGATTCTCTAGATCAAATCACTAATTTTTGTTGGCTCCTTATGTGGTTCGAAGCTATTTCGAGATTAAAAATAACTTTGGAAAGAAGTTAGGTGATTCCAATAGAAATTATGAATAATTCAAAGGTGTTGGCTTCAAGGATTGGTTGTAGGGTCGGGAACATGCATTTGGAACAATAGGGCTTGTGTAGTCTTTACATCAGCCCAAAAGTGTTTGAGAACATGCATTTGGAGCAATAGGGCCTGTGCAGCCTCGAGAAGATGTCTATTCTTTGTCTCAGCTACCCCATTATGAGAAGGTGTATTCACATGTAGAAACTAAGAGGAGAAGAGTTGTAGGAATGAATTCCTTGTATTTTCCATTGAGTCATCATACATATGTAAGAAGGTTAGACTATACATTAGGTAAGATGATCTACTCTTCCTAAAGGGTTATGACCCTATAAGGAAAGTATCCTAATAAGATACAAACCAATATGTTAGCATTGCTAATTATACATACTATACTCCCCTCAAGTTGGAGCATAGATGTTAATCATGCCCAACTTGTTACATAAGTAACTAACCCGATCTCCACTTAGGGCCTTTGTGAAGATATCACCTAATTGTTCTCCAGTCTTCACGTATCTATAGAAATCAAACCGAGTTGTATTTTCTCACGAACGAAATGACAATCTATCTCTATGTGTGTTTGGTTCGTTCATGGAAAACGAAGTTAGAGGCAATATGAGGCGACTGGTTGTCACACGAGCTTTTCTTTGGGGCCCCGAGGTTTATCTGGGCTTAGCCCAGTTGATGGAGCCATATTATCTCGCATCGCAGGTAGTGTCATTGCTCTATCACTTGATTGCGCGTGAATCAGAGGCAGCGATTTTGTTCTTACTCTTTCATGAAACTAGATTCCCTCCAACAAACACCACAGTAACCAGAGAGTGGACCTTGTCTTCCTTGGAACTTGCAATTAACATCAGTGAAACACTTAAGTACCGTATGCCCATGATTCTTTGTATAAAATGCTATATACCTTTGAGACTCCTTTCAAGTAGCATAGAATTTGTTCTAGAGCCACTAAAGTTGATAGCTATTGAAGACATGTATTGGCTTACAACACTAATAGAGTATGCAATATCAGGGAGTGTTGCTATAAGGTAGTTTAACTTCCTAACCAGCCTTTTATATATCTCAAGGTCTTCAAACAATTCGCCTTCTCTAGTAATGTAGGCTTTGTGCCATAGAGAGTGACACCCATGACTTTCTTTGCCAATTTCTTGTTTGAACTGATAGAGCCCGACACATATTTCCTTTAAGATAAGAAGATTCCTAGTTTGCTCCTCATAACTTCAACACCCACGAAGTATTTTAGCATTCCTGTCCTTTTTGTGAAATTGGCCATGAAGAAAGGACTTGAGTGAAGATATACCTACCATATCATTCCCGGTAATGATAATATCATCAACATACACAACTAACAAGATGATACCTGCTTGAGAATTTTTGTAAAAGACAGAATGATCGGATTTTTTCTTATGCATGCCAAATTTCTCAATCGCTTCACTGAATTTGTCAACCCATGCACATGGACTCTGTTTTAAGCCGTATAATGATTTTCGGAGGCGACAAACTCTACTAATCTCCCCGCAACAAATCTGGGAAGTTGCTTCATATAAACTTCTGCAAGATCCTCATAAAGAAAGACATTTTTAATATCAAGTTGGTGGAGATCCAGCCGCGTGTTTGCCAATCTCATGATTGAATAGAAGTCAACTTGGCAGGAGAAAGTATCAGAATAATCCACCCCATAGGTCTAGGCATACCCTTTAGCAACAAGGCGGGCCTTCAACTGAGCAACTGATCCATCGGGATTAACCTTCACCGTAAACACCTATCGGCAATCAATGGCTTTCTTCCCGTAATTCGCGTGCAAGTCCACAGTACCATTGTCGATCCAGGCATCCGTCATACTGCATCAGCCTTCACGATTTAGTGTGAGCTAGGGCTTTAGAAACCTTGTTAGACAACGAAATAGAGTCTAAAGATGCAATAAACGAACAAGAATGGGATGACAAATGGTTATAAGAGAAAAATGAGGAAACTGGATGAGTACACTAACGTTTACCTTTATAGAGAGCAATAGGTAGATCATCATTGAGAGTGGATACGATGTCGAAGCTTGTTTGGTGGAGGGTACCAGGCAGAGTGTTGGCGTGGGCATAGCTGGTGACAGGAGGCTTTGTTAGAGGAGGAGCAGGAAGTGGGGTGGCGAGGTAAAAGAGTATAAGCGAGCAAATCATATCTGACTAGTCATGGATGGTCTTGAGAAAAGAAGTATTCTGAGTTGTTAATTATAAACTAAGTGCACTTATGAAATTGTTAAACCTTGCTTTATAGGCAGAGTAATAGGAAGATACACTTCAATGACTTAGGATCGAGTTTGGATTACATAATGGCTGAACATCTTAGATAAACAAGTACTTCACAAAAAATACTTTTAATTCATTGAACAATCATTTATGGGAAAGAGTTTGAAGCGATGGCCAGTTTGAAACGGGGAGGAGGCATTAGATTAATAAAACAATTTGTGGAAACAACATTGGCCTAAAATTCTTAGACACGTGCATTTGAAATAATAGAGCTCGAACGGTTTTAAGAAGATTATTTTCTTTGATAACATTTTGAGAAGAATGTAGTACTAAATCTTCGATAAAGGATGTCGATACGAAGCATGAATGACTGAAATTGTTCAGACATATATTCCTTGGTATTATCACTTCTCAAATTTTGAACAGAAACATGAAATTGAGTGTGAATTTCAACACAGAAGGCACAAAAGTGAGAAAATAACTCTGAACGGTTTTTCATTAAATATAACCCGTAAATAATCATCGTCGCGTAACAAAATATCGAAGCCAGTTGGGGACCGCGATTGGGCATGGACCCCACACATTAAGATGGACTAACTGAAAGGCGCAGCTGATTTATTGACTCTAGGACTCAAATGCACACGATGAAGCTTAGCATATTGACATGACTTACAATTCAAGGATGTAGAGACCCCTAGACTTGCGTCCTCTACCAATAATCTGCTTCATCAAAAGATCTTGAATCAAACAATAATCCAGAAAGAATGAGATACTGCAATTAAGTGTACTAGTGAGTTATTACACGGAAATTAAATTGAAAGAGAATTGTGGTAAACTCAACAGAGGTCAAAGTGATTAGAGGAGTAGGATGAATTGTCCCTGAACCAAGTATGTTGACCCATCTGCAAGGTAACAGTAGGAGTAGGGAGTGTAAACGAAGCGTTAGTGATGAGTGGAATTTACATGTCATGTGGTCCGTAGGCTCCCGAGGGGAGTTAATGACCCATTTGGAGGAAGAGGAAATAAGACATGTGTTAGGTTTACTTGACCCGACAAGCATAGTGTTAGGAGTAGAAGCACTCTTCAATGATTCATGAGCACATTGAAACCTTCCGGCGTGGATGCCCTGGATTATGGCAATAATGACACACAACTCCACCTGAGGGTGTCTTGTCAGTCATAAGAGCAGATCTAACTCAAATAAGTTTTTGACAATCTGAAAAATACTAGAAAATAGGATTCTTGCACAGAAAAGGACCACTATTCCGGAAGCTCTCCACACCGAATGGAATTTGGCCCTACAAACCTCAAACACTTGTTGATGCCACTGAATCACAAACAATCACTGAAAAAATCAAGAAACCCTAGGAACAAATTGGCAGCCGAACACAAGAAGCACCAAAAGTAGCAGATCTAGGTACCAAATAGGGAAACCTGGTGGGTAGGAAAACCTGTTGGCGTCCGGCGTCCTAGGTGGAGGAGGCGCGTCGTCGTTGGAAGCCCTCACGGTCCAGGGCATGGGAAATAGGGCAGAATACCAGATCGGCGCGTGTGGATCACGCGCACTATCAGGCCACCGGACTTTGTGGCGGCACTTGTTGGCGGCCGACGCTCCTCCCTGTACCAGCGGTGTTACTCCACGCTCCCTTGAAATGGGTGTTTCAAAAGAAATCACCTCGCTCCTCCCTATGAACTGCCGAATCCTCTAATTTCTTCAAACAAATTCCAAATCCAAGCCTTAGGCTTTGATACCATGTAGAAACTAAGAGGAGAAGAGTTAGAGGAATGAATTCCTTGTATTTTCCATTGAGTCATCATGGCCAGAAGCATGGACATGGATGGGCCACGAGGAGATACGACACGGCGGGACACGGGGACACGACAAATTTCAAAAAACTAGGATACATATATGGCAAGGACATGACATAATAAGATAAAATAAAAATAATTATTCTTACAAATATTGTCCTTAAAAAGAAATTTAGATAAATAAAAAACAAGTGCTCAAACATTGTTTTTACAAATATTCAAACACAAACATAAGTAATACTAAAACTAAAGACTAGCATTTCCTTCTGAATCAAAGAAAATGGCTTCCAGTTCAGGTTCATCAAGAGAAAGATCCACAATCTCAAGAATTCCAGCATTCTCTATATCCATTGAGTTAAAACCATCTCTTCCAATGTCCCACATTTTAGATTTGCCTTCAATTTGGAGATCTCCTTGACAAAAGTCAAAGATTGTTATGGACATAGACCAAGTTCTTCAGCTCTTTGTGAGGTATCGACTTTGTTTCTCTTCATGGGTGAATGAAATTATATGTGCTCCAATTTCTTTCACAACATGAGAATGAACAAGATTGTCCTAGCAATTTCAATGCTATAGATTGAAGCATTGGTGCGGAAGTTCCATGAACAACCCACCATTTAACATGACTCATGTACCACCTGTCATTGATAGAATCCTTGCTAGAAAGATATCTTGACATGCGAGAAAAGTAGCATACTTCTCATTTGCTTGCCTCTTATCAACTTCATTTGAAAAATATCTCTCAAAACATTTTTTTTCTTTCTCTTACTATTTCCATATCTCGACGTGATGGAACACGATCATGAGACTCATCAAGCCATTGTTGACTATAATACCTACAAGTTGAGTTATGACATAGTTTATAAAAAGTTTAACATCATAGAATATCATTTATATTTAAATTACTCAAAGGCTCTGATTTAAACTCTTAAGGATCACCTTGGATTTAAGGAATGAGCTAAGGAATGTAAAGGTGTGTGGCTTGCAGTCATCTTTACTTGAATTCCATTCTACAATATCAAAAAAACCTACAAGTATAATTATGGAAACAATTCATATAAGTTTAAATATAATTAAAACTTTCAATCAAAACTCAAATATTTAACTAATAAATCTTAATTAGACCTTGAATTTTTTGTGAAGCTTTTATGTTCTTTCTTATAAATGGCTTCCTTCACTTTTTCGATCATCGAATCCCACCACTCATGTATATTGTGAAGGCAAGGTTTGTCAGTGTCAGCTAATCTAAGCATCCATCATTGCAAATGCTCACTCCTTTCTCATTCCAAGTCTTCTTGATTGGTTTCAATAGATTCTCAATATTACTCTTCTCCTTCTGCAATAATGTAGTTCTTAATGCATTATAGCACGGGTAGGACACGGAAGTTGACTTGCACGAGCTGAGCATAATAGGATTTCAAGCAAAGTGAAAAGACCTTTGATGTAAAACATCTGGTTATCTCCCTTTGTCCAACAATTTCCACGTGCACCCGTATTGAATGCCTCAATTGATCCAATAGACCCCTTTCTCCTTTTTGGATCAATAGCACTAGCACTAGTAGAGAGAATTCTCAAAATTAGATCTTCTTGGTAGCTTGATGCGGAGTAAGGGAACTGTAGATTAGATTTTTTCACCCTTTGTACAGCTTCCTCCATCACCCTTCGCATCTCAACTAAATTTATATTCGTTACTTTAGTGCAAGATGCAACCTCGGTCCCTTTAATTTTCAACAGGTGAGCTTTGACTCTATAATATGACCTGCATATGTTTAATGCAAAAATTGCATTGAAAAGCAACATTTCCTCCCCTTTACCCCGATTTAAGCCTGCTTGTGTGCCTCCATAATGAAGCATTGTCATCTTGATTATTTTGTTGATCATTTGAAGGCTCAGAATTACCGCTCATTGTATAATTTTGCATCATAAAAAAAAAAAAAATCATGCATTTAAATTAATCTGAATTATTTCAAAGTCCAACTAATCTAATTTTTGGTCTATCCATAAACCCTAATAGAATCAGTGTTTTGTGATCACATTATATAATTAATAAATATTTTATAATATATTAAAATTAAAATAAAATCCTATATTTATCTGAAATTTGTTTTTCAAATATGTGATTTTAAATAATTAAAAGAAAAAAATTACGAGATTTTATTTAGATAAAAATCACATATCTAAAAATTAAATTTTTATTCAATAAATTATTTATTTTATTATTTTAATGACTTAATTTATAAAATAACATGAATTCAATTTTATTTTGAAAGATAAGATTTAAAAATTAAAACAATATTTATAAAATATGGATTCTTTGTTTGCGTATTTTTGAAATAATATTTATTAAATAAGATAATGTCTAAAATATAATTTTATTAAATAAAGATTAAGTTTAACATACAAATTTATATTATATATTAAAAATACAAGCAATAAGACGTGATAAAAAAAAAAAAAAGGAAGCTGAAGATTATCTCTTAGGATCGATATACGTCATGACCCACCACGCGATCTCCCTCCTCCTACCACTAAGGCATACTTACTCCCTTCCCTCTCTGTTCCCTTCTTCCCTCTCTTCTTTCTTTTTTCTTCTTCCTTCTTTTCCATGTGATGAGTTCAAAGAAAACCCTAATCCTTTATATTTTTTCGATTTTTTGGGTCATGAGATCTCAGATCATGATCCCCTTTTTGGTTGATGGAATTGTTCAAACATATACATCTTTTTGTGTTTCCATTAGAAAAAAATGCAATCTTTTGCTGGTGAAAGAAAAAAAAAGCCCTAGGGCTGAAATTGATCGATCCTTGCTTAAAAAAAAAAAGAAAAAGAAGAAAAGGGGAAGAAGCACTTAGCACACCTTTTCTCCGGCGACGTCGGCGTTGTCGGTGTGTGGATCTTCGGTTTCGTCCCCTCTCTTTCTAGTCTAGTTTCTTGTGGAGTCATGATGTTTGTGTTTTTGAGGAAGAGTCTCTGTTTTTTACTTTGAGGAAGAAGAAAACCTCAAAACCAAAACGCGAAGTTAGATTTTTTTTTTAAGCCCAAAGAGAAAAAAACCCATAAAATCTCTCAGCCATGTCTCCGTCGTATCTGTGCCATATCCAAAGCCTTTTACCTTCTCTTTGGTCAACTATACGCCACGTGGTGTATCCTACGCGTGTTCGAAGCGTGTCCGTGTGTCCACGTGTCTGACACAGGGACACTCAACATGTTAGCCGTATCCGTGCTTCATAGCATATATATATAAGAAGGTTAGGCTATACATTAGGTAAGATGATCTACTCTTCCTAAATGGTTACAACTCTATAAGTAAAGTATCCTAATAAGATACAAACCAATATGTCAACATATGATACATACTATAGCACCACACAAGAGGTTTGATAGAGAATCCCGTGTTGTAACATGAAAGATTGAAAAGGTTCAGATAAATATTATTTGGCATTATCACTCCTTAATATTTGAACGGGTACATGAAATTGGGTTTTAATTTTAGCACAAAAGGTAGTAAAATGAAAAAATAACTCGGAACGACTTTTTATTAAATAAAGCAAAGTTACACGGGAGAAATCATCAACAAAAGTAACAAAATATTTAAACCCTGACGAGGATATAAGCTGAACGAGGACCCCCGAACATGAATGAATTAACTTTCGAAAGGAAGCGGAAAGCTTGTTCATTGACCCTAGGACTCAAATGCACGCGATGAAGCTTAGCATATTGACACGACTCATAATTCAATGAGGAAAGACTAGAAAATTGAGGAAATAACTTCTTCAACAGGGAAAGAGATGGATGACCTAGGCGACAATGAACTTCATGCGGGTTGGCAATCCTAGAACATGCAATAGGCTTTGGCAACTCTGGATCAAGAATGTAAAGGCCCTCAAAGTCTTGTCCTCTCCTAATAACCCATTTCGTCAAAAGATCCTGAAACAGACAATAACCAGGAAAGAATGAAACATTGCAATTAAGTGTTCGAGTAAGTTTACTCACATAAATTAAATTAAAGGAAAAATGTGGTAAACTTGAAACATAGGTCAAAGGGAAGAGAGAAGTAGGATTAATTTTGCTTGACCCAAGAACACATGATTTAGACCAATCGGCTAGGGTGATAGTAGAAGTAGAGGGGTGTGATTCAAATGTGGTGAGTAAACTAGAATTACCTATCATGTGGTTGGTGGCTCCAAAGTCAATGACCCAATTGGAGGAAGAGGACACAAGGCATGTGTTGGGTTTACTTGACTCGACAAGTGTAGTGGTGGGAGTAGAAGTTGGCTTCAATAACTTGGCATACTTATCTATAGACATCACAACTGACTGCTCTAAGGTATCACTTGTAGACACAATGTGAGGAGATAGAAATCTTGATTTAGTTGCGAAACTACACTCGACGTGTATGTCTTGGCTTATAATGATAATAACCCACAGAGGGTTGACCTTGAGGCTGAGAGGCGATCCACTACTCTTGGTTTCTTCATCGGCTCATAAGTTGCTATTTTTGCAGGCCGATGCATTACTCATGCAGATAGATGAAAGTCTACGTAATAACTGGTTGAAAGTTTCTTGTAGCGAGGGAATCTCAGGACTTGAGAGAATATAAGATTTGGCTGTATCAACTGATCAAAAAAATTCTGAAGGAAGACTGGCTAGAAAACTCATAATCGCCATCTGTTCTCTCTGAGTTTGTTGGACTTTGATATTGGTACTAAAGGGTAGCAACATATTCAACTTGTTTTCTTAAATTCCATGAAGTGGGTAGTAAGAGACCTGTCTTGTTTTTCAGGTCGATGAAAAGTCTTACATACCTCAAATATTCGTGAGACATTCCCTTTCTTAGAATACAAAAACTCCAAGTAATCCATTAATTCTTTAACAAACTCACATTGATTAATTAAATCGTTTATCTCACTGTCAATGGAATTACGAGTCTCTAGATAAAGGCCGGCATTTTCCTCCATTCATTGTTCTTTCGAATCATCGGTTGGTGGGTCCTTAGTGAGATGAAACGATCATAGAATGCTTTCATAGAAGGTGAATTGTTTACTCCATAATATTGGAGTGAAAATTCAGTTTGTGTTTTGTGATTTTAGACATCATCGGAACCACGTCCGACACTACATCAAGCTTCTTATCTTTTGGATCACTCATTGGAACAACTAAGAGAGCACCCTAGAGATAAGAAACAAAAATTCCTAAAGGAAACCCTAGTTCCGCAATGGGTTTTCGCCTGACACCAAAAATAGTTGGATTTGGCACCCTGAAACCCGGGTCAGATAACTCCACAAGACCAAGGCCTTATTGTTGGAATCACCTTGGAGATTGGCCAGGAATGACCATACACCCCTGGCGCCGCGGCTCACATGAGGCGCGTGTTAAACGAGGAGTGAAATCACGGTGTTGTACGTGTGGCTCCTCACGCTGGAGTGTTTGGCCACCGGACTTGGTGGTGGTGGTCTTCGGTGGCTGGTGCTCCTCCTCAGGTGGGCGGTGTGACCCCATGCTCCCTTGAAGTTGGTGTTTCAAAGAAACACCCCACGACCCTTCTCTGTTCTTATGAAAAATCCCTCAAAAATTTGCCGTTTCTAGGGCAAATTCAAACCTTGCTTTGATACCATGTAATTAGAGATAATTTAAGGAAGAATTGTGTATCTTCATTGATCTGTTCTTTATTTATACTCTGAATAATCCCAGACAATAAGGGAAATAAGAGAAGTTTCCTAATTCTACCAATATACAACTTTCCTTTTCACAAATAGTTTCTAATTCTACAATACTATAACTTTAAGGTTTAGTCTCCTAATCCATTTAGGATTATTTTCCTTCTCTCTTTAGTCTCCTAATTAGACCCTAACTCTTTTCCTTTTCCATAACACTAGAGTATAAATATGTATGTTTCCTCATTTTTGTAAATTTAATGAGAATCAATGTATTCCTTTTCTCTGACATGTTGTGAGCCATAAAAGAATTTGAGAAGACTAGGGTTAGGGTTTTGCTTGAGTGTGGTCGATTCAAATGACAGTAGAAGGCCCAGTGTCACAATCCGGTCGTATTACAATCTTTACGAAGCCTCACGGAAGCCAAATCATCGTCGGAGAACCTTGCCGTCGGCAACTTTCACCGGCGAGATTTTCCGGCGACCTCCTTTCTGTAGGAAGAGCACACCAACGGGAGTCTCTCCTTGATCTACCTTGGGTGAAATCCTCGCCGGAAGAAATAGCATCCTGCGCGCCCGCGCGCCCGTACCCTCCGTCTCGATTAGGCATGTGAATTGACGCCGGTGCGTGACGGCATGTGTGCTGATACTGCGCCTCCTCCGGCGGGTGCGTCTGCAGTAACAAACGAGCCCCTTCCATCCACTCCACGCGCCTCGCGGAGTGATCGTTGGAAAAGCCCTTCTTTTCCAGTTTTCTCCAACCACTTTATTCTTTGCATCTGTCATGAATCTCCTTTGTTTTTGTGTTTTACGGGCTCTACGACATTTTCGGGACAGTTCAGTTCCTACTAATTTCTCATCTTTGTAATTTGGAAAGACTACATGGGTGAAAAAGGTAAGACTTAATTATTTGTATCACGGAACTCCTATGATTACCTTGGATAAACTCATAGGAGTAGAAAATTATCGATCATAGGCGAGACTTAGTGGACCTTTGGTTTATTAGTAATGGATCTTAGGATCATCTTTTCACTACTTGGACACAAGTATTCCACGAAGATAAATGTACTTAATGGAAAAAAAAGCGATGCTTTACTTTGCAATATTCGCCGACAATCTATTGATGCCAAGACTCACATATAATATTGGGGCTATAAAACTTGCTACACTCTACGGAATCGGTCAAGCGCCCACACTAACGATTTTCAAGCATCTTTCTTAGGAGTAATATCCTCATCGCCAATTTAAACATTTCGAGTATGGATATATCTTCTTATAGTGGGCCAGATATGCGCGCTGAGATGAACTTATCTCTATTTTGCCAAAGTCTACTAATACTGAGACTTCCCTGTCCAAGATGGATCGAGTCTTTATGATCATTTTTTTGTTTAACCTCAGGCCAGATTTTGAGAACATCCGGGAACGAGATACTCCTTTGGACGATTATTCCGAGACTTTGATACTGAGGCTCTTGCTTGGGTGCCATACACCTCCCTTTGCCGCTCGATCCATGCGTCGAGATTACGGCGGTTATACGTAATGGTTTCTCAGTCTCTTTCTCGAGGTGATTCCAGAGGTGGACGTGGTAGCCATCGAGGTAGAGGACAACGTTCTCAATGCACATACTGTCATAGGCTTGGACACACCCGTGATCGATGCTATCAGTTACATGGCCGACCTCCTCGTACTGCTCATTTGGCTCAGTCTTCTGATCATTCAATATGTTCAAGTTCTGTCTCCGGGAGCTCATCACCTCGGGTCGTTCTGCAGCCCGAGTTAATATGAGGTACCTTCATCACACTCGAAGCAACCAAATCTTCCTCCATTGCTTCTGTACCGGACAGTGCCTCCTGCAGCACTTACACATTCCTTCGACACCTTGGATCCTTGATCTTTGGGCCTCACGATCATATTTCTAGTAATAAAGACCTTTTTTCTTCTCTTACCTTTAAGTCTTCTTTTACCTCTGATTACCTTAGCTAATGGTTCTCGAACCATAGCTAAAGGCATTAATTTCGGTTTGTCCCCTCCCTTCCCTTGCCCCTTACCTCACGTACTTTGTGATCCTAATTTTCCTTTTAATCTTATTTCCATTAGTAAAGATTTGACTCGTGATCTTCATTGTGTACTTACTTTTCCCACTAGCTACGTAACCTTGCAAGGTCAGTGCGGGAAGACAATTGACGTCAGACATGATCCGCAAGGCCTCTTTCACCTCAGTTCACCTCTTTGTTTCACTGCTTGCACTTCCACGGAAGCTCATCTCCTCCTTCATAGTCGTCTCTGTCATCCAAGCCTCTCCAAGTTTCGGAAGCTGGTTCCTCATTTTTCTAGTTTATCTTGGCGGTGTGAGTCACTTGTCGAGCAGGAAGCATCTGGAGTGTTTGGTTCCCAAAGTGTTTAGATCCTCGGACAAAGTCTCCTTTTGAGCTTGTTCACACTAATGTTTGAGGTCCTTCTTAGTCTACCTCTACTTTAGGATTTCGTTACTTTGTTACTTTTATAGATGATTATTCTCGATGTACTTGGTTATTTTAATGGTTAAATCGGGTTGGGTTATTTTACATCTTTCAAAATTTCATGCCAAGTGGCACTCAATTCAATACTTCTATTCATTCTAAGAAGTGATAATGCAAAGAATATTTCTCTATGCCGTTCTCTTCTTTTATGTTCCCCGTAGGATTCTTCACCCGATGTCTTCTTCTTACTCCCTCGACGGAGATGGAGTGGCGGCGTAAGAATCGTCATTTAGTTGGGGCGACTTGCCTCTCCTCCTCCATCATAAGGTTCTCAGCGTTTGCAGGTGAATCTTATCTTAGGCGCTTGTTATTTGATTAATCGTATGCCCTCTTCTATTTTGCATGATCAGATCCCTCATTACATCTTACTACCTACTCAACCTCTCTTTTATCTCCCTCCTCGTGTCTTTGGTTGTATTGTTTTGTTCATATTCTCCTCACAGGCAAGACAAACTCTACGCAGCTCCATGAAGATCTTCTCTTCTTAGGTTATTCTCGCCTTGAAGGGTTATCGTTGTTATTCTCCGAATCTGTATCATTGCTTTATCTCTGCTGATGTCACATTCTTTGAAGATTCCTCCTTCTTCTCCTTTGTAGTGCGTCCTTCTGCTCCAGATGTCTTATCTATTCCTCTTGTTTTACCCTCACCTGATTTCCCTTCCCCACCTCCGGATGTTGTTGTGACTCGGCAAGCCCAGTGCATACTTGCCATCCCTCATCCTTACTGAGCCTCGTGTTGACTCATCTCTTATGCCGCGGTCATCTCACCCTTTCCGGTTCCACGGCCGTTTGATGATCTACCTTTTGCCATTAGAAAGATTGCAGCTCTACTTCTAACCCACATCCAGTTTATAATATTCTTAGCTTTCATCGTTTATCTTTACCTTACTTTGCCTTTGTTTCCACCTTGTCTTCTGTCTCTACCCTAAAAGCACTAGTGAGGCTCTCTCTCATTCGGGCTGGAAACAGGCAATGGCTGAGGAAATGGATGCTCTTTACTCCCGATAACTGCGGTAGGAACTTATCGCTCTTCCTCCTTGCAAGTCTCCCGTCGGTTGTCGTTAGGTTTATACCGTGAAGGTGGGACTGATGAAATTCGGATTAAGTCGGCTTAAGACCCGTTCCAGTTTGCAAAAGGGGTACACTCAGCAATATGGCTCAGACTATTATGATACATTTTCTCCGGTGGCCAACATTGTTTCTATTCGCTTGCTTCTTTTTATGGCTGCTATGCGTTCATGACCTCTTTTTCAGTTGGATATCAAGAATGCCTTTCTTCATAGTGATCTCGCCGAGGAGGTTTATATGGAGCAACCACCTGGTTTTGTTGCTCAGGGGGAGTCTGGTTTGGTATGCAAATTACGTCGTTCCTTATATGGTCTGAAACAGTCTCCTCGAGCTTGGTTTAGTCGGTTTAGCTCAATGGTTCAGGAGTTTGGCATGATTCGAAGCGCAGCAGACCATTCCGTTTTTTATCATCATTCATCTACTGGACAGTGTATTTACTTGATTGTTTATGTGGATGACATTGTCATTACGAGACGCGACCGGGATGGGTATTGAAACTGAACAACACTATCTTTAGCCACTTCCGGACAAAAAGACTTGGGAAACTCAAGTATTTTCTAGGCATTAAGGTAGCTCGGTCAATTAGGAATTGATTATTTCTCGGAGGAGTATACCTTGAATATATTGATATTTGGTATGTTGGTGTAGCTGTAGACCTCCTATGAATCGAATGTCAAACTTGTGCGAGTCGGGAGAACCTACGAGATCAGGGAGATATCGACTTGTAGGTAAATTGAACTATCTCACTGTATCCCGCACCGACGACATGCCGGTTTCTGTGAGGCGTGGTTGGCGGTTCCCTCCTGATCACCTTGTGATAGCCATTGGGATCTTGTAGTTTGTATTCTCAGTTATATCAAAGGAACACGGTCGAGGTGTTGTGTATGAGAATAGAGGTCATACCGGGTTGTTGGATCTGAGTGATGCGGACTAGGCGAGGCTCGCTGAGATAGACGTTCTACATCGAGGTGTGTGTGTTCATTAGGAGTAACTTAATATCTGGAAGAGTAAGAAACAAATCTTAGTAGCGGATCCGGTGTTGAAGCTAAGTGCGAGAGCCTATGGCCTTAGCAACATGTGAACTCATATGGTTAGGCATCTTCTCGAGCTAAGATTTGAGAAGGATAAACAAGTAAAACATGTGTGATAATCAAGTAGCCTTGCATATTTCATCAACTTGGGTTTTTCCATGAGGGTATGAAGAGAGAAAAATAGAGAATTCCTAATTTATTATTTTCTCACGAATAATGAATCTAATCTACACATTACATATTAGGCTTATATATATAGGACTCCACTGTCTGGTAAAACCCGATAAAGAGAAAAAATACATGTGATATCTAACCTCCCCCTCAGGGCATATATGTCATATGCACAAGCTTGATACAAACTGTATTTAATTCTAGGACCTCTGAGAGATTTAGTAAAAATGCATAGTTGATCATTTGAATTGACAAAACTAGTAGCTATACATCTGATCACGATCTTCTCTCTAATGAAGTGGCGATTAAGCTTGATGTGTTTGGTCATTTCATGGAAGAATGGATTGGATGCAATATGCGGCACGGTTATCACGGATGAGCTTCATCACATTTCACCACCTCCCGAATCTCAACTCCACGGAAGGTGTCTCGACCATATGAGTTCACATGTTGCTGAGGCTATAGCTCGATGCTCGGCCGGTAGCTGGAATCCCAGCGCTGCGTGTTTTTCTTACTCTTCGGGATATTGGGTTACACCACCCGATGAAACACGATTGCGAGGAAGTGGAGCGGTCCATCGTAGGTGAGCCAACGATCACATACGTGTAACCAATAGCACAGGTGTGACCTATTCGTACAACACACCTTGACTCAGTGTACTTTTAATATATCAAAGAATCACGGTCTGACATCAGTAAGCTGCTCGCATGGTATTTGTGGAATTGACTAACAACACTTACGGAAAGGAAATGTACGGCCGATTAATGAGTAAGATAATTGAGTTTACCTACCGGTCGTCGATATCTCCCGGGATCTCAGAAAGACTCCCCTGTCTGGTCTGAGTTTGAAATTAGGATCCGTAGGGTGTCAAGGCGGTTTACAGATCCTAACATACGGTTTCTTCAGAGATGTCTAAAGCATACTTCCGTTGGGAGAGGACTACGAGAGCTGGTTGAAATTTATCTGATTCACGAAATATGAGTTTCCCGAGTCTTTAGTTTTGAAAGTGGGTGAAAGATGTTGCTTCAGTTGAATACCATCCACGATCACTTTGCGTAATGTGATGTCATCCACATAAACAACCCGGATAAATACCTTGCCTAGAAAGAGTTATGATGATAAAAAAACTAAATGGTCTGTTTATGCTACTTGAAGCATGCCAAATTCTTGAACAAACGAGAACTAAAGCGGCCAAACCATGCTCAAGGTGCTTCCAAGCCACTAGAGGAAATGGCGTAGCCTGCGCACTAAACCCGGACTCCCACGAGCAACAAAACCGGGTGATTGCTCGCCTCAGCTTTTCCTCGGCGAGATCACCATGAAGGAAAGCATTTTTAATATCCAACTGAAAAAGCGGCCAGGAACACATAAGCGACCATGGAGGCTGAGCCAGGCCGAAGCAATCTTAGCGGCAGAGGAGAAAGGTGTCACCATAATGAACCATAAACCTGAGTATATCCTTTGCAGCAAGCGGGCCTTAAGAGCGTCGGCGACCATCGGGATGACCTTAAGCTATGTAGACCGCGACGATGGCCCCGGAAACTTACTAGCGCGAAAACAACAAGATCCAAGTGCCGGTGGGTGCGAGCTGACCATTTCATCTACCATTGCTGTCGCCGGCCGGATGGGGAAAGTGCCTCATTAGTGTTCTTAGGAAGAGAAAGCGGTGGAAATAGTAGAAGCAATGCGAGTAGGTGGAAGATAATCGATGGTAACTCAAAATTGTAAAATGGGATGAGGATTGCTAATTAGAGCGGTGCAGCTGAAGCGATGGGCAAGTCATCGATGTGACGAGGCCCAGAGGTAGGAGAAAGGCGAAGGGAGAGAAGTGGTGGCAGGGCCTCGCGAAGGGAAGGAAACAATGGCAGCGGGGACGCGATGATGGAGCACGAAGGGGCGAGAAGATAGATCATCAAATCTAGGCGAGAGATGATAGGAAGGGGTAAGACATCAGGAACGGGAAGAGACTCGGAGGAGGAGAAGAAGAAGGGGGAGTCCTCGAAGAAGGTGACATCAGCGGAGATAAAGTATCGATGAGTCTGAGGGGAATAACAACGATAACCCTTCTGAAGTCGGGAGTAGCCTAGGAAGATGCATTTCGTGGCCTTGGCTGAAAGCTTGTCTTGTCCTGGAGTGAGAATATGAACAAAGCAAGTACAACCAAAAACACGAGGAGGAAGGAAATAAAGAGGTTGGTCAGGGAAAGAAGTGAATGGGAATCGGGCATGTAATCGGATGAGGGGCATCGATTAATCAAATAACAAGGTACATGGGACCGGCGTCCCCCAACGAAAAGGAACATGATAGTGGAGAAGGAGAAGTACGAATTTGTCTCAGTAAAATGGCGGTGCTACGTTCGGTACCACGGAATTTTGTTGAGGAGTATGAGCCGCAAGGCGATGGAAGGATCCCGTATTTGGGACATAAATGAAATAAAGGGTGCGGGAAAAATATTCTCGGGCATTATCACTCGTAACACGAATAGAAATATTGGCTGGGTAAGAATTTCGGCTATAAAATTTACAGGAAAATAGAAAATAACTTAGCTCAGTTTTCATTAAAAAATAACCAAATTACATCGAGAATAGTCATCAATGAAAGTGACAAAATGCGAAGGCTAAAGTGAAGCCTTGAGTCCAAATGAGGACTGAACATCGGTGTGGACAAGGTCAAAAGGAGATGTTGCAGATTATTCAAGCGGCTGGGGCAGGACTGCGAGTATGTTTCCCGAGATGAAACCAGGGACTCACACGCAGTGGCGACAAAGTGGAAAAGCGAGGACCATCTTGGAACTTAGAAGACTAGGGTGGCCCAGACATTTGTGGATGAGAACTAGACATCCCGATTAGGCATAAGCTGGAATGATTGCGAGGTGAGGTGATAGAGGCCTGTGACTCACGTCGGAGTGCGATCATCTTCCCCGTACTCGGTCATAGAGTGCTGAATTTATCGGAAAAAATAATGGAGCGGTTAAGAGTGCGAGTGGTTTCTTGATAGAAATAAGATTCAAAGGGACACTCGGGGTGTATAAGAGGACGGAGGTGAGAGGTAGGGAAGGGAGAGGATGAGCGAACCAATGCACCTTTAGCCACGAGTTTGAGAACCATTAGCTAAGGTGCTTGATGGTAAAGTAGGGTAGTGAAGTAAGAGAGAGAAAAGATCTTTATTACGGAAATATGTTCGGGCTTGCAGTCGAGAATCAGGGGTCGAGAAGATGTATGAGTAAAGGCGGGGCGGAGGCATTACCGGTGCGGGCAACGGAGGCCAACGAGAATCGACTTGGGTGATAAACGAGATATCATCATACTCCTTGTCCGGTGGGAACACGAGATGTCGCGGGGCTCGAGTGCAGGGCGATTGGGAAATGGGAGAATCGAAAGGCGGGCCACGTGTGCGGTCTTTGGGGAGGGCCGATCCATTACAAGTGATAACGCCCGATCACGGGTGTGGCGAGCTTATTGCAATAGGGCAATGAGGGGCGTTGTCCTCGACCCTCGGGTACCAACTGCGTCCTCCCAGGAAGGTTAGTATGAGAAACTAACACGTGAGGGGAAGAATCTAAGGGCTATCGGATAGCGAGAAGTGCGTGTGGAGGAGATACAGGAGGGCGAGCAAGCCCACATCATCGGGACGGGTGAGGAATTTGCCCGAATCCCGATCTCGGAGGGTCTGAGGTGGGATGGAGGCTAATGAGTAAGGACCATAAGAACTTGTCGACTGCGTTTATTTGAGCCCAGCGTCACTAGTAAGAGCATCGATGTCGGAACTCCTCTTAAGAGGCAATCGACCAATATAATTAGATAGATCCATGTTTTGTTGGCGGATATTAACAATAGCAGAAGCCACCTTATAAAGACACTGGATATCATTCGTGTATAGAGCTTTTGCCTGATTCCAAGACTTAGAACATGTCTTGTAAGCCCGAAGATGAAGCAAAATTTTCGGATCAACCGACTGCCATAATACGCTACATAGTTGTGCATCTATTTTCTTCCGATTGCCTTGTCAACACCGAATTATATCATCCTCGGTGTAATAAAATGATCCTCATAACCTGTCCCGTGAACGAGTTCCGGCGGCCGGGAAGATAATTCTCACTGCAATCAATTTTTCTGATGTGATAGTAGGAGATCCAGAGATAACAGACGTAAAAATAGAATTTTTAGTTGCCATATCCACTGAACTGGAGATTGAACCACGTTTGGATTGAAGAGAGCCCTAATAAGAGGGCGAATCACAGCTGTGGAGCTTGAAGATGAAGAAAAAGGGGACTGACAAGTAGAGAATATTGAAGATGGGCGAAGCCGGCGAAGATGGCGGGCGGCGAGATGAACGAGCCACGGAAGAGGAAGCGAAGGCTGAAGGCGACAAAGGGAAAGGTGGAAGAAGTGCTCGGAATGGACCGCCGGGCTGGGACACCAAGGCGGCGCCCGGAGCGGTGTTGTGGGGCCGTCCACTTGGGAGGAAGGAGCCCGCGCGCGCCCACGCGCACTCACGGCCGGCGCGTGGACCAGTGCCGGAGAGACACGCGTGACCGGCGCGTCGTCTCGGTTGGCGGGGTGGCCACCGGCGTGTGGGTCCGGCCCCTCTGCGCTCCGAGGAAATCGTGGTTTTTCGACGGAGAAAGAGCTTCCCCGGGAAGTAGTGGGTGTGGGTGACGGCGCGACCGGCCGTGGCCCAGGCGGCTGCGTGGTGAGTGAGAAGGAGATCCGTGGCGGAGAAGGAGATCAGATGAAACACGATCACGAAAAAAAAAAGAAAGGTTTCTCTCTTGGCTCACGATACCATGTGAAGAGAGAAAAAATAGAGAATTCCTAATTTTATTATTTCCTCTGAATAATGAATCTAATCTCTACATTACATATTGGGCTTATATATATAGGACTCTGTCTGATAAGACAATAAAGGAAAAGACTGTACAATATCTAACAAGGACCAAACACATCGAAGTGGATTGCCACTTTATCAGAGAAAAGATTGTATCGGGATGCATATCTACTAGTTTTGTCAACTCTAATGACCAACTAGCAGATATCTTCACTAAGTCTCTTAGAGGTCCTAGGATAAAGTATATATGTGACAAGCTTGGTGCTTTTGACCTTTATGCTCCAACTTGAGGGGGAGTGTTAAGGTTTAGTCTCTTAATCCATTCAGGATTCTTTTCCTTCTCTCTTTAGTCTCCTAATTAGACTCTAACTCTGTTTCCTTTTTCCATAACACTAGAGTATAAATATGTATGTTTCCCTCATTTTGTAAGTAATGAGAATCAATGTATTCCTTTTCTCTCGACAATATGACAAGCAAATAATAGAAAAGAGTCGTAAAAACCTAAAGAGAGAATATAATACAAAAGACTATTCTACCCTTAAATGATAAAAAGACAAAATGATCCTTTTATTTTTTTAACAATTTTTGCCTTAGTTCAAGGCACCTTATAGGATAGCTAGATTATTTTATTGGAAAAAAAGTGTAGGAAGGCTTGGCATGTATCTATTGAACTAGTTGAAGGAAAAAAATGGAAGAGTGTTTGAAGATGAGAAGTGAGATCAAAGTTTCTAACTGTTCTTTCCTTTACAATCTTGCTTTGTGAATTCAGGTGTATGTTCAAGGAATTCTTTGTCCTTAATTGATTATGTAGTCTGGTTGGGTTCTTCTTGAGGGTGAGAGTTGTTTTTTATCTACCCCGTTTTTGTTATGTTTTTTCGCTCATTCTATGCTCATTATGTGCTCTTGTGCGCTTTATCTTTTAATCCAAGCTCTTATTTATCAAAAAGAAAAAAAAGAAGGTAAGGCAGAGTTGTCCTTTTCTCTCATCTTCCCTTTATTGGTTGAATAATAAGCTTGCCCTTCACCTATTCCCATCTTTATTTCTATTAATACATTTGCTTTGTAAGCGAAACATCATAATGTTATATTTGTACTTGTAAATGAACATGTTGTATTGCATCTAAGCAGATTCTCAACCTCTCGACCTAAAATTAGCTTGCTCTTTGGATTGTGTTAAGAAATTTAAGAAAAGGATGCTTTTCTTATTGATTGAATGAGTGAGTGAGTATTACATAGTATAGACACACCTATATATATACAAAAGAATGGAATAAAAAGGAAACAAAATAAAGGGTAAAAGGAAGGAAAATAAAGTGTAAAAGGAAGGAGGATAATGTACACGAAAGGTAGGAGATAAGTCAAAGAATATCTAAAGAATATTCCATGGTTCTCAACACTCCCCCTCGAGCTGGAGCATACAAGTCATATGCACCAAGCTTGTTATAAAGATGTACTTAATCTTATCCGATGCCGACGACAATGCGAAACTCGAGGTGTTCCACGATGGAGTTGATGTGATCGAAGTTGAAATTGCCGAGGAGAAGGGCCATCGGAAAGATCGACGGAGAAAGATTCAATTGAAGAAGATCTGGAGAAGATCCGGTAGGCGGTCATTTGGAGAGATCGGCCAGAAGATCCGTTGGAGAAGATCCGTGTCGAAGAAGATCATCGGAGGAAGATATGACAAGAGGTCCTTGGAAAAGATTTGAGGCGAGAAGATCAGCCGGGAGGAATACGATTGAGAAGATCCGCCGGAGAAGAGGGCTCACTCCAGAACCAAACATGGCTCTGATACCATATTAAGAAATATAAGAAAAGTATATACAAAAGAGTGGAATAAAAAGGAAACAAAATAAAGGGTAAAATGAAGGAAAATAAAGTGTAAAAGGAAGGAGGATAATGTACACAAAAGGTCGGAGATAAGTCAAAGAATATCTAGAGAATATTCCATGATTCTCAACATATTGCACCTGAGAAAATCTCTAAAATTACAATAAAGCTGATATTTTTTATCACTCAATTCAAAACTTCTATTTCACTGCTCTAGTACATTATGGAATTATTTCATTTGGAATGACCTTAAACTTGTCAACTCATGTCTGTTAAAATTTGTGTTAGTGTGGACCTTGTAGAAGTATGTTGTTTTTTTATGTTCTTTAGGGGTGTCTAAAGCCATTTAACATATTTTGACCATGTACAAAAATGTCAACAGAGAGAAGATGGTTATGTTTGCAGATTACTTTAATTTTGCTAGATTTCTCATGTAGAGACAATGTAATGATATAAATTCTTACTATTTCCATGTGCCACACTTGATTAGAAGGATATTGCTATAGCATGCATCTTGCAGCGAACTCAGTGCCTTGTTATAATTAAAATTAGTTTTTTGATTCTGTTAAGCTACAAACTTTCTTAGTTCAAACTATTAGGAAATAAACCCTCACATATTCCCGTCTAACACCCTCTTTTTATGTGTGGTCCCATGCTGGTATATGCCTATGTGGATAGGCAAATACATACGTGAGAATAAACAGTAGGAAAGACTTGAATCCAAGATACCTGGTTAACCATGACTCCCAATAGCATGTTAAGCTACCAACTCTAAATAGTGTGATATTTGAATAAAGGGCTCCTGTACACATTTCTCTTGTGATCTATCTTTTTGTACAAATTTCCTTGTATAGTGTAGGTTTTTAGTGTTTAAAACGGGTTTGTATTTTTGTAGGAAAGATTCTTCATCCTTCTCATGAACTCTCTATACATAATTAATACATCTCTTGATTCTGATAAAAAGAAAAGTGTAACAGGCTAAAAGGTTCCTTTCTTACATTTGGACGAACTTTTATGTGGCCAATTTATTTTAATTGTTTCCATTCTTTGTCTGTTGTTATTCCACCTAGATGCTCAAATCAATTTTTAATATTTGTTTCTTAGGAAAAAGGTGCGGTTCCTTCAGCAAAGTCATCATCTCCTCTACTAGCTGCTTTGTGGTGTCTAGCGTGCCTCATCACAGACCTCTGGAATGGAACCATGGAATATCTATATAAAGGTTGGTGCTTTACTTTTCATCTAGAAGAAACTAGAATTCCATGAAAGATTGATGAGGAGAATTTTAATGCTTCTTAACTGATAAGAATCCTTGTTTCAATATTAGTAGTGTAGATTTTCTACTTTACTTGCTAGTTATGATGTGGATTATGCTGTGTTGTCATTTGTCATGAGCAATATTAAACTTTACACAAATGCAGAATGAGGAGATCTGCTAGTTTTAGATTTCATGAATTTATTCCTGGAAACTGATAATTAAGGAAAGTTGGATAGACTTTGGTCTATATGCATATGAAATATGGATTGTAAATGTTAAATATCCCACATTGGATAGGGAGAAAATGTATTTTTGTACTGTATATAAGGTGGACTCCTCTTAACTTAGTAAACACATTTTTTAAAGGCATGGGGCCTAAATAACAGGCAATATCTACAGGATAGAAATTGAATCGCTAAGGAATGATATGAGGCTGATTCTTAACTAGTTTAGGACTGTTTTGTCAGCGCACGGGGCATGTCTGTTTTTGCTTCATAATCTGAGTTAGATCCATTGGACATAATGAGAACTCTGTGTTTGCATGATGTAGGAGGAGGGAGGATGGTGTGATATCTTCCGTGGATGGACAGAAGTTCTTGATACTTGGCCAGACATAACAAACCTTCTGGGGAGACATTGTAACTTCTAATGAAAATGTTTTACACTTGATGGCAGTTTCTCAACCATAATTTATACTTAAAGAGTGGGGTTTAACTCAAATTACTCAATTCCATTGCTAGAAAAATCCTTTCTTAATCTGACAGATTGATAGAGTTCCCCTCTCAGCAAGTGAAGGGTCTGATTCCCAAAACAGTCAGAATTTGTGATCTCCTGTCTCTTGAGCTCTTCTCCTAACAATTATGGACAACAGCCTTTTTCCCGTTTACATGCTTGGTTCATCCACTTCCCTCAAAAGTGTGCCAGATCTTCCAGCTGGAGTCTTTGATTTTGAAATTTAATCCCTTCTTAACTGAACTCTTGGTAGACTTAAAAACTTCAACCAAAGCCATTTTCAGATCCATTTTCTCGTCTCAATATATGTCCATTCATATAGATTGTTCTAGGAAACACATTCAACTTCTTTCTTTATGAAGCTATTGCTACAATTCTCTCTCCTGTCATTGACCAGTTGAGCCATACTAGTCTCTACATCAGTGATTCTGTGCTTCTGTAAAAGAAAGAAGAGAGAGAGAAGAAAGAGAGAAGTTTGAAAAAAGGAAGAGAAGCAGCCATATCATTTAAAGTTTTTGAGTCAACCATAATGGAGTTTTTACCTATTTAACCAACGAACAAGTCTGGAGGGTGGAAACAGGGATGACGTCCTAAGGTCATGTATGCGCCACAAAGGCAAGCTTATCAAAAGCACATCGATACAAAAGTAGAAGAATGAATTCTGTGTATTGATTAAACAGATAAGAGTGGCATGGTTACAACCTGTACAATAGTTGGAAATAAATGCTAGTCAGGAATTAAAAACACAATGGGGAAAAAAAAAGAATTCAAACTTATCACTTTAGTCAAATACAAAATCTAGCCAATCAAGCAAATTAATTCCTGGAATTTGGCTAGTCAAATTAGGTAGTATCTAAAATATTTTACCACTCCTCTTGATTGCTGGTTTGTAGATGTCATGACCCCATCTTGCATACTAAAGGTCAAAATATGTGTGGCAGTCTTTGAGTGAAATATCCTCCACTTGATCTTTAGATGGCCTGAAAAGAGCATGCACACGGTCCCATTTTTGCTACTCTTTGATGAAATGTCGATTGATTTCAATATGTTTGGTTAGTCATGTTGGGTTGGGTTGTTAGAAATGTTGATAAGCTTCTTTGTTATCACAATAATTCATAGGACCTTTTGTAGTAATCTTTACTCCTAGCAATCTTTTTAGCCATAATAATTCGCATTTTTCCTGAAGCGATTTATACATATTCTGCCGACCTTTGCTTCTAGCCATGATTATTTGTTCTTACTTCTCCAAGTGACTAGGTTTCTGCCTAGAAATGTGCACCACCTTGATGTGGAAATACAATTAATTATTACCCGACCATTCAGGTATGGTATAGGCTTCTATGTGATTAGATCTCCACCTCCTTCTTAAACATAAGGATACAACACAGTTTTTTTCCTTGAAATATCTAAAATTTAATAAATTGCTTGGTGCTCTTCCATAGGATCATGCACCATAAATTGAAACAACTATCAGCTGAGAAGAGTATTTGGCTTAGTGTATGAGAGATCGTCCCGGCTTCCCAACTAGCTTTTGATAACGCCTTTTGTCCACTTTCTTCCCCTTTGTGCTCATGTCTGTCTTGTGATTAAAGTCTATTGGAACATTTGTTGGTTTACTTCCAAGCATGCCAACTTCACTTAGAAGATCAAGTGTTTATTTCCTCTGTGAGACAACAATGTCTTCCTTAGATCGTGTCGCCTCCATTCCTAGGAAGTATTTCAAATTCCGAAGGTCCTTAACCTCAAACTCAATTGATAAAACTCCTTTCAACCGTTGAATCTTAGCCTCGTTACTTCCTGTGATGATTATGTCATTGACATAAACTATCAAAATAATGACTCCCTCTTCATTTAAATGCCGATAGAACATTGTATGATCAAATTGCCCTTGTGAGTAACCAACCGGTGAATTGCTCCTAGGGGAGCAGATCAAACAAAGCACGAGGAGATTGCTTTAATCAATAAAGAGATTTCAATTGTTTACACACTTTATCCTTGCCAAGAATCTCTTCAAAACCAGGTGGTAGCTGCATATACACTTCTTCATTTATTTCTCCACTCAAAAAGGCATTCTTCACGTCCATTTTATGTAGGGACCAATCATTTCTAGCAACTAGAGACAAGAGTACCCTTACAGTATTCATTTTTGCCACTGGTGCAAAAGTCTCAAGATAGTCAATTCCATAAGTTTGTGTATACCCTTTTGCAACCAGTCAAGCCTTGAACCTTTCCACTGTCCCATCTGATTTGTGCTTTACAATAAAAACCCATTTGCATCCTACAAGTATAACACCTTTTGGTAATGAGAAAATTTCCCAAGTTCCATTTTTCTTTAGTGCCTTCATCTCTTCAAACATAGCTTCTCTCCAATCTGAAAATTTCATAGCTTCTGGAATACTCCTTGGCAGATGGGACAAGACCACTCTATAGGGTTGAGATAGAGCATTATATGACACAAATCATTCAATTGGATGATGTGTGCATGAGCGGACTTCTTTTCTTTGAGCTATTGGTAGATCTAGCTCTTGGATCAATTGGATGATGTGTGCATGAGCGGACTCCTTTTCTTTGAGCTATTGGTAGATCTAGCTCTTGGATTTGCTGATTCTGGCTGGAACCTGTTTCTGACTCATTATTTTCTGGTTGATATGAGCTGCTACTGTTTGGATTAGGTGCTGGATTGAGGCTCAAATCTGTCTTGTCAATTTCTGGTTGATCCTTGCTGCTGTTGTTCAGGTTTGGTGCTGGATTTAGGCTCTGTTCTAGACTAGGAGCAATGCTAGAGCTTGGAGCTTGTCCTGTATCTTGTTGATGGTGCTGTCTCCTTGAGTAAATGCATAATTCAGGAATTGTTTGTTGTGTTTTTTCCTTCTCCGGTTCAACGTCAACCAATGGCATTGTATTGGGATTAGGAGGGGACTCTATAGGTGGAAGAGAATTAGAAACAATTTCCAAAAAACAAGATTCCCCTAAATTCTCCCCCTGAATTGAAGTTTTGGAGAAATAAGGTTGATTTTCAAAAAAGGAGACAACATAGCTAACTTACATTTTCCTTGTGAGGGGATCATAACACTCAAACGAATATTAGAAAAAAGACAATTATGTGGAAAGGCTTGAGAGAACACATGGATTGGGGTGAGAAAACCAAGGACTCTAGAGGGCATACGATTGATGAGGAAAGTGGCTGAGTATGGCTTCTCCTCAAAAATGTTTTGGAACATTGGATTAAAACATAAGGGTGCGGGCTACTTCTAACAAATGCCTTTGTTTCCTTTCAACTATACCATTTTTTTGTAGGGTATTGACACATGAACAGTGATGAATGATGCCATTGTCTTTAAAATATGATCCTAAGATGTTAGAGAAATATTCGGTACCATTATCAGTACAAACGATTTTAATCTTTGAGTTGAACTGAGTTTGGACCATCAAATGAAATTGTTTAAAAATGGAAAAAGTTTCAGATTTTTCTTTCATGAGATAGATCCAACACAACCTAGAGTGGTCATCAATAAAGGAGATAAACCAACGGGTATTAGACAAATTAGGTACATGAGATGGACCCCAAATATCACTATGAATTAGTAAAAGGGGCTGATTTTTTATAAGGATGAGCTTGAAAAACAGAACGTTGGTGTTGGGCCAACTCACACACTTTACAATTAAATTGAGACATGTTTATATTCTTAAATAACGAAGGAAATAACCTCTTTAAGTAGGGAAAATTAGGATGCCCTAAAAGCCAATGCCATAGTCTTATTTAATCTGACACAAAAGGAACTTTTTTTGCCACTTGAACTCGTTCCTCTCGGGTAGCACCATAATCAAAGTAGCCCCCAATCCTTTGATTTCTCTAGCAGTGCCAATTGTCTTCCCCGGACCCAAATCTTGAAACTCACAATAGGAAAGGAAAAATTTAGCAATACAATTATTTGTTTGGGTGAACTTGCTGATAGAGAAAAGATTAGAAGACAAATTGGGAACATGCAATACAGAATTAAGAGTCAAAGTTGGGGTAAGGGCAATTTCTCCTTTTCCAGCAATTGGAGAAAATGAGCCATCAACAAAATGAACTTTATTTAGGCTCGAGGAAGGCAAATATGAGTGAATTAATTGTGATTGGCCCATCATATGATCAAAAGCACATGAGTCTATTATCCAAGGAATATTGGGCTGAATCGAAATACCTTATTGGGCTACGATACACATAGTAGTGTTCGAGACAGCAACAGGAGACAAATTGGTAGAGGAGTTTCAATCATGAATCTGCCACCAAGTATCTATGGTGTGACGAGGTCGTTTATAGTGTTCACACCATAAATGAGTCTTCAGATCAGTCTTGCTTGGATTTGACCATGAATGGAATTGTCTAATTGCCATGAAAGAAGCACTAGACATTGAAGATTAAATGCAGTTTTTTTTTTTTAAACTGGGCTGAGCAAGAGTTTTTTGACATAATGAAGCCTGAAGAATGGCTGAAAAAGGTCAGGTGCAACAATGAAGGCTGCACAAAAATTCCCAGAAATAAAGGCTATACAGCAATGAAGGCTGCACAGAAATTCCCAGAAAAAGGCTGCACAGGAAGGTTCCCAACAATGAAGGCTGGATAGAAAAAGCTCTCAGGAAATAGAAGCAATGAAGGCTACACATGAATGTTCCCAGCAATGAAGGTTGGACAGAAAAAGCTCTCAGGAAAAATCCGTTGCTTTGATACCATAAAACCACACCCAATACCAAAGTAAAGAAGAATAATTATGTTGTGTATTGATTTGTAAAATTAGGGTACAATATATAGATTTACAAGCTGTACAATAGTTGGAAATAAATCACAAAATCAGGAATTAAAAACACAATAGAGGAAAGAATAGAATTCAAACTTGTCAACACAAATCACTCCCAAAAATCTGTCTAATCAACCAAACTAATTCCCTCAAATCTTGCTAGTCCAATTAGGTAAATATACCTAAAATATTTTAACACTTATTATTTCCTATGAAAAAAGAGGCACTTTCATCAATCCACTTCTTTTGAAACTCCAAGTTAAACTGATTGTTTGACACTGTTGTCCAATGGCTTTTTTGGCTTACTTGTTTTTTTATGAATTATCAGATTGCATTGGATAGTATTTGTGGAGAAAAATTGTGTTTCATTTCATAACCGGAAGTATACAACCAACAAAATATATATACGACAGCAGGAAGAGGTGGAAGAAATCAAATATAAGTTAAGGATGGATTGCAGCAATGTAGGCCCTAACAAGAGAATAGAGTAGAAATTTTTTCAAAACCAGCAATGAAGGCTGGAAAATCAGCAATAAAGGCTAAAAATTAATGTGAAGGTCGAAAAAAAATTAGACCTTTAGGAGCTTAATCTAGCTCTGATACCATGTGTACAAAAAATTATATTTCTTTTCATATCTTGGAATAATACAACCGGGAAGGAAAGGAAAGAAAGAATAAGGAAGAAGAAAACAAAGAATAAGGAATAATCCCTAAAACTTAGGGATTATGAACAAGAAAAAAAACCCATATGTATAAAAACAATATTCTATAGTTGCATATTACAACTATAATAATCTTTGGTAGAACTCACCCTTAAAAGTGAGCTGATAAGGGGAGGGAGCCCGAACCGACGTCCACGGCGACTGGTGACTTCATACCCTCCACCTTCTTTGTACGGGTAGCAACCCTCCAACAATTCTGGGATGAGGGCCATCCCCAAGGAAGGAACCACTATGATACCACTGTTACAACCACTTGGGTGGAACTCATCCTTGAAAGCTAGTTGATAAGAGGAGGGAGCCCAATGGTTATAAGCCCATTTGCCAAGCCTTAACTTAGCGATGTGGGACTCAGAATGAATTATTACAATTCATTACGAGATTGTGTCTGGATATGGATCTCCTTGATTTAGTCCAAATCTGGTCTATTACTGGACTAACTATTGGGGTCTTTTCAAGTTAGTTGGATTTGGTGGCTTGAGTGACCACTAGTGCATGGTAATTTTCCCTTATCACGGGATTTAAATTCCAAAGTTGTTCATTTGTTATGGATTTAAAGTGGTAACTGTGACACCCGAGCAGGGTCCTGACCATAGTCGACTGCGAGCACAATGTGTCTGTCACCATGAGACCCGTATGATAAGTGACCATAGTGCCCATCATCCATGCCTCGTCCATACGGTTACAGACCGTACATTTCTAGATCGAGAGTTATTACATCACTCTTAATACAAAACATATATTAAAACTAGTTCGTTCTAATATATACATAAAACAAGAATCAGGCCCTGATCAGGCCCGGCTTCATAATCAGGACTACAGGGCTATGCATGTACTGTCCTGTACACGAAAGGGTCCCACGACGGGAGTGAAGGCTAGCGTTCGGTAGAGATAAATCCTACAGGGCTATTTCCACGCTAGGTGCACATGCAAATGATCATTTCACGGTGTGAACCCGACAACTAATCCGTGCGCCACATGTTGTCTATCATGGAAAAATCTACATGCATGCTTGAGACGACGCTCCCACATGCCCCAGTCACCGGGTGACCTCAGACTCACCACACGTGCAAGTGCGATGAAATCATCTGGTGATCCGACTCCCATCTCACAACCATAGTCTATGTGATATCTATTTAATCGTTTCGTGTCTTTTTGGGCCACAGAACTTTTCGGGGTTTCACCGCGGGTCTCTTACACCCTCAGAGCATTTCGGGGCTTTCAGTCAGGTCAGTTATCTAACCGGAGTTTGGGCTTTTCTTTGAAATTATCTATCCCCTACTTGCTACGCCCAGAGCACATTTCGAGTTTCATTTCGTTTAACAACGTGGAACTCGGTGGACTTCGTCCCATTCCCAGCCCTGCGATCAACACCCGAACCTTGGTGTCAAATGTTCATGAACACACTTTCATGTAATGTGGTGTTACCACATGATGCAATGCAATTTATTGCCACTTTACTCAAACCCATGACCCGATGTATATGAAGACTCCATGGACATTTCTACACCGTACATGTATTGTCTTATGACACTCATGTCTAATGCACCTGACATTTCATATATTTAACATACATGCGATCATGTTAATATTCCACATATTCAAATCAATACATCACCTAAGCATGCACTACATCTTTTCTATCGTCAGTTTATTCATGTCAGCACATCATTGAGCATGTATTAAAATAATCCAACCATTACTTGGCCAGTAATGCCATAATTCATATTCTTGGGTGAGACATAGTATATGGATCATCCTGACAATGCATATAATTATTTCCATCTTTATCACATAATTTCACATATTCGACATGTCATTGAATTAAATTTGGCAATATACGTATTAGCCATTAAAATGCCATCCAGGCCCCGTACTTGGCTAAATAATCTGGACTTAGTCAGAAAGTCGATTTTGTAAATACTTCACAAAACATCGACACACAATTCCTGCTCCGGGCCGTATGCAATCCCGAGCATTTTGATTCTGAGCGGTTCAGAAAACGAAGTTCGAAAACAAAGCGGACTATTCCTCAACTATAAGTGACCAGTGATATTCAGCCTACATTTTGGTAGAGCTATTTAATTAAATTCTATACTCAGCGAGCTTCCAGTAGAGTCGAACCTTGCGAATGTCGGAGTTCGGGCCAAGAAAGTTATGGCCGTCCCAGAAGTTGGCGTGGCGATTCACAGGGTGTGCGGAAATTTGGGCACACCCACATTTTCATTACGCTCAAAGATTTTGCCATCCCGAACCACGATGTTCGGTCTCGGGATCAAGAGCCTGTAAGCGGTCTTTGACCATCACCGCAATCATAAACAAACCACATCACATCCAAATTCGCGAGCCGGGTGAAACCCGTAAACCATTACATGGCTCCCTAGGCGTAAAATAACGAGTAGGAGGAAGCCTACCTCTTGTAGCGCGATTCGGGTTCTTTGCCGTCGGGTACGCTCCTTTGCATAACACTCCTTCCTTTTCCTCTTTCTTTTTCCTCTCTTCCTCCCTTTCTTCTTCTCTTTTCTTCTTTCCTTTTTCTCCTTTTTCCTCCCTTTCTCCTTTCCTTTCCTCTGGCCTCTCTTCTCCTTTCCTCCCTTCCTCCTCCTTCTCCTTACTTTGCTCCACAATTTGAGCTTGCTTCTTTATCTGAAATGTTGCCCATGCCCATATTTATAGCTTCATTGAGCCATGCATGTTGACACATGGCATGCCATGTCACACACATGGCTTGCCATGTGTCACACATCATGCTTTGCCATGCATTGTGACATGGCGCGTGCTAATCACCACGCAGTTCCCAGTGTCATCCACATGGCTCGCATGTGTGTCTTGGAACTGCGTTTCCTCGAGAAATCACGTGGGGGAATTCCAGGCTATCCTCGAATTGATGAAATTATTTGGGTAGCTAATTTTCACGAGACGATTCCAACGGTGCAATCCGTTTTGTCATCCGAGATCTAGAAAAATCCCAACTTTTCTCCAGACTATTTCGGTAAATTACCGTTTTGCCCCCTTTTGTCTGAAAAATTTAAATTTAAAATTTTCACGGGTTTTACAATAACTGCATACATCGATCATAACATGATATGGGTAGATGGAAAACAAGCATCAATTGTACCTTTTCTTGAATTTTGTCTATTCATGAATGGGTACATACATGTCTTTGTTATTTAGCTAGGATTAGTAAAATTATAAGTTAGCTACATATTTTTCTTGCCAAGCCAAAAAAAAAAAAAAAAAAAAAAGAAAAGAAAAGAAGGAAAACTTGTCACTTTTATACTTACAACTTCTTTGATATATTTATTATTTACTGAGTGGTGGTGAAATGAGGATGGCTTCTTGAGCAAAATGCACGGGCTTTTAATCAAATTCTATGAACTTCTACGGCTAAGGTCACAATTCCTATTAAATTGTAGTGGATAATGAGCATAATTTTTAAACTTGTAAATGTATCATGTGTCCTCTTTCTATTTTTCCATATTGTATATGATATTGTATCACTTATTATAGGTTCTTTAAAATTATAAAAATTGGAGGGAACATATGCATACATCTATGAAAGAAAAGTATATATTTGAAACACAAACTATCTGATGGCGAGATAATGTATAGGTCATGAAAAATTACACGATAACGCACAAGCTTACACAAACCCCGAACTTCATATCAAAATTCATGAAAAATATTAGGATCTATAGAGTTAAACTATGTCGTATCAAAACATTGAATACTAGCATTTAAAAAACTTTAAGATGACAAAATAATGTATCGGTCGATAAAAAGAATCCTCAAAAAATAAACTTAATAAATTTTTAGTTATGAATCTTTGTTCCAAATTCTAGTGGTATCTCTACTTATTTGTGCTACTGATATTTATGTTTTCATGTGTCATTTTTGATGTTCCAACATTCTTTGTTTGGCATTCTTTAACGACCTTACCCAATAAAAATTAAAAGAAAAGAAAGAAAAGCTAGCATTATTAGGAAAAGTTCTTGTTGTAAGAAATTCTTGAAAACCATCTTTCTTTATTCAAGAAGAAAAAATGGTACATATTTAATTCCTTACAGAACATGAACTTATGATCGCTCCATTCGGACGGAGATGGTTCTCCGTCGATTCCAAGTCTTTTGAGATCAAGGTAGAGGGGGAAGGTAGAAAGGAGCGGGTGATAATAACGAAACGAAGGGAGTAGGAGCTATTGGATTCGTTTTTTAGAGAAGAAGGGAGTAGAATCCTACTTTCGAGGGAGTAGAGTCCTTTAGAAGGGAGGCAGGGAAAGATTAGCAAAGGAATTGGAATGGTGGGAGAATGGAAGGAGGTATGATGGAATTAAAAAGGAAGCGCTCTTTGGGCGCTTCGTCGATTCTTTCGATTCTTGATGAAGATGGTAAAAGACACCGCTGTTCTTTCTGAAGGAGAATTGGTCTAGTAAATGTTTGGACATTAGGAAGCCTTTGCAGATGTTGGTTCAAGGTAAGTAAGGAGGAAAAAATGAAGCCAGCAATGATCAAACTCCTAAGGAAGACGGAGAATATGATGGGAGGTCAGATAAAAAATCACCCATGTGCGGATACAAGGGCACCCGATAAGCAGGATGCATTATGGTTGGATATTAGCGATTACATAGTAAAAGGGGATTTGGGATGCTAAAGATGGAGTGGTGTTAAATTTGGAAGTCTGGGACGGTATCAAAAAATGACATCTTGGTGGAAGCACAGGCGAAGGCATGGAGGTTG